>LUCM01004720.1:75485-184996 GCA_008360955.1 Fasciolopsis buskii | reverse complement strand
ACTGGTTTGTTGTACTCTGTGGCGGCCCCAGGTTGCGGAGAACGGATGACAGCCAAGCTGCATTTAGCAGTGAATAAATTACCCATACACATCAAATAAGCGGACGCAGCAGCAGTGTGATGAATTAGGCGGATTTCTTCCTGGCAAGCGCCCCTCCAAAAATGTCGTGAATCAAAAAATGGCACTAGTGTGTGACCTGCCAACAAGTAAGCCCATTGCCCCTTGTCCAATTCCACCTGAACGAAGCATCCAGAAGAGAAAAACGAAGCATGCGATGGTTACCAGTCAGTCTGGAACAATCTTTCTGCCTTGCAGGATGCACTCAGGTGTGCAAAAGCTAGAGGATGTCCTTGAACAAGAAGGCCGCGTGGGGTTGAGCGCAACATTTGCAACTTGTTCCGGCATTTCTCTATGGATCAAGGCAGCTCTCATTGTTCCTGCTATTCTGAGCATCACGATGCCGACACAACATGACCACTGCATAGACATTGCTCGTTTGTCAGATTTTCGCCTTCTCACTCAGAGCTCACGATGAATCATGGTTTTAGGCGTCGGATGCTGCCCACTGGCTTGACCGCGGCGGACCAGGATGTCAAAGATGTCTTAAGCAAGGAAGCGAACAACGCAATAATTCCCTGAGGACCAATATCTACCAGGCTAGGTGTAGCGCATTTCAACGGTTCTTCCCAGCAGTGACAGTGGTAACCGTCTAGGAGCCAACCAACGAGGCGAACAGCATAACAAAGAATGCTTTTGCAACTCGCCAGAAATTTCGAATAATGTCCGAAGACAGGATTTACTGGTGTCTGCGGGAAACTGGAAATTGCTCACGGGCCCTAAGGACGAAAACCATCTGTCATATCCCAGAGCCATTTGGACTAGTGCAGTTTAGCGAGAACAGATCTTGAGTGACAAACATCTCGGACAAGCTGGTTGTCAGCAGCACGCATTTCCAACATCCCAAAAAACCTACTAACATGGTATTTGAGGGACGATCGCATAGTGCATTAAATCCACTGCATCCTCGTGTGGTCTAGTCGGGCTTCGCCAGCGGGAGTTTGTCGCGTGCTTGTGGGCGCAGTGGGTGGTAACATGAACAGTACGATCACACCCTGGCGCGTGCTTGCTTTAGGCTTCCTCTGTCTAGGTAACCAAGGCGGCTACCACAATGTAGGTCAAATATCGCCGCTCTGTTAATGATGGAAAGAAGGCAGGGTGATGATGACTACGGTTGGAACAAAGTTGGATACTACCGTCAATACACCAATGGACTACACCTCTGCGGTGATAAAACGAGCCACCTGGAAGGAACTAAGATCTTCCTAAGAGTTGGAAGAGTGAACCTCTGCAAATACTTCCTAGCTTTTAGCCAAGGCAGAAGCCCACTTGTGAAGAACCCTAGAGTAATGAAGGCTACAAACTGCGGTGAAAAGCTCGGATGCGGTATATCGCAGGGTACGCTGGATGCCAGTAACTGAGAAAATGTATGTCACAACAGAAACTGGTTACTTCGACAGGCTTTTTCGGATCATCCACTGTGCTACGAATCGGCATTACAAATCTGAGTTAGTTTTACGTAACACAAGGGGCTACTCCTCCCTGAAGACCTAGAGATGGATAAAGCACTTCAAACAATCCACATGTTTACCAAACGTTGAACCCACCATCGTCAATTCACTGGAGCCTTATGATATCAACTGCTAGCTGCCAAGAGTCGCAAAGTTTGTGGAGGTTGTTAATCAACCGAAGATTAAGAGAGCAACCAAAAAGGAAGCAACGAAGGAAGTTTCTACGAGAATCGTTAAGGCCCGCATGGCATTTTCACAGCTTTCATGAGCACTGTGTGCTTGCCGTGGAATCAGCCTTCAAACAAAGGTTCACGTTTTCCGTGTTTCATTCCCCTCCGGTCTCGCCTAGTGTTATGAAACCGATCGTTGAGAGTTGATGATACTAGTATTCAATCATCAATGCTTCTGGCGAATCCTCAAAATAAACCAGGAAGAACAAATTCTGAACAACAAAATAAAGGGTGGCACCACGATACCGAAAAGCTGTCCACCTGCCTCCAAAGCCATCGGCTTCAGTGATTCGGTCATGTTCTGCTGCGCTCGAGCACGCAACTCGCTGATTAAACACTGTAACCCGCACCCTGCTTGAAACGACTCCCTCTACAAGGGTGTGGAGCTTCTAGGTTTAAGATCAATCTACCGTCACAGTTAGTAGAAAAACTGGATGGAGTTCCGGGAAGATTTGTCCTCCAACCATAAACTTTGGTCTGCAATAATTCACGTGTGTGGAATCCTCTTATTCTGCAATGGGGGGTAGTTGTGAAAAATTAAAGATAAAAAACAAGTATGATTTGGTGCGATCTATTGACTCCGGTTTGATCGTCGGTTGTTTCGGCCTGCATGGATTGGGATTGATTATCTTTGCCCACTTGAGGAGGCGTGCAAACGGCTTCATTTTTTTGGAATTCGATGAATATTAACTGCAAGATAACCTTGTATTTTGAGAGTGAAAATGGGCGTTCGCTTTGTTTTCGTGAAACATAGTGTCTCTTGATGCGTGTTTCCGAGTGGTAGTTTGGAGGGAACGCCACATTTATTCGTTCCAACTTATCTTCTGATGCATCAGGGTTGTGCAGGTTTAGAGCCCTGTCATGCATCCCACTCATTTGTAATTCAAAACCTAGAAAACAGAAAGTTTTAACTGACATAAGAAGTCGCAGCAAGCGCTACGTCAGTCAAACATTTTTTCGTCAGGCAGAGAAATGAATGGGGCTGAGAAAAAATGTTCAGAAAATAAGGAAAAAAGAATTTCAAAACGGTTTTTTCATGTTCTTCTTACTCTACCGGAGGGACAAATTCACCCGAATTACTGAAAAGGATCTGAGTACGTGTACGTGCACATGAGCGTGTATACAAATTACACTGGCCGCTTCCATGTAGCGTTTGAAAAAACCAAACAATTAGTGATTGTTAAATCTTAGTAGTAAGAGAGCATTTCTATCCCTGAAGCAATGTAATGTGCAATGCAGACATCAAAGTAACTACTGAGAGTCGTGAAAGTGCCGTGCTACGGAAGAACGCCGGTGAGAAAATATTGGGATGGCGTTCGACGCAAGAGATTTCGGACAAGGCTAACATGCCCGGAACCACACCAGCATACTCATATGAACTAGTGCAAACCCATTCTAATCTTCTCCTCAGACCCGATTCTTTACAATTCTTTTTAAGGTGCCAAATTACTTTTAAACTCAAGAGAAAATTCCTTTTACTTTTTTCACGTTCGTAATATCATCTCTTTGTGTTGTTTCTTTTCCCTGTAGCACCTGATTGAGGTGCTATATACCGCTTATATAAAATCACATGTAACACGTTCACTATCTATCGTGGTACTACTCGACAGCTGTTTCCTCTTCATGAGAATCGTCACAAATCTGCCCGTCTGGATCCGGAATAAGGACACGATAAAGTAGACTACTTACAAAACGATCAGGGATGGATGAATACAAACAAAGCGGAAAGTGACTAGGCACGGTAGGATTCCAGCTAACGACATTCATAACCAAACACCATGTTAGTGACCCATTGGTCACCGTGAGCCAAGATGTCCGAATTTTCGGCACTTATCTATTCATTCCGGGTTCTAGTCCTGTGCGGGAACAATGGATATGTTCTGCTGACAAATCGTGCTGAGAACAAAAGTATCTGAAGTTATTTTTGTCGTTTCCGGTGCTGATTTTTTGCGCTAATGTCACACGATTAAAGATTTTATAGCCGCGTTATATTATCATTACGGGAGAACGTGCTATTGGATGGCTCCATGGTGCTTGTGCACGCATTCACTGGCTATGTCCCAACTTATTGTAATTTAAAACTGATCAGCCCATTGAGAAAAATTCTAACTGCTTAGTCACAGAAACTTTTTCCCTGTCCTTGAAATGCAAGATCTTAGGTTCCAGCACGTTCATGGAGTTCAAATCTTGGTACAAAGAATGTAAATCGATTAACCGTTCTTATTCATTCCAAAACGTCAAAGTTTCAAAGGTGATAAGCGGTTCGAATTCACTCCGACAATCGAATTTAAGCCGAAAACCTAGTTTGAAAATAAATAAAACAGATTATTCCGTTCTTATTCTCCTTCCAAAATCTCTGCCATCCACAAAAGTTTGTGATCGATCATCAAACATAAATGTTTCCGTCTCGGTTATTTTGATTTTTGTGGGCTTTTCTGAGTTGAATAAATCTAACGTTGTCGCTTCACTGTATCGAGTCCCTCGTTTAATCAGTCTTTCGCTTCATGATCAAAAGCAAACTGCGAACATGGGGAAGGAGAAAATTATATGAAAATACGTGAGTTTTATTGTTATCCTATTCGATTCGTTGGTTTAACAGTGATAAGATAAGAAAGGCTTATTCGGATGGTTAAGTTTGTTTTGTGCCTTCCTAGTTGTTTGACCGAACACCAGTTGGCTAGGTTTAGCGTAAGAAGGGGACTGCAGCCAAAAAATCATTGACATAAAGTAACGTTATCCGTCATATTTTGATGCATTTACCCTGTCGAAAATGATACATAGTGAACGCAAAGTATTCCATCCTTGTGCAACCAGTCATCAGCATTATATTACCTGTAGATAAGTGTGGAAAGTTCTGACGACATTGGTTATTCCGATTAGTTTTATCTCTGCACAATTATTTCTCGTGCCCTCGAGAAGCGTTGTTTTTGTCGTTGTTCATATGATATGAAAACAATCTACACATCACAGCCCAGATGTGTGACACCTGTGTCATTTATCCAATGAGTCGACATGTTTCCATTCTAGAGAATAAAAAACCGAAACGAAAAAATATATTGTACATAATACAAGCTAGCACTGTTAGAAGTTATTTCGCCTACGCGCGTTGCAGCTTTACATGACGCACGTATTAGTCGAACTGTTCCTAAAAGTGTAATCTGGCTTCAGGTATTACTTTTGCAAGTGATACAGCACTGTCATCATCACACACGATGCAGTCGTCACGTTTTCAGCCCAGGCAAGAAGTATCACAGCCAGTGTTCGAGATAACATGTGATGCTTTTATGGCGGATTGTGTTTCAACGTGTGCTTTTTGAAGGGTTAGATGCAAAATCTTGGTTTCGAAAAAGTAGAATGACAGAGCAAACGAATTAATCCAAGGTTTAGGAATGCCAGTGATACTCAACTTGTTCCACGCTTGGTTATAAGGACACTGACTTCGAAAGGCGTATTCTGCAAGAAGACTTCTTCTCACACTAGCTCCATTTATTTTGTTTGCCTTACTTACATCGCTTCCCGATTCGAGGACAGGTTAGTAGATACCTAAAAAACTTGAGTAGATTAAGCCTGGAATTAAATTGCAATGCTGAAAGAAACAGGACAGTTAATTGCCATTAGTATGTTTAACTCAAAAGGTCTACCACATGTTGATACCGATCTGTTGGCAATGTAGCTTGCCTATGCGTGATATGTTTTGAGCTCACAAACGTCAGACATTGTTCCCTAGGGTGGTCGAATTAATTCCGATGAGAGATAAGCCAGCGTGTGACGAATGAGGCAAAATGAATTAAATCGCACTCATGGAGTAACCGTGATCTTCAAACTAAATCAGAAACAGACAGTCACTTTACCAAGTTATCGATCGCGATTTTTACAAACAGCCTACACGTGCTTTGATGAGAATGTGCACAATCAATGCTGCCCGATTGAGAGAGGATGAGGAACTTACTCATGCTTCATTTTGTCGATTACGGAATATACAAAGATTAGCTTGGTTAATTTATGGCAGATACTTTTCCAATTTGCATATCACGTCGTCGGTTTAAAGGCGAATCGTTTTTATGAGGTACTTGATGCATGATTTCAGTGACGGACAAGGAGGATGACCGTTGTGGCCCACTACGTGCGGAGTGTAAGGAACAGGTAATCATGACTTTGAAACTTCCAGTGGAACGGAACTAGATAAAATCCCAGTCGGTTGGATATGGCAACAAGCCAAAAGACAAGTAATTGCCGTTCACCACCAAAGATGTATATATACATATAATGATTCCCAAAGTGAAACAGTACGGAGTTCTTTAGCGAATTTGCTGACTCTAGTTAGGCATACAATAATGGATTCCGACCCCTGTTTGATAGACAACTTCTGCATTTGAACCTATGTAACATTTATCTTTAACTGGCGGTGGGAAATGCTCGAGCATGCATTGAGTTACACATAGGGCAGTTTTGTTGGGAACGTCAAATTTTAAATTCTATTCAGCATGGAAATATGTATCTTTTTTCCTTTTCCGTTTCCCTTATTAATGGAACACCAATGGAGATCGTGGTTAGCTGGGAGTTGGCAAGTGGAGGAGTTGACCAGCGTTCTGGTGAATTCGAACCAGCAATATTCGGGTTGAGACGTCACAACTTGACCGCTCGTCGACTACTGCCTCCGTGAATTCGAAAGCTAATCAGTTTTTATTCGAACCCCAAATGTCAGGATGTACTTTTTATATTTCCACAACTCAGTTGGTAGAGCACACGAGATCCTAAGCTATGGTTTGAACTATCTTCGGGGATTATGAGATATGCACAAGAATAGAAGCTGAAATTATATAAACTCCCCCTACCCGTTGTGTGCGAAATTTGACGGGGCTAGCAGGCATGGATCTCATTGAAGGCAGCTCCAGTCATCAGGACTACAACGGAATTCTAATAGCTCCTGAGCAACACACGATGTATTACAAAGGTATCAGGCATCCAACGGTAAATTTCAGCATGAACATTCATAAAGTAATCACAATCTGTGCAAATGTACTGTTCGAACCTCAGTGTTGGCCGCTCCCTAAAACAGAATCGGACAAATGCAGTCAAACTTAGTAAGGATTACAGTTCAAGTGATCAGTTCGATGGAAAAATCATGGTTTTAAAAGATCATCACTGGAAACACCGACCGATTTAACGCCACTTCGTGATATATTAGCTAACGTAGTCCCATTTAACTAGGCACGTAAGTCCAACGGCTGATGTGTGTACTTCGGTGGGTTGGCAGGACACAAAATGTAATGAAAAACCAAATTAAGAGTGTGGATAAGGTAACGCAACCAATCTAGACCAAACTCGGCGTTACCTGTCCCCTTCAAATCGGTTTATCCCAAATAGCATGGCATTTCGTCCCATTTAAACTCCACTTCATCTGTTTTCCTACAAGTGATAGCGGAGTTAGTGGTTTTCCACACCAAATATTAAAAAGATGACTCAGTAGGTGCTGCTGAGACCTTTTGCTTGCCGTTCGCCACATCAAGCCGCCTTCGATGTTACACGTTACTATACTACAAATTCAATATGCCAGGGAAAATCGCCAACACATTTCGGACACCGCAGCTCGTAGTCAGCAACCACCTGTTTAGTGTGTTTGTACTCGTCTCAATCGCAGATGATTAACGGCTCCCTCCACTAGCGGCCTGGAGACGAACTACCAACGACCTAATAAATCAAGCTAATATCTACCGAAATTTTTATCAAATCGTGTAAGTACCGTCTTTGGTGTAAACAGACTTGAAATCTTGTTCTACGACTAAAACCATCTTGCCACTATTTTACAATCGAATCTCCTTCCCTCTTTCTCTCTCGTTCTACTTCACACTTCAATTCCTTCATTAGGTTCCTTGGTGTTCATAAGAAGTCAGCTGTAATTTAGTGACCGCCACCTCGGTTGGACCAAACATACTTCCCTGGTTCTCAATCACTACACGAGACAAAATCATGCTCGAATCACGTAGTTCAGTCGCGAAAATGTCACTCACATCTTTAACCGAATGTCTCGCGAACTGAGGTAAACTAACTACAACTAGTGGCTACCAAACGATCTCTGAAAAGCAACAATTCATGGAACAACTTGTAAATTCGATTATATTTTACTCTATTTAAATTTGACAGATCTGCTTAGTATATTTGCAATTATGGTGAATTTCCGTGTGATCATTCCGCTGTTTATTATGAATACCACTAAAAGGTGGAGTTTTGTTTAGAAATTCTGCTCATAAATTAGCACTTTAGCTGTGGAATTTTCTCGACTCAGGTCCAGTCAGATAAATTTTTGCTAGTCTATATTTGTGTATTCCAATTCAGATTTTTGCTTAATTTCGCCACAAACCACAGTTTGTCGAAGGCTTATTGTCAAAACCAGATCCCTTAAGTCCAAAAAAAGATCCATCAAGCACCTCAGCATCGTTCGATTTAAAATGGTACCGATCACAATTTATAGTGATGTTATCTTACTATGATTTTTCAGAGTTCACGAATCCTATGTATATTAAATATGACTATAGTGAACTATTTGATTTGTGACGTACTAGGTGAGTGACAACACAAAATTGATGCACAACGTGAATTCCGTTTTTTCCGCTATCTTTGACTTATTCATATCACACCAATTTGTGCTCATACTTATGTCCTTACGGTATTTTCAGCAATCAAACGTTCGGACTCAAGTCGAGATGTTAACATTCACCATGTCATCATAATACAGAGAACAAAATAAATCTATTCCAGGTACAATATGAATAGTCATAAATGATTGTTGAGAACACCCGGTGCGTTGAGTTTTCATCTTGCGAGAATCGCGTCTCTATAGCTATTCTAATCGAGGAGGTAAAAACAAAGTTTGGAACTTGTCAAAGCATGGCATTTTGGCTCTCCACCAGTCAATGAGTGATTCGAAACTAAGCGTATTATATGTGTAAAATTCTCACTCGTGTAGAACGCGTGCCATGATTTGATGAGTAAATCATTTATTGAGATGAAGGACCAGTGGCTGACGGTCATCCTCAACAAATCGGAAAAGTATTTGCCCAAGGGCAGGAAGCAGAGAAGAGCACGTAAAGCCATTTGGGAGAGAAGACTGGAGATAGCATCCCACTCAGTGGTGAACAGCGGAAGCCTTATTTTGAATGGCACTCGCGGGTGAAGATGTAAGATGATCATATCGAAATTCTATCAATATGATTTCCCAACTACTTAACGCAATCTGCTCGAGTGAGTCGCTCTGCGTTAGTAAATAAAGGTTCGGACGAACAAACAAACTAGAGCAGAATGAAAACCAGTTCATAATATGGGACAAAGCGTGGGAGTTTTCATTTCTAAATGTGGCCTTATAGGTGGCTATTTCTTCAGCAAGCTAAAGTAAATGACTTGAGGAACAAGTTGGTAGATTGTTGGTTCACATAGAAGACACACAGGAAAGAGCAAAGTCTTGGCGCACTCTTGAAAAGCCAACCCGTAGGACTGATACTTTCCCACCCAACCACGAGAAGTTCTCTTCGTTGGCAAACCAAATATTTTCAGTTTATGAAGAAGGACGGGCCATGGAACAACGTCGAGTCCACAAAAATAGTACGAGTCTGGCGCACCAAAAAAATCACACATTTAACGAACAAAGAAAGAAGTAGCATCCAAAGTCGGTCAGTTAAACCAACAGGCAATCTGAGAAGCATATGAGGAGAATCCGTAGCAAAATGCAAGCATTCGGGGACAGCATTGCCCATCAGCACAAACTGGAGCACTGGGGCGCAAACGTTTGTCCACCCTGTGGAATCAGGCTGTTTGGAAACGGGAACAATCGTGACGAGTCCCCAGCAGCAAGAAAAAAAGAACGGGCTTGATGATCTGCCGTCGGAAGAATTGAAATCGTCAGTCAGAGTCACAACAATGTATGAAGATAGATTGTCAGAACCATTTATATACTTATTCTTTTTTTCGAAGGAGCTTCCTAGCTTCATAGCTTTAGGTTTGTTCACACATTTCTAAACCGTGACACTTCAGCGATATTCCTAGTGTCACGCTTCAAATATCACGTCCTCTGCGCATAATTTGTACCTCATCGCGTATGGGTGATCAGGGATTACCCAGGTTAAAACACGTGGCAACCGACCGAAAAGCAGTTAACAATAAAATTAAAATAGATTTTACCTGAATGCTAGGCTACGAGCCGATGTAACATATTCAGGGTCTCTTTCTTCTAGCGGAATGAGTCACGTAAAAGTGGAACACAACTATTTCCACAAGACCAGGACTGACTGGTAAACCCCTCTAGTGCCAGTCGAACGATTTACGGTCATGAAATTTCATCTACTGTACACCGGAGAACAAACACGGAATCGACTATGTCCTAGTCCACGGACTGATTGATAGTGGTCTGATTTTCGTGATATATTCAGAGGTGAGCGGGGCTACCTTTGAAAGAAAAACCAAAAAGACAATGACCCCGTGAAAGTAGGCAATTGGCCAAAATATTTTAACTTGAAAAGACCCATATAAATTGTCCAATAATGACAAATAAACGAGACAGTCTTGCTGATCGACTAAAGTTCACCTGATCGTTCATGCTTGATTAAAAACGAGGTGGGATTGAAAGAAAATCCAGACGACTGCTTAAGGCCCCTAAAGTTAGTGATTGCGATAATTGCGTTTCAAAACAAAACCGAACAAGCTATTAATCACTTTTTGCACACATTTATAATAATGGGTTATGCGGCGGCTGATCGTTCATTGCCGAGTGTGCAAAAGATTGCGTGAAAAGAAAAAACCTGATTTTTGGATTCTAGCAACGAGTCGTTTTTGCCAAAGCAAAACCGGCCTGGAAAATTTTGCTGCCTAATCGAAAAGTTTATATATTAGGAACACTTCCAAATGCACTATAGCGTCTTGGAGTAAATGGAAAGCAACATATCCCATGTCGCATCGTTTTGTTTTGATGCAGTCCGCAATACCATGAGTCCCGATAACCTAGTTGCATTTTATCTGAAAACTTTTGAAGAGGATATACGGAAGAATGCAGAAATAATGCACAAATAAAATTATTCTCTTTATCTCTTATTCATAATTGATGAGACAACTGTTAGATCACTTGGATGGACAATAAGGTGTTCACATGTTCCTGTGTTGAGCTAACCCATTTAGAATTAACCGTTGCGAACAACTTAGGCGTATCCGCAACTGTCTGGCTTTCGTGTAAACTTTTGTTCCGAAGTCCGTACTACGCGACATTTGACTGGCCACCGGGACCAGCGTCTCGTTTTGACCACTTATTCACCATATGTCCAGGTACTCCGCCAATCCAGATTAATGAGGATAAAAACAAGCTTATCAGAGTATGGTGTACGAGGGGGTTGTTTTTTCGTACTCGATGACACTGACAGCAGGTGTACACGGTTTCTACACCCGACTGGGTCTTATGGTGGGCATGGGAGTTTATGGAGCGATTAAGTTCTGGACCGCGGTACACAGTGACATATTTTCAGGGGAATAATAGCATGTGAAAGCGAAAACATCGGTAAATTTATTTGGGTCTTGTTACCTTGGTACAATCGTTTATCTTCTCGGTTGGTGAAAACATGCATTCAAATCACTCGGTTCTTGTGCTAGTTTTGGAAGAAAACCTGGTAGTGTGAAACCGTGAACTATTTCCGAAGAGATCAACAAAGTGCAATCTGCGAAACAGTACATAAGTTCAATATTTTGATGTGTTCAGTTGTCGTCCAAAAGTGTGAGAGAAAATAATATTGTAGGGTTAGTGCAGCGTAGACAACCAAACCATTTTTTCTGATGAGACCATTGGAGTTTCAATCAATATGCAACAATGTCCCGACAAACCTCCGTGATCGAGCATATGTTATATTCGGAACATGTATTCCCATAGTGCATACAGTAATTTATTGACATATGAACCAGTAATTAGCGACCCCCGGGCATTGGGGCACACAAGTACCTTTTATGCAAGTACGGGCAGCAAACGCTGTTACCCCAGTTACGCTTCGGACATAGGCCGAGGAACCGACAGCAGGTTGATTCTCGAGAGCCATGCAACTTGTGTGGTGCTTACCGATAGTCAATCAGAATCAAGGCAGAAATGGACCGGACAGCTAAACATGCCTGTGCTGGTGTATATTCGCCACACGGCAGGTCCGTAACTGTACTCTAGACTGAGCTCTGACCATCAGTCCATGCGCGCGTATGTCTCAGCCACACCTATTCCGTTGCACAGGCGGTGGCGGGCCAACCTCATCAGCGCAACACTGTATGAGACCCGAACAATAGCAATCTGGTCGATTAAATGCGGCATCGCAGAGGACTGAGGACAAAACCCTAGAGCACTCAAATCATCTACACGTTTCTGACCTGACCTCGCTTGGTCTTCAGCAAGGCGTGTCCCAGGATGATGATGAAATTGCTTTTTTGGACAAATTATACTACTAATGTCATAAAAAAGATTACTTAGTTGTAAGGGTGATTCAGAATCCGTCGTTCACTCCATCCTATCGCCGTACCACTATGATCTATTGTCATCACTCGGAATATTCGGTGTACTGTTGTGAACGACCGACCGGGAAAAAATAACGACCAAGCTTTACACCTCACAACTATTAGTTCCCTACTCGAACTCCAAATGAGATAGGTTACATATTTACTGATAGCGATGTTTCGCAAGTTTGAAAGAGTTGCACCGTACAGTTCCACGATCTTCGTCGACGAACTGGGTGGCTGATATTGACAGATCAATTACATCACGCAAACAAATAAAAAAAATTGATAATCCCTTAGGTTATCATTTTCTAGTTTCTCAGTAAAATATTCTCTTCGGATTTTTATTCGGAGTAGTATCGTGAATGGATGACAGAACAAAATCGCCCCACAAGTCCACGACCGGTTTTGCGACTACGGTCGATAAATTCACCCGCCATCCATGTACACTTCCAGGGATTCAAACCAGATTCTAGAGTAAAATGCAATATCGGAGTGCGCAATTACTGGGATGACTGTATGGGAAGGTGCCGGGTACGTACACAACACCAAGACTAACGACGCGTACCTGGTGACATTCATGAAGGCGATGTGAAAACAAAAGGAACAAGTGAGGGTGCGAGACGGTGCATGCATATAGCAGTACATTCCCGTCGCTTTCGTCCATTAGGCCAAAACAACCGCATCAAGATGTGAAAGACCGTATACGTTCACATGGAAACTGAGAAGCGGGGTAATCAAAACGGTGAATGCGCGGATTATACACATGGTCTCGCTCGTTTATGTTGTACGTATCTGCTGAGATTTCTAGATGCGGTTTGGGCACTTTTTGTTTACGGAACATTTTCACTCGAAACTAAAAACACTTTGACGTTGCCTTTTTATTCCACTGATAAAACCACTTCGCGAACTGATCGCTTACCCATGTTTCCTTAGTCTTCTGTCACCTAAATCCTTCATTTTATTCAAGCTCCACTCTAGGAATTGTCGTACCTCAAAGTGCACCTGTCAATTGACACTGACAAGCGTTAGTGCTGGGAAGCACTGCTGACTGATCTCGCACCATGTTCACTTATTTTCCGCTGACTGATTAGTGTTGGTGACCTAACCAGGCATTTCATCACATCCTGTCATCCTGGCATCCTCATCGTTCTACTCTACTTTGTACCCGCTTTATACTTACTGGTGCAAATACTTACAGCTCAACAAATGAAGGTTCTAAATATGCTTACATATATTCAGAGTGTGTTCATTACCAAGAATTCGAGGAAAGTACCTTCGTCAAAGGAATCGATCGTTTTGTGACAAGCCGGATACCATTTTCAAAAGATGTAATTCCGTACACATGCATTAGTCAAATTGGGGGAAATTGTCATTAAGGCATTGTACCCGACATGCTCGCATTGTTCTCAGATTGTTGAATGGGTCTCGTAATGACTTTTACCAAATGGACTTTTATAAGCATTTATGCACAAATGTCATCTTGCAAGTTGCTACTGTTGTTATCGTTGTTGCTATCGCTGCTGCTTTTGAAATGCTTACAGCCTGCATGTCAAGCCAGGAGATTAGTTTTTCCCAATTTAATTCACCCTAATTTGTTTGAAATCATTTGAATAGTTTCTGACTGCAAAAGCAATACTAGTTTTGATCGGTTCGATTCATGCATTTGTAATGAGTCGAAGATTGCAGGGAGACTGGTTATCGAAGTGCGGAAAATCTAACCGGATGGTAGAATGAAGTTTAGTTGCGCTCAGCTGCTATCGATCAGTACAGAAGGTGTTTTAAGGTTTAAATGTTCTATTTTGGCTTGATCTCTTGGGCCAGCAAAAAATCAATATGATCACTAGTTATGTTCGCGGGTAAACCTTAACTTTAACAATAGCACATTTTCTCCAACGAACTAACTCAAGATCATGCTAAAGAGTGATTCCGTGAGTTGCTGCTATTATAGAAACATTACTTGTTTTACATTTCATAATGGCTCTACGTAGTATCCGACTGTTGTTCCTGGTTACGTACTGTTACAGGATGCAGGTGCGCCAATTTTCACTCCACACGAATTGACGAAATAGAAAAATGACGTTGCTTTTATCAAATCTGCTCCATGGAATTGCACGCACGTTCTCCTACTGATGCTATTTCTACTGTCGTTCCGTTTTACGCTAGTTCTTGAGCACTGAAAGCCAAAAGGCCTTCTGCACGTGTTCGAGGAGTACAGTAAGACTTGGTTTGCCATTGTCCGAATCGATCCGCTATAGTTATTTCTGCAAACCGTTTCCCCGAAGGCTGCAGTCTGAAGTTACTGCTCTAGGGAGGGAGGAGAAAGTCGAGAATAATACGCTGATTTCAACTTTAAAAAGAAAGCGACCGTGCGCTGCACCGTTTGATATCTAGACTTTCACTTCAATGTTCATACGGATAGTTGTAAAACTTCGGCCACATCCCATTCCTGTTTCCCACCATTGACGGCCATTTCTACCGATTAGTAAGGCATGCATTCCAATATGCGTTCCTCTTTAATATAAACTTGACATTAATTACCTCTTAATTCTGCACAGTATGCTAAATAGTTTTCAGAACCTTGCTTCAAATTACACATTAAAATGTGATCTACAACAGCTGGCATACCCAACCGGCTCCCATGTACTGTTTGAGGCCGCGTATCTCACTCCCTTATCTAAGGATTTTTCTGAATACCAAAATTATAAAAATCATTTCTAGACCCAAAGCCTTGGTTGTCTGCTTTGCCAAGAGCACCAGAAAGTAGGTCATCCAAAAGGTAGTTAGGAAGCCTTCAGGGATCTCAAGTGGTTGCAGCCACAGTAGAGACCACTGGGTCATCTTGTTTTAGATATGGCATCCTTTTATTAGCCTTGATCATACGAAGTACCATAAGGCTTCAAAGCCTGATGAAATAAAGCAATCACGGACAGCTCTATCAAAGAACACCCAATTCACTTGATTAACCCTCATCAGTTACACATGACAATACACTGCATATCACACAGGACCGTGATCTACCTTACTTGTTAGATTAGTCAACGGGAACAGACATTATACAAAAACTAGTTAACTAATTGCGGTCAATGGGTTTAAATGAATTTGACGCTATTTGGTCATCGGTCAATAATTTATTTGTTCTCCGTTCTCGGAAAACGTGGAGCCCAGTGGGTTCAAAAACCCAACCAGCCAATTAGACACCCTTTTGTTGCCAGTTACTTTGTCTCGTTAACAAAAGTTCCATAACCCCATTGTCTTCCCAATTCATATGTGTAGTTGATATTGGGATCCTGGGGAGAACTGATTCGAAACTTATGAATTATCAGTATGCAATTCAATAATAAATTACCGAGAATCAATTAAGTCTGGTTCCACATTTCGCTTTGCCAAAAGGGACTAATTCACCTCTAGTGCCAAATTTAATTATTACTCTAGAAGCTGTTTTTTTTTCAAGGAGAGCCAACCTTTCCCAAGATCTGTTTACTTTGCTTGTGACTGATCGGTAGGAAAGGCCATTTTGTTCTTTCATCCAAAGTGTATTGTCATACAATATAGGACCATTCCAAAATCAGGGGATTTTGTTAACATTGTGAAAAGACAGGCCAATTCATGGCTGTCCAGAAAATGCGCAACCAATAGTAGCACAGACCTTACTGATGGGATTTCTACTTGAAAGTTCTTACTTATTAAGTCATACAAAAGTGCTAGTTTTATATTCGCAGAGGGCTTCTAAGTGGGGAAGTCGACCGGCGGTGGGAGGATTCGAACCGGCGACCTTCACGTCCAAAAGCCGCGAACTTTTCCGTTTGGCCGCCAAACTTTAAAACGATGCGTGGTGTGTCTTGCCACTTCTCACCTGGCATACACGTTGGAAGTTCAGTCAACGAGTGATTTTTTGCCAACATCGATAGAATACATTGCAAGCCCACAAAAAAGAACAAAGCAGAATTTATAACCAAGTAATTAAATTACGGAATAAGAATAGTACTGAGTCCATATTCAGTTCTAGTACATGGATCTGACACCAGATTCCAGTACGTTTCTGTGTCGTTTTGACGTGAAACTCAGTAGCGCCACTTTGAATTCATTTTGCGTCGTACTCGCCAAGGAAGGTTAGAATTCTAACTACAGTATCCATAGCACGGGTAGCCTATTGAAGAAACCAAGCATTTCCCCCCATTTTTTAATGACGAGTTATGTGCTGTGGTCTGTATTGAACGAAACCAGATCCCATGGTCAAACATACTTTCAAACGAATAAAACCATAGTGTGCGACAATCACTCCAGTCAGTCTGATACACTAAATTTCGATGAATTATAAAATAAACCTTCTATGAAAAAACGCGCATTTGGTCCGGAATTTAGTGGTTTAGAATTCTAAAAATCCTTTATTCATCACTTTGACACTGTACCCAATGTTTCTGCTACACCTGTTGTTAACTCATCAAAACGTTTCCGGTTTTTGTCTCTAAAACGAAATGCATATAGTCGAACTTAGGCATTGTATTTGCCATTTCGAGGATTTTCATTCCCAGCGAGCAGTTTCCGTTAGTCTTCGAAAGAGCATCACCTACTGTTAGCATAGCAAATATAAAATCCTCTCGTCCAGGCAAATTAGCGTTTCACCTTGCCGTAAATGTTCTGTTTAATCCATACCATATATCTCTAGATGTTAAACTCTACAGATTTTTTGACTTTTTTATGAACGAGGATGCATAAAGTATTGATCGCATTCTCTCAATTTCTCCAGTGTTTATTAACCTACAATGATATGAATACTGAACTGTCTTTCAGTTTGCATGTGTTAGATTCGCTCGCGAAAATTTTTTTTCATTTTGAACGATGGTTTAACATAACAATCAAGTCTATAAACGCCTGTAATTAGAATTCGCTGTTTCAAAACGCAGTTTACACCAGGTACTGTTTTTTTAATAGATTTCTACCTAAGGAAACGGGATCCATACCATTTCATTATAAACTACAGTAACATATTTTCTTTTTTTTAACAATGCTGTGTGCAAACGCCTGAGGTGATTACATCGAAAACAAATATGTTCGTGCTTCAATTTTTTGCAGTTCGATAGGTATATTCTACGACACAGAATGTATATTGTTTTTATCCGTACGACTAGCGGCGATTAGCAAAAGATGGTACTTGGACATTGACAAATTGTATGTTAGTACGAGGAATTGAAGCTGGCAATCTCACCTACACCCAGATGTACGATTTGCTACCAGTCAGTAAAAAGAATCACCGGAACCATGAGAGCAGTCTGTTGCCCACAAAGACCAATCCGAATCAGGCATGCGTGTATATATATATATATATATATGTTTATTGACATACGCGTTCGTGAGCGCGTCTGCTAAATCCATCGCTCATCGCCAAGTCGTGCGTGTGCATTTGCAAGCCAAGCAGGTACGGTGACGCGTTTAAGCTTATCAGTGCATATATGGCAAACATAATTTAAGATTAACGACAGCATACTTCCAATCAAGCTCATGAAATGATCATTTCCCGTCGGGTTATTACTTCCATGCTCAGATGAACTTACATTGGCAAACAAGGTCACCTACTTCCGGAATGGCATAAAAATCATCTTGCAACCTGACTTAAAAAGCGAAAGCCGTAGGTGAATTCATGGGATTTTATATTGCTCTAATATACTTCACAAAAGTAATAAACTTCGTAATATTCTCAAGGAAGTTTTTAAAGTGCATCACAATCCACAACGGCCGCACACCCAACTATCTTTCTGACAAAAAGGCAAGATACAAGTTGTGGGATGGCTAATTGGTATTGCCACTATGGTACGGCAACAAAACTTCATAAATCGCGGGGCTCCTTCCTAAATCCCGAAGCCGGCAGCTTTGGTGAACAAAATGCCACGGGATGGGCAAATCCATCGGACTGCTAAGTCCCAACGAAACATCAAGCTGAAAGTCAAACGAGTAGGTAACCTCAACTGCCAAACAACAGGGCCGAATAGATAAAACAAAAATTCGTATGCCCATAAGCGCCAAGATTGCAGCGCCGGACTAGTTTCTAATGGCACTCTGCAAAGTACGACCGGTTGGAGTCGACACACTCACACGCGTAAAAAGGTGTGAGGGCCGATTGGAAAGGTCTCGCTTGCCTTGAGTTTGCAGCAACAAAGGTCTAAAGCCTCACGTGAAACAAGCGATGAAAAAACCGAAACGCAAGGAGCTCGCATTGTTAGTCAAACAAGAAGGCAGCTTTAAACGAAGTCGGAGCCGTATGAATTAATAGGACTGAAAAAGTTCACTCAATAAGAGTGGATCAAAAACCGACTGATATAATTTGTAGCTCAGAATTACATTACAATGGTAACTGCTAATCGCCTATCCGACGGACGTGCAGACTACTAAATGATACTTCTTTTTAGTGAAAATTCAATGGTAGGTAACACAAAGCTAATCAGTTGCCTTCTCGTAAAAAGCTGCACCTCTGAATGTCAAACAAGGATTGATTACTCCAAATTCTGCGAACCTCAGGAAACCATGGTTTGAATTCCACTCATCAAACGAAGTGTATGCACTCACGTCGCCAAAGAACAATGAAAAAACAGTACGCATTATTAGGACCGAATGACGTAAGGAGTGTATGAAAAAATCGGTGCATCCGCGACTTTCGAATCAATGGTACGGTTCCAACCGGACAGAGAGAGTGCTCTATACAGAGATTATCAGGAACGGTGAGAGGTGTAATGTTCAAAGAATAACGTCTACTGATAACGAATTACAAACACAAAATTATGGGTTGCATGAGCAAAACAAAAATCAAAATATAGGGATGCACATTTTGAAAACCACTTGAAAATTCGATTTTGATGAGTACACGCACCGCACCATACAGTGTGATTAATAATTATCAGCGTTACTTTTTCAGTGACCCAAAGACCACTTTGCACGATAGTGGAGCCAAAATAGTCAACCTCTTCCTTTCCGCAAACCAAGATTGTGATCTGTGGCACAAAGTTATGTTGTCCCAAATGCACTGCAATTAGATGAATACGCGGCAGAAATGATGATTCACCGGACCTTCCATCCTCGAATGTAAGACTTGCGATTTGGGTTGTAAATATCTCGTAAACGATTGGAATTATGTTGTCAACAATCGGGTAGTAAACCGTATCTAATCAGGCTAGCCTTAGGAAAATCACCGGGCTAAGCTACAATCAAAACCAGTATCTGAAACTGCCTGACCATGAATTTTGATATCTACTCGCGGCCTAGGACCCAAAATAGACTTTACGAATTTTTTTGCCATACGGCTTACTCAGCATTGCTTGTTTTGTCTATTTTATTAAGATCTCATTTATGATGAAATAACCATTTGGTATTGGGTAAAATTTACGCTAATAAGACCGAGCTAATTTCGTCAAGCACCGTGTACAAAGCCAGGGAGATGGTGCGGTTTTTCAAATGCATCGGTGCGTTCCTCCCCAACTAAAAGTGTGTCACACGACCAAAGAATATCTCGATATCATTGGTCAAGCAGTCAAAATCATGATGCCTAAGCATGGAGTTTGCGATCTGGAAACTTCCCATCGACGATCAATTTTCCCACTTATCAATTCTCAACTAGATAAGATCCCTTGTAAATAAGTATCACATTAGTGGAGATATCAAAATAAGAAAAAATTCAACTTTTACCGTCTGATCTATTTTTTTCTTCTTACCCGGTTTGACCAAGCATGTGTTCAGACAAATAAGTAAACGGGTATTCTGATTATACCAGTCATTTTTTTAATTAATGGAAAACACGAAACGTCCCAAAGCAGATCCGTTAACTATATGTGCTCGGCTGACTACGAAGCACACTAAATTGGATGATGAATTTTGGAGACCGAGAAAAACCAATAGGAGAACAGTCACCGAAAAACCCATGAAATTGATTGGCTAGGTGGCTAAATATGAAGGCATGCGTTTAGGTAACGTGAAAGCAGTTTGGATCAAAAAATGACGCGAGGTGATTCGGCCAGTCTAAAGCAACAACTAAATATCCGAAACTGGGTATTCACCGCTGAATCTGTTGCCCTGTAGTGTTTTGTAATGTATTATGCCATATTAAACTGACTACTTGAACCTTAACGCTGAAGGATTCGTGACATGTAAGCCTCTCTGTAAACAGCACACATAGGTACGGCTGATATGTGCTTCATTACAAATCGAGAAATGATTCGTTAATTATTTGTTTATTCTGAGATTGCAAAAGTATTATAATTCCCAGTGCCTGAACTTATCCCAATAGATAACGGACAGGTGCTATATCAAGTGGTGAACTTCAGAAACCGTCCATAATCTTCCCGGATTCGTCGCAAGGTCTGGGCGTAACAGAATTTCCCTCCTTCCGACTCTAACGAAGATGAAGCATCGGTACGGTGATTCCATGTTTTCTTTCTGGTACTTTGAGAGGTGATACCCTATGAGGAATCACTTCACTTATCAGATAATCCACTATGAACATTAATCTGTCGTCCTCTTCTTAAGCAAGCAAAACGGACTTTTAAAGTCACAGCTATAAACCTGTCTACATGTTCACTAAATAACATCCCGTTTACTGAACTCTGGCGTGATAGTCCAAGTTATGTATATTTCAAATCGGCTAATCCACTGTGAATTAGCATTTGAGTTCATAAATCTATCGCGTTCCGCAAACTTTCGTGTTTCTTTCTTCTTTGGACTAACTTGATCTCTGCTTTTATGTAACTGTCTTCCGCGAGAGGAAAAGTCGTTTTTATCGATCTCACAGACCACTGCTGATAACTCAAGTCGTTTGGAGCTCGATGCATGCAGTGGTCCACACCTTCTTCTACTCCCAAAGTTCATAAACAAATCAAAGATCCGACAACTCTACGTGTGTCTCTATGGTATTGGTCCACATTTTGGACTGCCTACCAAGGCAGCAATTCCAAGTAGGTAGATGAAAAAGACAAGTTTTTGTTTGGTAAGAACCGATTTGAGTCGCCGTTAGGAATGCAGTAAACCACTTCGACCATCGATTTTGAGGGAAGTTGAAGAATTAGTCGACTTCGGACTAACCTCTCATTACTTCTTCCTTGGAAGCCATCTGGAAACAGTCGATTTTGAAGATGTACCGGAGGCAATATAAGTGAGTACGAGGTGGACAGAAACATTATAAACAACAATTTCGATTCTCGAGCTGATTTCCTTCGTCACAAAAAGAGGAAGGCATCCCAGTTTTTTTCGATCCCTAATGCCATCTTAAAATTTGTCTGTTCATTCGAAAGCAGAACTGACCCCAGGTATTCAAGTAAACGAACTTATTCAGCTGGTTGGCGATTGATGAACAGCTATTGAATTGTCGGATCTAGATTGGTTGTGATGTTGGTACTTGTTTGTTTCGTTTTTGGCTCGAATGACTTCGCAAATAAATCCAGTAAGTCAATAAATGGTTGAAGCTTAACAGCAGAATCTCCTGTGAGAGCAAAACCGCCTAGAAACACGAAGTCTAATATGAACCCCGACTAAGCTGAGAACTGTGTGGTCCTGTAGAATCGACAAGAGGGGAGAGCCCTAACTAAGACCGGCACTAAATACAAAATCCTTGTTGCAGATGAGTCTTATCACCAGTGTTCGAGTATTAACCTCTTGAGACCCCTAAAATCTCATTGGTCCTTCTATCAGATCGAATTATAGCTCAAAGGTACTTGCGACTAGCCGAATCAAAGACGACCGGAAATCCAATGAAACAAGCTTTCGTTGGTTTTCTGAATCTATGACGGTGCTCCACTGAAGTGGACGATAATAAACCACTGAGGTTAAATAATACCTGACCAGGAGATTGATATTTTGCCTAAAAAAAGTTAAAATTGTTGAACTAAGATATACAGTGCCTACGGTGTTGTGGAAAACGATAGTTGTGGAAAAACATTTATAAAGCAGCCCCTCAGTACGAGCCATCAGATGTTCGGGTAAATTATGTGATCAATCTGCATCGATTGTGACAGAGTCAAATAGCAAAATATGCAAACATTTATTGGTCAGTGACACAGCGTAGTCGAGATAATTGGCAATTTGTCGGCGTCCCACTTATCACTGCTAATCTTCCTCAAGACTGGTTTTCAAGCGAATGAAATTCGGACGACATCCTAAAACAAATGGATGTTATGCAGACATTCGCCTGGACAACCTTTTTATCTTTATTCTTTTTCTTTTACTTCCTTTACTATTGAAGTAACAATGCACATCAATTTTCAGGAAGGTGGCCGCGACCAGCAGAGGGCTTCTAAGTGGGGAAATTGACCGGCATTGGGAAGAATCGAACCCGTGGCCTTCGAGCCCAAACGCCATGACGTTGTCCTTTTGGCCACCGCCGGCCAAAGCGTGCACTAAAATAAAAACCATCCAAACTACAAGAACGACACAAAATGATTAGCATCTAGCCTTTAGAATAGGAGCTAAATCCGAATAGGTTGATGTGGATGAGACATGTTTTGCGTATGCCCATTGTGCGCTGTCATTGAAGGCAGGTAATAGTTGGAGGATGGTTCACGGTGGCCAGTCAGTGACAGGGGCAAAATGTATGAAAGTTTTAACCAGTGGGCTTGCTCTCGTAGGTGCAGTTAGGCTACCGAGTAGGAGTCCACGAGATCCCCGTAGCAATGGCTAGGCATACTAGATGTTATGGCTCAGTACCACAGTCAGTGGCTTTCTTGCATTCGAAGCGTTTCTTCTTCTGTATAGTTCTTCAACTTACTGTTTTGCAGCTGAACTTTCCTTATTCCCCATTCCATGTCTATCTGAGCAGATGATGGTGTGAGGTAGTAACCAAAACCAGAGCACATCAGTGCAAGATTAACGGTTGTTCAAACTGAACTGAACCGATTAGTCTCCGTAGGTACCAGCAATTGGGTCGGTTACATCGGAGACAATCAGGGAGGTACTTAGCACGCATGACGTCGGTATTTCCTTCCTACAAATCACATTTCAGCATCGAATAAAAAAGACCAAAAACGCTTTGCGTCTGCAGGACCAGAATAACTAAATCTCCATGATTGTCTGTAAAAACTATTCCGTTCAACAAACTATGCAAGCATACAGTCAGACAAATGCGTATTCTTTGAAGGAAGAGAAGTACGGGACAGCAGAACAAAGGACTTTAGGAAGATTAGAGCGCAAATCCGCAGTGGTTTTTCACGCTGCATCCAAAGGCCACCGCACTTATTGTGAACACACTGAATCCAGTTTGGATTTTGCCAGCACACCGAGCGCCTCTATGGTGAATCGTTGACGGTCACAGCCAATCCTACAAGTCTCATTGGGAGAAATGGGGCAGAAGTTTCAGATATATGGATGACACTGAGAACATTTAAGACATGTAGCGTCCAGGAACATGTTTTCGATGATTCATTTCCGAGCACTTACAACCCGATTTATCTGGCATAAAATGGGGTCAGAGGAAACAGTGTGCATTCAGTAGGTTTGTTATGTGGTTCGTTGGTCAACCAAACGACTGGTCGATCTAGCTGAGGGAGCGGAATGTAGTCAATGTTCTCTCGTGGCTATCAGTTGTCGTGATCCATAAAGTAGCTGCAAGTGACGTCGTCAGTCTTTGGCCGGGGTAGTAGGTCTAGGGCATATATCACCTTCTTTTGTATACAGCTAGGGCTTCAAGACACTTATCGTGATTGCTTTAGCCGTCTCTAGCATTCGGGATCTTATCGCTTTCTATTCGTGACGCCACACCCTGTACACAACATAAAAAGCATCATCCATTCCTATCGGACACCTTATTCGAGTAAATGAGCCCTGACCAAGCTGCAAACAGACCCGTTCTCCCCGAGTTGAAGCCACGGTGGTTGATGGTCTTCCATGCATTCAGATAAATGTCATTCCGTCCGACCCACATAAGTAACACAGCAGGTGCACCTGAATTGGTAGACGATTTCCGAGGTGGTCAACACAAGCCATTTATCCTGGTTCGCTGATCAGATTACGGATGTAGGTGAGGACTGGCATCTGATTGCAGCTGCCTTGAATATGGTTTTGTCTATAGCGTATAATACTCTTCAGACCCTCTTCACTGTGAAGGGGAGAACAATGAAAACAGCCGTCTTAGCCACCTCGTGGTGGATTGTTTGCAATTCATGTTGATGTTAATAAATCTCTCTGGGTATCTATTAGCTGATGGGACGATGCGGACTGTGTGTCGTTCTGGGTCCAGTGTGTTATCCGAGAACATGCGTCGGGGCTCTCGAGGTCAAACACTTATAAGGTTACTTTTTTGCTGTATTGGCACAAAACTGAAAGTTTATGTACTGCCCATTCTACGCAGCCTCGTTAGTTCGACGTTTAGAAAAGGAAAGTGGTTGTCCTTTTCTAACTCTTTGGAAATTTGTGTTGTCGGATATCCTTGAACTCTCACGACTTCATCGATATCTATATCTATCTATGTCTATATCTATATTTTATCGATAGTAGTGCCGGAAGTCTGACTTTGCTGACCTCAGTTCGTTCGCTTCCAATTTGGCCATATACATATATATATATATATATATATATATATGTATATATATATATGTCTCACCAGAATCGAATGTGTAGCATCAGGAGTGTGCATGGAAGCTGTTCGTCGAAAAGTCGACAGATGAACGACAACTGTGATTCGTTGGTAATTGTTTGTCAGTTGGGCTGAGCCAACCTTAGGAACGAGGGCAGAATGCCCCAGAATATACATTTGTATATGTAAATATAGAAGCAGCAAGTAGTATCTGGATNAGAAAAAGACGGAGTTACAACAGGGTCTTCAGTTGACCTACTCCTAGGATATATGTATATATGTATATATTTAGAGTTGAGAAGGAGTACACTGAGTTAATACGTTTATCGTGACGTTTCGATCCAAACTAGGACTTGTTGTCAAACGTGAATGAGTGATATATATATATATATATACAGAAGCAGCAAGTGGTATCTGAATGCGTGAACAAAATTGGCCCGTGAGCACACGACCGATTTCGCGGTTATTGTCGCTCGTCAGGTATGTCTACCTAAGTTTGCCTGAGCCCAACTGACAAACAATTATCAACGAATCACAATTATCGTTCTTCTGTCGACTCTTCGACGAACAGCTTCCATGCACACTCCTGATGCTACACATTCGATTCTGGTGAGACGTATCAACCTGGAGTATGCAAGTATGTGGATGTTTGGAATAGAGAGCGCCGGGTAAGCGTACCTGACGAGCAACAATAACCGCGAAACCGGTCATGTGCTCACGGGCCAATTTTGTTCACGCATTCAGATACCACTTGCTGCTTCTGTATATATATATATATATATATATATATATATATATATATCACTCATTCACGTTTGACAACAAGTCCTAGTTTGGATCGAAACGTCACGATAAACGTATTAACTCAGTGTACTCCTTCTCAACTCTAAATATATACATATATACATATATCCTAGGAGTAGGTCAACTGAAGACCCTGTTGTAACTCCGTCTTTTTCTCTATAATAGACACCGTCAAACAGAAACTGTAAATCATACGTGCATTTCAGTTACAAATCCTTATGACTCTCCATCAAAATTCCTGTTAAGATGTGTTCTGTGACGATGAACGAATAAATATTATCAACCTTCCCACTGCAGGCAATCTGTTTTCTTAATGGTCCAATTATTTCTACAAGCTACCGAGCTGTAGCACGATAAGCTGAATTGGTCATGGAAAGAATAGGACGTAAAGACATCCGGTCTTGTGGATTCCGCATAATCCATAATATCCTGGCATATTGACTGAAAACATTACTGGATAAACACCCAAACGGTCACAACATCTGGCTGACCTCAAATGACCCCAAGATCACCAACACCTACCATTCACAACACCACACAGACATACAAATATATACACACAATCGCAAGAACGCATCCTATTTAACATCCAGTCGCATTAGATTGTCATCCCTGTTTCATTCTCTTGAAAAAGAAACATGGGAAAGGTTGGTTACCAATATTTCCTTTCTCATGGCAAACGAAAAGCACCTGGAATTTGTTGAAGTCGCGGGGCTAAGTGACATTATATGAAATAGTGTTCAGTAGTAGGAGTTTTGATTTGGTTTTCCGAATGCTTCGTCGCGCAGTATAAACATCCGAATTGCCACTGAAAATCATGAAATCACTGCACGGCTGTGTTCACCCTAGTTGGGAATCATCAACAGTGCATATCCAGTGCACCCTAACTGAGACGCTAACATGGAACGATCGTTTGTGAGTCGAACGATTTAACCGTTGCGCTAGCCGGGCTGATTTTCAACGGCTCAATGAACGTTGACACTGCAAAAATCATCATTCGGAATATCAAATCAAAACTCTTACTGCTGAACACTAACAATTAGCAACGCTTTATACGGTAGAGTTTAATGTATTCGTCTTCCTACACAGAAATTCGTTCTCACCAAGGAGACGTTCACCTGATGCGCCATCGTCCTGTGGCCTTCATGATCCGGTGATGGATCGGGGCGCTAAATTATATAGTGTTGATTTTTCCATGAACTGTGAAAATTAAACCGAGCGGCGCGATGACTAGGGCTTTCGACTCTTAATCGTTCTATCCAGATTAGCTTCCCAGTTCGGGTGCGGTTGTTAGGCCCTGACGATGATTCGCAACAAGCATGAAACAACCGTATGCAGTTTTAAAGGCAAATTAAATGTTGACATAAAATGTGCATGAACATAAAACGTAGGGATTGAAATCAATCGATATTTGCGACACAACCGTTAATCTAACTTCTGGTGCTAGCACATTTGCATTTATTTGCTTATCAATCTTTTGTTATAAAAATCATGGCCTAAAACGCAAAAAATTGTCGAGAAAAAGAAATGGAATTGATTAGTCAGAAGTCACCTCACACACTCGCCCTTCTAGGCTACCCCGCCACATCATCGGTTGTCGGTAGACATTCACAGTTCCTTTGTAGATTGTTGTACCACTCGGTAAAACAGTTCAAATTTGGTCTGTTTATTCAGAATTCCGACCTTAGGTTTAGCGCGGTCAAATGCGATCTGCGAGAAAACAGCCTTGTTCCTGACGGGTCATCGATCATCCACCCGCATCTGAACTACTACGTTTCGAAGGTCTTTCAAAGTTAGATCTATTCAAACCTCCATGGATGGAGTGGTGCAATGATGTTTAAAGACATCAAGGGAAAAAATCAATAGTACTCACTTTGCATCATTTTGCATTCGACATGAGACTGACTATGAGTAGTTGAGTATGCACGACTTTATGGCTAGTAAGGCAAAACCAGATGTTTTACAAGTTGTCTGTCGGTTAACCACAAGTCGAATTCAGGCATGTATTAATAAACCGGTCGACTACTTAGCAGTAACGAATTTGGAGTACATGTTCGAACAGCTACGAAAACCGATGGCGTAGATCGCCGTAATTCCACTCACAGACATACAACATCCAATCCCTGTTATTACAAAACGGTTAGTTGGATAAAATAATAGAATTAACCTCAACCCAACTTTTCAAACAACGCCATGCAACCTGGTACCGATGAGTTCACCATGGCTTTGTGCTCAGAGCGATTCAACCCAATTTATTTATTTTTTCTCATATCTGTCGATCGCCCCTGAATCACTAGAGGAAAAGTTCCATTATAGTCTAATACTATTTATTATTTTTCGGTCCGCACTTGTTTCGCGGTGACATGAGGAACCAGAAGCTGTATAGAAATAGGGATCGCGTTAGGCACTACACGTCCAACAGTCAATGTCACGAGCCGGCATCGGACGAGCGGCCTTCACCTTGTTGGACAGATGGCCCAACACTAGGCTACCGTGGGCTCAGCTTCCGAACACGAAGTTTCTAGGTGAACACCTAGGATCGGGCAAACCATTAGTTCAGTAAAACACAGAAAGCAACCTAGTTTTAGTCACTGGATTAGTTTCGTCGATCATTGTACAACAGAAGGCAATAATACAGCTAAACAGGATCCAAAGGACTTGAGAATTGATCTGTTTATGGTCTAGTGATTATTCCGTGTTAGTTATGCGCATCGTAGCGAGCGGTAAGATGCATAAACAGACCTGCCAGGATATCCTTAATGCAGTTCCCATACGATGTCATGGTTGGTTCGTCATATGTACTCACAGTACCGTCGAATAGCTGGCCAACAGCGATCGGGGAATTCGCACGTGAGGCAATTTACAAGCCTTTTATTTTTATCCTAACTAACTGCTCTTACGTCTGATTTGGAACACATCGTTTGCCACGTGTAAATAATCGCACGGGCGATCGCAAAGAATAAACAACGATTTCGGTAAACAAGATTAACAAAACCGTTATTTTGAAGCTAGAAAAATCCAGTCTGCTCATCATCGAAACCTGTTTCACTACCAAGCTGCAGTCAGTGGTGTTCGTTTTTCATGTTGTCGTTATTTGCTATTCATTTTTTGTTTCATTCGCCAAACACCGAAATGTAAATTTCCGTGAACGAACACTCACATTAAAAGTGTAGACCATTAAAAATATCACATCTGGTTGACCGAGTTTCGGAGACAACACGATTGGGTTTCCGAGGATGTTAGAGGCAGATCCCAAGAAGGTTGAATTGCAACAAGACCGTGCCGCATTCAAGAATGTATCGGTTTTGATCTGTCTCCGCCTTGGTTGCTTATTCCCTGAATCTGATTCTGTCAGGTAGAAACGGAAACAAACTGTGACCTGTGATTGCACTTGGTCATGTGCGGTCTTGATTTGGTAGCCCATTACCCGACCACGACAAGCATTAGGACCGTTGAACCGGTTTCTATCCGTACAATGTAACAAATTGTAAATAGTTTCGTTCAGGACTGCCGACGATGAACGTTTATATCTGTATGTGTTGTTGTATGTGCATTGGGAATAACTGGCGATTTTTTTAAGTTGTTTTAAAATGTAAAGAAGATACATGATGACGGAATTCAACGCACTGTACGTCATAATATGTTGTTATTTTCCCGTGTTCGTTGGATCAAAGGAGTATATGAAATTTGTTTGCTTGCCTTGGCTGATTCGTTTCTGTGCAAAGATAACAATTGTTCGGACGGTCCTAAAATCAACAAGATCCTTTTTTACGCTCAATGACATAACCCGGCGTAGAAAAAACCACAATCAGAAGACGCGGTGCAAGAGATAAAGACCGATCTTCATTTCAAAATTCCTCGTTTAGAGATTTCACAGAACAATCCATGGTGTTTTCGGTTTTGACGTTCAACAACGAGGATATCGCATCTGTCGTGACATTCCCAACCCTAAAGCTGTTGTTAATAATAAAAGCATTATCATTTCGCTTTTATTGGCTATTGAAAAACAAACCGATGTTATTTCTAGGGGAGAGATCTGGTACTTTAACTAAGGCGGAAGGCTTCGAATTTGCGATTTTGTCTATCATGAGCTATATTTTACGTCGACTGAATCTCATTAGTCATTTAGTATGAAATCAAATAGGTGCCAACAAGATGAAAAATACTGGACAAAAGATGGACAAACTTGGATAGCGACACATCTCTTCAGTTAGATCAATGAAGAAACATTTCATAAAATCGGAGAGTATGACTGATTATATTGGTTTCGGGAGGTGCGTTAAGCCAACAAGGTATACCTTACAATTATCATGAACATAATTCTGTCAACAAGAAGAACGTAACCCAGATCAGTTTCAAACCTGCATGTGATGTCATATAAACAAGCCAACAATAAAAGCTAGTAAAAAGAACTGCCCACGTATCGGACATCGCTAATCCAACCACACCAAACCAGGACTGGCTGGTCTGAGTCCGTGTTTGTGCGTGTGTGTGTGTGTGTGTGTGATTCCCACTCAAACAATCTGGTCATAATTCCATTCCAGGTTTAGGGATTGACGTGTACTATCTAGTAATTTCGACGAAATACGGTTTAGCATCCATTCTTTGATGAGCTATTTTTGTTTCTCCTAATGTCATTGTCCAATCCTAGTTACGAGTGCAACAACAAAAACGATCCAAAAGCAATCAGGTACAAACCATGTTTGAATACATGTACGAATGTCGCGATCATCATCCACCTACATATTTCATTCATTTCCGGGTGCGTGGTTTTCACATAGAATCTTCCTTTGACGACTGCTGGTCAAAAATTCTTGTTACTTTCAGTTTCATCGATTAGAACAACAAGTATATTCAATTTATGAAATTAAGCAATGGCCCGTATGTAAATTGGAACGATTAGCAACAACCACTGGCAACTAACTGTTCAACCTAAATGAACAAAATAATTAGCAATAATAACATTATGTCATTCAGACCTCAATCAGGATTTATATGACTAAAAAATGAAGAACGTAATATCCGTTACAGATGAGAAAACTTTAGAACATTCGACTTTAACCATAACCCACACAGAAGATCAATGTAACAACTCAAGGAGCTCCTAGAAGCCACTCCAGAGGTTCCGTTGCCTAAACTGTTTGATTCGCATTTGTTCACTTGCTCAGTGGAATCTCTATTCGGAATTCATGTGATGAATCATGGACGGGATGAAATTGCTATAAACTGCATCGACGAATCTCATTGACAAACTCAACCGTGTTATTGTATGACAGATCCTCGGTTGACCGTGTCCTTTGTGCATACGGTGAACAGTGAGCAAAACGACCACGAGGGCGTGAATGCGTTGCCTCGCACAACCCAACAGTGGGATATACTCCAACAACAACGTTGACTGCCAATCTTCGAGATGAACTTTGAACTACTGCTTTGCAGTTGTTGCCAATGAAATGAAGGTCTACTCGTTTTCACATGCACATTGCTCAACAGGGAATTTTGATCAACGAACTGTTTTTTTTTCACTTCCGATTAACCGCTCCAGGTTTTTCTTTCATCGAACAAGTAAATATTGCCGAATAAATTCAACGTGTCACATAATTTACAGTTTTATTTTGTCTGTCTTCACTTCATCGTACAATGTCGTTAATCTCCAAACATTTACTTTTTATCTCCCCTTGTTCGTGCCAAAATAATCACACCATTTTCAGAAAGTAAGATCACAAAAAAACTAAAGGCTGGCAAGTGAACGGGCCAGCCGCACACGGCAGAATTCGAACCCGCAGCCTTCAAGATGAAATGTCACGATATCGATCGTCAATGCTTTGCATAGAGAAACAGATAACTGAACCAAAGGGATGAGTGTATGTTCATGTATTTTTGGCAGTTCACTTAGAAAAACTGACCATTTATCTTGGAAAAATCATCAATTTGCCAACTGCATCAGTAAATATTTTTAATTAATATTATCACAAACAGCTAACTAGTGATATCAGTTTTTTGGACGAACTGACAGCTAAATTGTAAGTCCAAGGGACTGCGTCTACTCGATCACTATTCATCTGCATATTTGGCAAATGAACTGTTTATCATTATGCATACAAAACAAGTGCGAGAATTATCCCGCTCACAGCCTAATAGATACACAAGGGGCAACAAAAATACTGAACAGACAGAATAAAATCCTAAGCAACGTGACCAAATAAGTCGGTTAAACAACGACAGAGCTTTCTCAGCTGTCACAAACTTCGACCACTTCATTTGGAGTAGACTGAGTATGGTAAGGAAGGTTTTTTGTTATTTAGTCATTCTTATTTTATCTTCGTAATTAATTCAGTATTCGTATCATTTCCATCATGAGCTCACTACTTCTTTGTTTCTTTGAAACTGATTCGCAACCCACACTGACCTTCACATATTCTTCTAAGTCTGATTTTCCCATAATATAAGATTTCCACAGAAAAAAGCTCCAAGCTTAATGCCACATACTAGTCAGTGTTTCTCAAGAAAAGGATAAATCTTATATTTTTCTCTTTTGCATCCCATCACTAGTTTTCAATTCTGCATTTCCCGTCTTGCGTGTACAGCGTTGAAGGATACATTCGCGGGAATTGAGCTTCTTGTTCTTTTTGTTTGAAAGTGTGGAGATGATTCAAAACAGTTCTTGCTCACCAAAATAATAAAGGCATCCGAACCTTGGGGAAGAATCCTGTGAGTGCAAGCTATAGAAAGTTGCGATTAATGCATTCTTCCAGAGAGACGTTATCCTCTAATGTTGTGCATTTGAGATTTACTTAACGATTATTTTTGGTAATTAAGAATGTCATTAAAAATTAATATCTCACCCTCTCGGAAAGATGTATACCAGCAAAATAATCAAATGAACCCAGAGCTGACCAGAAATAGACAACCCAGCGAGTCGCTCAACATGGGATGAGATTACAAATATATTGTCGTTTCAGCCCATTCACAACAGCTAGCTCCGTAGAGGTGAACAATTGATTTCGACTAGTTAATCTACACCGTCTCGTGATCCACAAAGTCCATCCCGTAGATTAATACTCTGGTATCGGGGACCAGCGTTGTCCAAATGGGTCTGAACGAATAAGATCAAAGAATATGGATGACTGAACTGCAAATGCCCCGTCATTCAGTTGCATAGAAAAATTTGTTAAGCTGTTTCACCTTATATCGGCCACTTTGGTGTAAATTCTGACGAATCAACAAATATGTATGACAAATGATTGAGGTGAATCGTCCTCCGTGCTAATTATGCAATAACTATATACATTTACAGTAGTAGAAGAACTAATGCGGTTTTCAATTGATTCGTCGCAAGACATCGACGACCAACACACTGTTAAGAAAATATGCAAGCATGGTACATCTGTCTGATCCTTGTTGGAAATCATCAGCGATACATATGCATCGCTCTCGAAATGAGAGGCGAACCGGAGACGAGAGTTTGTGAGCAGAATTTCTTGGCAGTCAGGCTAACTGACCTTGTTCTCAACAGCCACTGAATTTTGCAAGCCACATACCTCATGATCGTTTGAAAACCATAATGAATCCACCAATACGTGTAGAATATCAAGTGGCTAGGCCTTGTATGATTGTAATATGTTCGCATCTTGCGGAGAAGCGATTGATCACCTCATGTTTGACGGTCTGCGACATTTAAAATGCTATGGTAATTAAGGGTCCCACATCATGTGGTGCTTATATTCAACAAGCCTTTGGGAGCTTCCCCTGCTGGCTTGTTGTCTGAGGTGACCAACTCAGAATCGTTCCTCTTGGGCTCTCTCCCCAGTTCGGCAACGATAGATGTACATTGTTAATGATTCCTGGCAAGATCGAAACGGAAGTACAGTGTTTTCGTAGAAGAAGTGGTGGCTCATTTGAAAAATGCTGAACAACATCACTTCCGTGATTGTTTCTTTAGATGAATTTCACATGTGAATCACTTCCAACTTAATTCCTTTATCGATGATTAGATAAATTCGTTGTTGTCAGTAGTGGGTTCACGGTTATTTGAAGGATCCCAAGTGAAACAGTTGGCCGGAGATAGGAGCGTTCGAACCGTGAACCGTCATGCTGAATTACCATGATTATGACTGCTTAAACACCGCCAACCTCATCACTTCTTGTATTATTCAGTCAAATCGCGGCACTGCTTACCAATTAGAGGGTTTGCTTTGACACAGTTTTCTATGGTGGTTTTTGTTCTTACTGACTGATCCCTTCGGTTTCGTCATTTCGGTCACCATTATCTAGAATAAAATTAATAATTTTCACAAGCTGTTGAGTGGAGTATCTTTTTGATATCTGATATACAACTTCGATCGTTCTCTTAACCCGTTTTTATTCCGTTGCTTATGACACCTAGCCGCAGTTTACCACTAAGTATAAAGTTTATAGCTGCATTCTCAAGTACCGGTCACTATTCTCATAGAAATCTCGATAACTTTTTTGTTCGATAATCGAATTCTCCGAGAATCTTCATGCGTCTGTGACGACCCTTGAAAGGAGGGAATTACTTCGTTCCAATTTCTTGGCGATTCATTAAGAGAAAACGTGATAAGTGGGTAACATCTATCCTACATCGACTCAAACAGTTTTATGATTCGCACCTGTTCTTAATCATCGCTAAGCGCACCATTGCCTGTATTATTCGGTTGTTATTTATTCAGTCTTACCTCGAGCTTGATTCTAGGTAGGCTACGTTTGCAATTCCAGTGACTCGAAATTTTAGTTTTAAAACCAGAACAGGTTGTGCATAGACAATGAATTTGACCCTAGCCATGCAACACGATAAATTCTGGGAGAGAAATACGGTTGGGATTTGTAGCACACTAAAAAGTGCTAACCCAGTTGGGGTTGAAATGCCTCGATGTAGGAGGGATAAATTGATTCAAAATAAAAACGTGCTATTCTGCTGATTTTATAATACTGAATTAGCCATTACCATCCGCCTTCGCTCTAAGCCATCCAGTGTCCACCACAATCCGTGGCCCATCGATGGCTCAAATGCTACTCGATTTCTCAAAGGGGCCCTGAACCATGGTCTGGAAACGTAATGTAGTGTAATAAAGCTTCCGGGACACAACAGAACCCGGGTACCGGTACTAGAGCTCACACGCTTAGTTACTTAAAGATTCCAACTAGAGAAATCATTTTAGGCTGGCGAATCAGCCATGATGGACAGTGCTTTTATGTAGGGACGAGGTAAAACAGAACCAAACGCATCCCGTACTGCCTCGACAAGACTTTATCTGCCGCCAGTATAATAATCAAGCAACCGATAGGTTTGTGCAGACTCTAATTCTCGAAATTCGGAAGAATTTGGACAAACCTCTGTTACATTCGGCGGTAACTTTTTTTTATTCTTTTCTGTTAAATTGCATGTTTGAAAAAATCGGACCTTCAAATTCGTCAGTGCGTAGTGTGTGCGCGTGTGTGATGCTAATGATGCCAGCCACAAGTTACAAGATTATGGCCTTCGGCCTCGAAAGACCAATGTTTTATAAACACACAAAGGAATCCAATCAATAACGCTCACTCCCATTTTTTCATTTAAAGCCTTCCGATCAGTTAGGAAGTTCCAAATCTGTCGATTTCGCAGTTTTTGAATGAAATTGTCAAAAACAAAGCAACCAACCGACTCATCTCAACACCTAGTAGTTGTTCATGTTCAACATGCTATAACCTAACTTGACCAGACCACAAAAATAACGTGAAATGAATGAAATTAACTGACATCATCTGAGTCATGTCAATCTGTCACCATCGCTATTTCGCAGATTGTACGTGCGCTAATTCGAGGACAATTGCATTCGAGCTATGCCGTTTTACAGGTCCTAGATAAGTTGAGAATAACATTTATATTTGTCACCTAACTGTCGTTTCTCGTAAATTCTATTGTATTTTTTATTTTTTAGAAACGACAGTTGCCCTCTCAACTGTCCCTAAATGGAACAAGAACAACTGTGATGCGTCAAAGTGTTCATTTTTACTTCTCATATTACACCGAAAAACGTTTTGTTTTCCGAATGATTAAAATCAATCATTGCAGTAATTAGCTCTTCCTACTAAAAGCTATCAAGCCCATTCTAATTATCTTACTCCCATTCAAGAACTAATGGTCTCCAAATCAGATAAAGGCGAACCGAAGATTTTAGCAATCCGACGTGAGTTCTAGGCCTGCTCCGTCTTCCCATATGCCAGACTAGACCGGTGCAAATCAACACGTTTCGATGCAGATAGATGTTAATGATATCAGTTCAAAATTAGAGAGTACGGATGCAAGTGGATTGAGGGTAAATCTATTTTTAGAGTAAAGTTATTAGGACATTAAAGACAATCTAATTTCCGTGAGCATTTCCCGTGTTCAGGAATAGAACATATCAATCGGGGACAGCCGGAATCTTCAACTCTAACCAGCAGACCTATACAGGAAATTTCTTCTCGACATATAGCTTTAAGTACTGGGTAGAAAAAGTGAAAGCATGTTGTCGTCTTCGCACCTAACGGGCGAAGGGGAGTACAAACTTATTAGACTGGCTGACAATCGACTGGAATTTCCAGATCTACGCGACAGGTGTGAATGAATGTGAATTTACAAAATTTGTGTGTGAATGCAGGAATGGAAAAAAAAACTAATACAAACTGGCTGGCTAGAGACTTTAGGTACGGATAGAATTATCGAATTAGTTGCTTTGGCCAAGATCAAAAAACAATGTACAACTTGTGTTTCTTACACAGTTCAGGATTTAACAGTCAAATTGCCATGGCATTAGCAGCTGTGCAAAGCTTTCTGTGTGATCCTTTAATGCTAATTCTTGAAGATGCTGCTATCAAACTGTTGTGAGAGTGCAATGTTGGTTATGTTTCACTTGTCTTGACGAGGTGACTGAAGTGCAGACGTTTGAACTATTGCTAACTTTTTTCTTTGTCCACTGCCCTTATTGTCAACTTTCATTAAAAGGGAAACACTTATTGGAGAGAATCCCGGCAAACAAATAGTTATCGTTATGCATAACAATTTGAACTAGTCATCTCGCACCAGCTGCCATATCCTTTTAAACGGAAAATCTGTGGAACTTCAACGCCTGAAGGATTACCATTTCATATTTTGTTCAAAAATTGCTTTTCCTGGTCATCACTACTGCTCTTCTGCCAGCCTTGTAGTCCGATCAGTAAGGATTCTAGAATCGTTTGATGTGTATTGTTTAACACTGATCATGTACAGGTGAATGAGTGGTCCACCAAATTCCTATTTGGATACGTCCGCGCTCGAAATGTAGGTCACAACATTCTCGCAGAACCAGTATGTCTTCTGCACCAAGCTCCACCAAATTCTCACTGTCACTTCGGAACCATGTTTGTCCTTTCGGGAAGTTAGCCTGGTATAACCGAAGAAAACCTCTCCACTCATCATTATCATCATCATCATCATTGCACACCTCTACGGATTCAGATTCTGAGAAAGCCCAAGTTGGCAAACGAGCTCAATTTTAGTGATTTGTACTCATGCCATTACATCACAATATATTTGGAAGAATTTTTTCTTCGACGGAATTGGATTGTCTTCGCAAGTTTGACGTGGATAGGAGTTGGAAAGACGCCAGTCAATTTTTCGCAACTACTCAAACATCATGCCAAGTCAGAAACAGAACCCTGTAACCGATCTAAGAATGCTATAGAAAAGAATAGATGCCAACATTATCAGTGTGCTATTCGTTAGGAAAAGAAGGCCAATTTAAATAGAGTAATTAGGTTAATTAACTGCTTGCTGAATGCGAAAAATGACGGGGCGGCCATTTGGTAATTGATACACAAGCGTTCAACGAGGTCTCAGATGGCCTACTTTTCGAGAGGTTTGTGAATAGATCCACGACGGGAATAACTGAGAACAGTTTTGCTTGGCGAATTAAATGGTGAACAGCAAAATCGATGGGGAAAATTATTGATTACCTGAAATAATATAATAGTTCAGACTATCCAGTGAACAAGTGCTCTGCCGCATGCACTGACGCCGCATATTATTCCCAGATCGTATAAAAATAGTCAGCAGTTAGGGGTACAGAAGAACCAAGGAATTTTGCGGCATGTTTGGAATGCTGCAGGAAAAAGTATATTCACTTTTATTGTGAACAGTATTTGAGGAAGTGATGCATCATCTCTGCCCCAGGAACCCTGTATTATAACGTACCTTCCGGTGAACAATAGTTTTTTTCGCATCTATTTTGCTGTTCCGCTATCAAAATTCAAAGTTACAGAATCCGAAAGCCTAAGTATCCGTGCTCATTTATGTCAATGATGTTAGCGTTCGAGAACCTGTCAAGAGAAACGCGTTCTGAGATAACGTTGAGAGCCAACACGTACTTCACCATTTGGTCATTTTTTTCATTTGGCATGCCACCGATTTTGCCCTTTATTTAACGGCCCCGGGGTCAGAATGAACACCATTTTCGTTTGACACAACTACTGATGAGACTTACATCCTACAGTTCAAGGGGAATGTGCTCCTGTCCTATGTTGGCTTGAAGAAGCATGCGTATTCAACTCTAGGTAGAAACCGGAGACCATACCATACAACTACCCAGATCTACTTGTCCTTGAGCGCTTCCGCCCAAAAACCAGCAATCTAATACAACGACGACAAAAGTTCAACATCCTGTGGTTAATCAAACAAACGAAATCATTTTTCGGCGTGCTTTTTTGTCGTTTATTTACATATCTCGGTGACATGACCCGATTTCAGTGGTGCCTCTATTCTAGTCGCAAAAAGGCAAGACTGTGATAAACTCTATGTATTTACCGATGCAACGATGGATGTTCGTTCGTATGAGAGAGGCTCCGCAGGAATATGAAAAAAATGTACAATATTTATTCTATCTAAATATTACGAATAGCAACTACGCCAGTATCTTTAGCATATATTTTTCTGAATGAGTAAAAGTGATACTATAATTTTGGGTTTTTGTACAATAAAATCCAGATGGGAGACGTTCCCCCATTCAAAAGATTGGAACCCTAATAGGGGGTTTTCTAAACACTTATTTCTTTTACGTGTCCCGATGAGAACGGTTCTGAGCGGGAAACTCGTCGGTTAGGATTATGTTGTAGTGGTCGTCTTTTCTCGTTCCTATATGTTTCATATCGAGTGGACATGTTTGGCCATGAGTCCTGGGACGATCTGTTCTCAGTCAAAAAAGCCAACTTTACCTGGGAAAATATATACACAAAGAGTAGAACATAATGCAAGCTGGGATCACGAATAACAGGTTGAAGTATTCCACAAAAACTTGAAAATTGATATCGCGAAAGAAAGACAACTAGGCAAAAAGTAAGACCGAGTACACGCATAGCTCCGAAGCAAAATCGATCCACGAGCGAACATGTTCTCTTTTTTCCAAATATCTCTCAAAGCCTGCAAGCATCTTCTGTCCGATAATGGCATTTTCAGATCACCAGGTCTATTGCAAACGATACAAATAAACATACCGACTGATCCCTGAACGTAAAAGTTGTACATTTATTGTCTGTCTTATAGAATTGCTTAGAGACCGATAGCATGGCCAAGTAGAAAAAATAGTTTTACTTAAGTATGGTAAGGGGATTACAAATTTAGACTCCTCATCACATACGAATAAATATGCACTAATAATGCAGGGACGCTGCACTTGTGAATAAACGCGACCGTGAAAATGAAAAGTTGTTTTTATTTTTAAAACTGCTCATCACACAACATCAACACCTAACCCATCACTACGATATTATGAAAGCACCTTACAGCTGTTTCACAACCGATAAGAGTTGGTCAGTAGCGTATATTCGTCGCCCCAAAATAAAGACTCCAAATTCCTAGCCATTAGGCTAGGAAGTCACATAATACAGGCCCCATATTTCACTGGACTTTGGAATCCAAAGGCTTTCGTTTACCAGATGACTGGTCTCTGGATGATAGGTAGCTTCCCTATGAAATCCGGATATATGGCAAGCAGAAACACACAAGGGAATTTTTATCACGTAGTGCTAATGTTCGACAAACTGGTGAGATTTTGCCTTGCTGGTGCAATGGCTTAGGCGTTCGACTCAACATTTTTTACTCTCGCCTCGTGTGTTAGCTCGAATGATAAGGATACTCATTGCTGGTAAGCTCTGACACGGGTGAAATACCTGTGCAGTAGGTCCATGGCCGCTTACTAATGGATTGGGCGTCGGTGCTACACGATGAATCATTGGGGAAAAGCGACTTCTCTCCGCTTGAAATTTAACGTTGAGCTTACCTTGATCTCATCGTGTCTGAACCCGATCAACACTTGTTCATCCATTACCTCATTGGCGAATCGCTGTTCTTCTTGAAGACAAAAGCAAATCATGATTGTTGATAGAATGTGCTAAAAATCGAATTTGGAAAAAATAGAAAAACATTTATTGGTAATAACGAAAAAAGGAAATCCAATCAGTGTATTTGTACATCGGTCAGAATATCAACGAAGACGAATTCAATTGTTAGAAAGAGACATGAACACATTCGCAAAGGTTTAACTATAAGTGATTATAAATGTAGATTTTAGAACTGCGAATTGGAAAGAACAAAGCGTTTAACTATTCGTCTCTGGCAATAAACTCCAATTCACCTTTGACCACAACAGGCAGTTTCTGGTACAGTTAACTATTATATACGAATTTACCATGTAAACACAGCTGAGTAATGATCTAGGATAATTCTTAATCCACTGCCAACGGCAAGACTGTACTGGCAAGAGGTTCCGTCCAATATGCTGGTCTATAAATATATATGTATATATATGCATGAAACCATAGGAGGGGGGCAAATCACTAGCATAAAGAAGAAAAGGGACGTTGTGAATAGTTCACCACACATAAGGTAGCTTTTTCACTCTTCACCTTCATGTGGTCGGTTATCAGTTGGCAACCATGGTATGTCCGTGGACTGGACACCACCCGACTGCCCAGACCAAAGTTGAGCGTTCATTTAGAGTCTTCATTTAGAGTCTTTGACGGGACGGTCTAACCTGCCGGGCTTTAGGGCGATCTGGTGATCCTGTAACCCACTGAGTGCACGGGACTGACTAATCACTTCACAGGACTTTTGGATGGGGCTACACATCATGGATATCTACAGCATCACTCCGCTACAGATGTCGATAAACGCAGTGTCGTGTTCTTTGTATACAGCTCGTGGTTGATTTGAAGTCAAGATTCACCAGTCTTCTTTTGACTGATTATCAATCAACCCGGTGGAATGCACTAGGTATTCACCTTTGACGTCCCTCTGTGGTGTGAGCAGTTCGTGAGATCCTCTCAGCAGAAGCATTTTGAGATACACGGTTATTTGAGGGTATTTTCAGAGAAGTATAGACGGACTAGCTAACATGTGGCCTCGGACATTCAGTTCCGTTCATGTCAAGGTATTCGGTCTAACGGACTCAGTATCGGTGGTTTTACAGTTCGAGTTCATCAATCAACCCACCAATAATAGATGAGTGCGCGATTAAATTTGCTTAACTGTTAAATTACAAATGTATTGTGCAAGTCACAGTGGGCGCACATTCAAATCTAACTGAATCGTTGAGACACAATTCATATATAAAGCATTCAACTAAAAAGCATAACTATTAACCAGAACCAGCTGGAAATCAAACCAACAAATAGTTTGTTTCTACTTCCGTATCCAGCAACAACAACCACCCTTTCGTCATTTCTTCTGAACACCAAAGTTTCAGAAATCTAAGCTGCAGTAACAGATAGAAAGTGATTTTAAATAGAAACGACAAGAAAGACGACATTTTGTGGAGTAATGCCCCAGAGATTGTCTCAAATTCTCCATTACTCCCGGTCTAGTCAGTTTTAACAAATTCGTTTCTGATGCCATCCAGTCAAATCATGGTGAAACCTCCCGTGTTCTTAGTAAGCACTTTAAAAATGAACATATCCGTTACAGGAGCCGATGACAGGCAACAACACAGTACCACTTCACCAAATTATTTCGGAATTATGCCAAAATTATTCGGGATCGTCTCAAAACTGTTCTGAACCCGAGCTGCTCACTTTTAGCTCAACTGGTTGCATTACTGCTAAGGGTTGCAATCGTGAAACAAAAATCCCTATCACAACACCGATACATTCTTACGCTGTGCGTCAAACTCCCTCCCCCTTCTCTCTATTGTTTTTGCCTTTCCGAAATCCTTAAGCCAACCGTTCTGAAATTCAACTATAAAACTTCATAAAAGCCTACTCAGATACAGTTTTAAAATGCTTCTTGCCAATGTATCCGTCATGTTCTTCCGAAACTCATGTAATCAATAAAATATAGTGTCAATATATTATTCCATCAAATACCGTTCATTTCACCGAGCGATAAAATCTTGTTTAATCGAACGGTACGCAAACTTTTGTTTGGCATATGTTTTCCACTGGCTTACTTTCACTTTCGAATTATGTTTGTGTCAAAAGCTTCAAGTATTAGTTTGTAAAACTCATACCACACATGACTGACCACCGACTGCACACTGGTGCAAACTAACGTACGAGGGCATGCACAGTCATCTTGAAAATAAAATTCATTTACGTGTGGATTTTTCCGCGAGGGAATTGGTGTGACTCAGCCTGGTTGTTTTTCGCACTAGACCGATGAAAACGAGAGTTCGAACAAGCAGGAATACAGAATTGTTGGTTACTTTACCGAAAACCCGCTCAAAACAATCGGTTAATGTAACCGTTTGATTTATTCGGGCAAAGTGCATGTCATGCTTTTTCTGAATGGCTTTTACGATTGATGAACCTAGATGACCACTGTGATGCGTTTTCTGCCTCAGTTCTGAGCGTTGTTCGAATCATCCAAATGCGAATTTTGTTAACCTTGGCAAAAATGGTACTCGAAAAAAGTCACCGCTAGCATTTTTACTTGGTATTGTGCATCCTATTAATTATTATTTCACCAAGAGTAATATTCAGAACTTTCATAAACTCACGGTATTGGTAGTTACCGTTTGATTTCCTTTATGATCATATAAATGGGTTTGTTGGGCTCAGTTCAACTCCTGCAACCCTTCATCTGGGACCAATTTGCTTTCAATTTGACTGCCGCTTCACAACATTGTCTATTGACTTCAAATGCTAAGACGCCACTGACTGGAATACTAAGCCATGGCACCCACTGTCTCCAGTCATCACTTTCGGGATCTTGTGGACCCGAACCTGGTAGTCTAACTAGACCTACACAAACCAGTAGGTAGGTAGTGTTTTCCAGTCAACGAAGGACAGTCTCGATCCATTTAACAACCAATGCATGCCTCGGAGAACAGCCTACATCAAGTTGGTCGTTCTGTGGGCAAGCGCAAAGCATGTCCCAACCAAATCAATTTAGTTGGATTCAGAGCCTGCGCTAATAGCTGGACCCTAGCACTCATTATCTTGTCTAATCTCTGAGTTACTAAAAAGATTCCCCCTAATATGTCCAGGACAGCCATGCTTTTGAACCACTTTCCGGGACCGATATCAATACCGCAGTGTAAGCGCGAACTATCGGGTGTCATACCGATGCCACAGATAGATCACATTGGTAAGTTCCCATCGAGCCTTCTACATATATATGATGTGACCATCTGGTTTGTTCCCTTTGAAGCACACTATCTACATATTCTAAGTCAGATAATTTACTGTCTGTGTAAATATCAATGTCAGTACCTTCACATGAGGGTAGAACTATTCCCAATCATTTCGATAATAGAGATGAAGAAAAACAGGGACAGAGGACATACCTGCTTGTGGTGGACGTGGGCGAAAAATCACCAGAATCATACAGTCAGCTTCTTCTGTTCCCAAACAACTAGTGGAAAAGTGAAATAAATTTGTCACCCTGATTAATTGCGAAGCAGTGCCATCGACTGAATTGAATGCAGCTTTCATATCAAGAATCGCGGAGACCGCCGATTTAAGAAATGTCCCTATGTTCTAAAACAGGGCACAGCAAAGACGTTGTCAGTGCAACCTTGCCGAGTCGCAGACCAGCTTAATTCTTACTCATACATCTTTTGCGAATACCAGATAACCGGTAGGGAATAATCACCGTCAGCAGTTTGGATGTGGTACTTATCGAACTAACTCCTCTATGGTTTTCATATGAGAGCCTGTAGATGCTTTTGTAAATTGGTCCAATAACCGATTCACACTAGTCCCTAGAGACCTATTTCTTTGCCCTTGTAGATCCCATCAGTTTGCCAACTCTCTTGTTAACACTTTGCCACTGTCCTTGAAGAATGACGGAAATATTCTATTAAGTTCATTTGCCATATGTCTTTTAAGCAAACCTGTCTCTCGGGTTACCCTCATTTCTAATAGGGGTGTTTCATCTTGGGGTCCAAGTAGAAGCCTCGCAGTCAAATTAGGCCAATTAAGCTGATATTTAAAATGCTGTGTTCCGCTCCCTATCCGACGTTTCTGAAGGTTAGTCATCGAATTCCGTAATCACCTCAAACTTGGTTTTTCTGGGCCAGTACTCCTAATCAATCGATAAAGGTTACAACTATTACCGATATCTACAACCTTCTCCATTACTTTACAACTACTTATTCACCATCGCTTGCGATCACTTATCAACTCCTGGTAAGCCGAAGTCTCGGAGACATACATGTCGCATTGTATATAGCAGTTGGAAGGAAGGGTCTGTGAGCATCCAGCAGAGGAACTAAGGCCAAAGATATCTATCGTTTGTAGGGTCTGTGTAACACGGAGTTCTGCATGTTGGTTGCTGTTGAATCCAGCGCTTCTTTCATTTGATATCCATATTCTCTGAGCCCATGGGCCCTTCGTTGTTTTGATAACCAAGTTCTAAACTCCAAATAAACTTATCCTAGCCAATATTACTAGGAAACGGTTGTGCAGGACGGGTGATTTTTGTGTTAGCGTGGCCACAAACTACGTCAAAGTAAAAGCCAGCCAGAAACAAAGGAATGACATGAGTCCCCAGGCTTCACCAGAATTACTGACAATCCTCGGTTGATCCTCGCCACTGGTGGTCAATGCTAATTTGGTCGATCTCGACTAATGCTGTGAACGCGAACGAGGGTGGATTTTTACGATAAAAGGTTGTGTTCACCAGAAGCATCCAGAGGTCGGTACGAACTCTTATGAAGCGGTCACTGTTGTCAGGTCTTTAATGTGCCGTCGCCTCTCTGCCAGGTTGGGCAACGTCCGTTGAATGCACACTTCGAAGTTATCTAGATAACTCCCGGTGGAACTCCTGTTTCACATGAGGAGAGCTGCAGTCAGTATGCGCATAAGCACACATGACGATCAGGCAAGCAATCGATTGATGCTGGCATGTGCAGAACAGCCCCAACTAGATATATACAAACGACTGTTGACTGGGATCCAGTATGACAGTGCACACACAACTCTCGTGCTCAGAAAGATCCCAACGCCGGTCTGACCAAGTAAGCTCGAAACCGGATCGTCTGACGCGCGAAAATTGAAGTAAGAGAATGAGGTTGCATCTGGGATACGAAGAGTGATTACGGAAGTGAGATCTTGCATACACAGTTCGGAAACGCAGCATACATCAGTAATAACGTTTTAACAGTTCTACCGAAGGTAGCTTGTTGCTCTATCTGGTTAGCTGAAAGGCCAGTGAAGGCGGTCAAGTGAAATGTAAAACTAGACGTAAGTATTGATTGCCACTTATTAACTGGCCCTCAATTATTCCTAACATCAACTAATTTCACCAAGCCGTAGTTATTTATGGCATGTTACACGACCTCATTATTGGAATTGGATTGTTAATACCGTTATTCACTGGGGGGTACCGGAGGTATTTTGGGCAAACGATGCCTAACCGCGGCCCACACTGCAGAATGGAGTTTTCCCTTGCCAATCCTAACCACCGCCTTTGAATGAAGCCTCTCCCACAAGGCAGTGCGATGTTAACCCAGCCCCGGAACTCGAAGGTTTTAAACCACTTGTCACGCTCCATCCCGCTCAAAACAATGACAACGTGATCCTGATTATCATTGCAGTGTGGAGTTGTTTGTATTTGTGTGCTTCATTGGAAACAGTAAACAGGTACCTCTAGGGGAATCCACTTGCTAAGCAGGAGAATTAATAGGTCCCAACGGGAACTTGTCCGCAAGACGGCGGGTAGTGGCTGAATGGAAGTTCATCCACCTAGGCCAATTATTATTCCACTCAATTTCCCAAATGAATTGCTATTTCAATTCAGCGCGCAGCCTGGAGTTACAGTAAGTTAATTTATCTAGCTTCTACCCATTGATCCTCTCGGTATAAGTGTTTCTTCGACTTGAGATAAGTCAATCTCATTTGATTATGGAGGCTTGCAAACTGCCACAATAAGTCAAGATGAAAACGCCTTGTGACAGTGGTCTGCGAGAAGTTCGAGTGTTCCTCCTACCTTATGGGTCAGTCCCTTTTATCAAAGGCTCAGGGTTAGGCTTCCGAAGTCAACCCTCTGTTCTGATTTACATAATCACACACAGACAGACAATGAATCAAGATACGAAATGAATGAGTTGAACCTAAAGTATGGTGAAACTGATGCGTAAGCGATAGAACTTCATAAAATCGTTACTTTTTCCCCATTTTATTCTCAGTGTTTTTTGCTGCTCTGTTTTTGACGGTACATGGATATATATATATATATATGAATATATATATATATAAAGCGTAAGGGTGATCCTTCATTTAACCCTGTTTGCTCTTATTCTGCGATCCAGCTAGAAACTCACGTAGCCTGGTGAAGAATCTCCCTTTTCTATTATGGGCTTCCGACTGCTTCTGATGCGTGGGGGCAAACCACCTCTGATCATGAAATCGACATCGCTTTGTATTCCGATGATACTTATGTCACTGTCATTGTCTTTTACGCCTTTATCGAATTAAAGTACGTTGGACATTGCTAAAATGTACGTTTGAAAGGTTTTTCCATTAATTCATTTAAACACCAGCCAGTAACACATTTAGCAGTTACGATTAGGTATTTCACGGGACTAGGCACTATCGTCCTGACGTATAAGACTGGACTAAGCAATTCGTTGCTGATTTGCTTACCCTGATTAGTAAACATCTGACATCGTTTTAGTTTTCAAAGAAATGCTCTAATTACCGAACAAGATTTGAATAGGTTTGTAATTGAATGTGGCTTTCTTTTCACTTAGAGGATATTCAGTTCCGTTTTGTGAAGAACCCTGTTATAAAAAACGCCCATTTGATTAGAGGAGTCCTATGGGTCCAATTTAAGCGGATTTGCAATAAGGCGTGGTAAATAATAAAATTGGTCTTCAAAATCTATTCATCTTCAATGCTAACTCTAGCAGCTCTGGTCGATCGTTTTGATTTTAGCTCAATTCCATCAAGTTCAGGCAAACAAGAATAATCAAAATGGTCTCTGGTTATTCAGCACGACTATCTCACTTATCTGTCATTATCCAACAATCTATATAGGTCTGCTCAAATCAAAGTCCACTTGCCAGCCACCCCCGTCTAACAGGTCCATTATCTCTCTTTAGGTTTTCGCGCCGAGCGACACTCTTGCTCGCCTCTGAGCTTGCCACGAAACTCAGACCACTCCTAATCCAAACGAGAACTAGCGTTTCTGGCTGATTATTGTATTTGTCCCCTGGCTTGCAATCGATCGCATTCCAACGCTGTGCGTTGTTCACTGACATCACAGGACTATTCAGGTTAGTCCTGTTCTTCTGGATATAATCATACTTCACTTATATATGACTGCAGTGAAGCTAAGTGGCCTTGCAACTTTGGGATCCACATGTAGCGTCCCGATTACAGTGACAGTGATACCCCGGATACTTGCCTAGTGCCCATTAGTTAACTAATTACGTCAATGGCCTATGCAACTTCTCACTAGGCTTGACAACTCACCGTCTCTGTGCTCTTGTTTTGGGACATTGCGCGCCACTTTACTAATAGAGGCTTCAGCATAAAAGATGGCAAAAATAATAGTAAGAAGCAACTTGAAGGTCCTGGTTGCGCTTCGGACGGACAATACTGTGTCTCGTTATTCCTAATAATGTAGACGATGCTGTGCTATCACCACAAGCCTTCGCATTGTGTAAAAGCTCAAGGATTAACTCCAAAACATACCATAAAGAATAGTCTTCATCAAGAAAGTGAATGAAAATACTGGTACATTGAAGCAGCTGGAATAGATTAATCTCAGACAAATAACGTGACTGACCGCTTGGACTGAACAAAGAGCCAGTGAAAAAGTCTATCACCTAGCAATGCAAAGTTGAGTGAAGTGCACGAGACAGATCTCAAAGATTTAGTCAGATGACAAGAAGAAGGCAGAGGTCAATACTTCTCAAAAATCTGAGAATGTTCCGGAATTCTTTAACCAGACATCATATGAAGACAAATTTTGCGTCGTACAAAATTCTGTGTTGAAAGATCCTAGTGTCATTCGTGTTTCTAAAACCTCCGGTTACGTGGCAGCCATACTCGCAGTTTGGTATATGGCAGCTTAAAATAGGAGTGCGGTGAGTGCCAGGAAAAGTGTAGTGCTAGCAACGTAGTGTGGACCTGCGCAATACAGTGTGACATGAGCGAATGTGTGACTGGTCCTGATTCTTAAGCCTGGATTCCACAGGCTCGTTTCTTGATTACCATACGCCAGTTGCCTAAGGATTTGATGATTCCTGTGGCAGTAAGAAATAAAGACCAATGCGTAAAACTGTAATTACCCGTACACGCCATTTGAAAACCCATTTATTTATTAACAAACTCACTTCAGGCTGAATCAGCTTACCTGCAGTATACTCACGACAATAGAAGCAGTCAGGCAGCACATCATAAATGCAAGGAGTAAAGTAAAAGGAAAGATTTGCGAAACAGGCGATTTCTGAAATGGGGATGTGAAACCAGGTTACACATTTGAATAAATGAATCTTGATTGTTTAGTGAAAATAAAAATTTCATTTGATAGTTCTCTAAATAGTTAATGAAAAGGTCGTTTTATTCCTCCATTAAGGGAACATGATGAGTAGCACCATTCCAACCTCATTATTGTTACCGCTAAAAAAGTCTAAGTTTCCAACTAAGGTAAAACGTTGACAGCTAACTGTTTAATATGAAGGATGCTTACCCCCTCAAAATGTTCTTTGGTCAGTTTTATTAGAATTTGGCTATGTAACCCAGTCTTAGTAATACGAAACGCCCCAGGTACACTCGTCCACTCGTTCTTTGCTCACCTCTGGCAAAATCGGTCGACTTCGCGCCTTGCTTACTTTGGCCCGTTTTCTGTCCGTCCTGTTGTGGAAACAACATATGAGTTATTTCCAATACGGAAAGGTTGTATGAAATGCAGTCCTGATCGGAAAACCCTCATAATTAAATGCGAGTTATTTTACGAGTACGGAGCAACAGTTCAACGGTTTGTGGAGTTTACTTGGTGTCCTACTATACCAATGTATCATCTGATAGGACACTCTTCTGCTTTCTTCAGGAACGACATGACCGTGTCCTTAGTTTTTAGGAAGAAGGTGATGAGCAATTTTTGGCTGTCGGATGTAGAAATGACTGGTGGTAAAAGGACTTGAATACGGAATGCTCGAACCTAAACGTCACAACGTTAACTGCTCGAACACGGCCAATTTAATTATCTTATTTGTGAACTCATTTGGAAGAGAACCTCTTCCTCACACATATACACATCCCGAAAATCTAACTGAGGATTGTAAACGACTAAATCAGGAGCCATCATAGACAGCCATAAATCAGTGTCATCAGGCTGAACAAATATTGGAAAATATCCATAGAGGGCCAGACAGCTGTAGGTCAATTTTAAAGACAATAAAGAAACCTTTCTGCTTTCCCAGACAGAAAAAATGACTGTCTAGTTTGAATTTTAATGTGCTAACTCATTCACTCTATTTTGCCCAAAATGTGACTACATTCTACTAGGATGGCGTCGTTACAAATTAGCTAAAACTGATTTTCAAGGGCAGTATTTCATCCCAAAACAGGACCATTTTCATGAATTCTATCTCTCCGAGTCTATTTCACACTGTGAGTTGACTTGTCATATGCCGTTCATGCCCCGGATTCAAGAATGGGATTTGCAAATTTTGCAATTTAGCGTAAATCGCTGATAAATTTTGGTCTATAACATAAGTTTCGCATTTGCATATATATTAGTGGAAACATGGCTTTTTTGGGCAACCCATTTGGCATGTTGTGCAACCAGCGGGATGAATACACAACAAGAAACCAAGGAGAATGTAGATTCAAAAAAAAAACTCGTAAGAACAAGCAGACGTCAAAATTGGACAAGTTATCTCATCCGTCCGTGAACGAATTTCGTTTAAATAATCAAAGGATTTTGGCGCCTATTTTCCTCTCAGTTATCTATTTGTTTAACGAAAGTTTAAGCAAATCTTCGGTTGAATAAACGATGTGAAAACGAGACAAACGTGCGTGTTTGCGCCCGTAGGAAGGAAAGAGTTTTGCATATCAGAACCGCTGGCGAATTCAGTTTCGCGTCGACAACGGTAAACCTAAATATAAAATATCTTTGTATTCAAACAACGTGAGCTAACCAATCCAGAAACATATGTAACAAATCAGTGGACGCAAACATCCGTTGCTCAAAACCTTTATGGTCCAGCGAGGTTCTGGGGTTTATGTTTTCACACTTTTTTCTGATTCATTCAACTGTCGTTACAGAAACTTTAGGACCCAGTGTAACAGCTAGTATTCGTCATTTGGTGCCCACTACTGTTTTGTCGTCATGCGACTGCCCTTTGTTCCAGGTTCTGGAATGTGCACCTCAGCAATCAGGGCTATTTCATTGCAGAAATGATCCTGAGTAAAACTCCGAAACTTTCCTTCCGGTTACTGAGCTTAGCGCTTAGATGGCGAAACTTCCATTTTCAGTCGAGATGGCATCATCAGTGTGTGTCACCTCAACCGGCGATGAAACGTTTGCTATCTAAACGCCATACCCAAGCGTCAGAAAGTTCACAGAGGCCAACAACATGAGCACCAGTAGCCAGGTTTTGTAGATAATGGAAAATTTGCTTGCACTTTCTTATTCGTGATTGGGAGATGCAATTCAGGACTGAGCAGGTAAATGCCCTTAGCGTAACATCGTAGTGGTCAGAGAATACGCCAAGAAAGCCTCAGGCCATCCGCATAACTTGAGGGCCGGACGCCGTCCGGGTGTGCGGAAAATTCGCCTTTGCACTGCAAGTTAATTGCCTACTTACAACAGAAAAGTAGCAATTTTAGAAATGCACATTTCTAAGTAATTGCGGGCTTATGTGTAAAAGTCACATCGATGACATTTCAATTTCTACCAATTAGAAGTACTTCGATCACCTAGACAGAACACAACCAACGCTTTTGCGCACAAACGAAGGAGAAAAGGACAACAGTCTAGCCTTTTCAGATATTTTGATGACAAGGTGTCAGATGAAACAATACAAAAGGCAGCTAACCGTAATGCAACTTGGAGTGGGCAGCACACTGAGTTCTCCAGCTATGCACTGGTTGACTACAAACGTAAGAACACTTCGCTATAGCCCCCAAAATATCTGCAGGGCGGACCAAATACCGGGAGAAGAGGAGGTCCTAGCGGAGACTGTCAGTGCAAACGGACAACGCGATAAGTCTACCCAGGTTTACAAAAGAGAACAGCCATAAGTAAACCCGGTCGATTCACTCGAGAAAAAGCGGGTCATAATCGTCCTACTACTCAAGCGGAATCATCCGTTCAACCGAATCAGCCAAAACCTCAAATGTGCGCTAGAGCGCATCTACTTTCCTGCTAAAGTGAACACTCTGCACACTGCCAAGGGACGGAATCTCAACAGACAACCCAACTCAAAAGCTACTCACATAATTGACCAATTTACCTGAATCTGCGCTGATACATATAGATTCAAACGGATAGGTATCTCGGGCAACGGATGGTAAAGCATATGCCCAAGTGGTTAGTGAAACGAATGAATTATTCCTTCGCCCTAACAGAAAGCGAGCACGAGGAACCTAGCCACGTCAATTGCAGCACATTTCATGAACTTCGGCCACGAAGGTGACTCCGACCAAACAGTCCAAGTGATTCTGTGGAACCGTAGCCCGGAACTTTTGGTCTTTTGTGAGGATTTATCGATCAACTGACTGAAGCCACCATTATATGTTCGAAAAGTGTTGATCTACAATGTGTGCCTTCTCTGGCTTTAGCCAATCGGCCTCTGCCAAACATTTACTTGTTTGTCTATGCTGTTTGCCATTTATTGCTTTACTCCTTGTCTCATTCTAACGTGCATTAACATGATTTTTCGCGCGACTGAAACGATTAAAAGAACTGCTTGCGTCTTGCAATCTGTGCATTATGTCCGTTTTATTTAAATTGATCACCGAAAGTAGCTGTTCCAAAGCTCATGGAAAATTAAATGAATTTCTGCAGGTGTTTTTGTCCTTTAGTGACCTCTAGTCATTCTTTAGTAGCCTCTGCTGATTGTTCACAGGTTTTTGTTGTTTTTGGTAACCACGATCTGGCTTGGAATACATTCACACTCATTCGTTAGTTAAATTACGTCTATTAATGGGTATCATAATGAAATATCAAGTCACGTTAGCAGAGTACACCATTCACACACAGTACGCCGGTTTGCGACACATACTCTCTGAATATAGGTACCTATTCCAAACGGTATTATGAATGTTGTAAATCATCCAAGGCTACTCAAGCGCTGACCAGAAGCTGGCAAATGAGAATCAGCGGCTACCGTCTATGCCCACTATCAATGATGAATATCCCGAAGCCACGAAGCGATAATCAGTAGTCAAACTACGGAAAAATCTGCAATTCAGCTAGACTTGTCCTTTTCAAAACTAAATGTTACTCATAGGTGGTGAGAAAAAAAGTTCCTCATACATTCCCAAAGAATTCTTCAGTTCACGTTCTTCCAATAAAAATGAGCAGCTGAGTATTTTCTACCTATTCGTCATCGCAATTTGTCTATTCTATAAGCTCTGTTTTATTCGTTAATCGTTAATGATGACATTTGAGATTTGCCATGCAGAACCTGGGCTGCAGAGAACGTGCTGCAAACCAAGGCTTAGGAAATTTAATGGGCAAAAGTTTGTGGACTCATCCGGGAAATGGATCCATTGACTTCTTTTTGGTTCTCTAACAAGCGGCACAAAGGTATTTCTCAAATGGAGCCCCAGCTGCATCCATCATCCGGTAACTTAAATCGCACAAACAACCATACGTTGCAGCCTTTTAAAACTTGACCGTGCTGCATCCATTTGGTTGGGCGCATAACATCTGAGAAACCTCGCATTTGATATAACCAGTCATCTACGCCAAATCGATTCGCAATGCCACGTGCAACGTCGGCTCTGTACTTACTCAAACACAGGTTCCAGAAATTTATTCGATTCTCGAAACCTGTTGCTGAGTTGCATAAACTTTTTCAAACTTTTAGCCTCCTGACTGTTCACTTTGCTCCAAGTTGATGAGAAGTATTTCCGCAGAAACAGTTACGTATTTCTGACCGGCTTTACCCACATTGAGCAGTGGATCTCTGTTCATCCGATGGTGCTATGAACAAGTTCAACAGACTCTCGTGAAGAGATGTTTCTCATTTCTCACTCGACACTACCCGTCTTCATCTGTCACACTATCCTTGCGGATCAATGAATCATGTCTATCAGTCACTTACATGATGCACTATTCCGGTATTCAATCAGTATCTAGTCCTTCGACTTTTTAGTTACAAAGTGCGTGCACAAATTACTTGGATGACACTGCCCGTTCTAATTTATCAACTTTGCTGTTGGGAATGTAATCTCTCTCTCTTTCTCTCTTAGTCTTCAATCCACTTCTGGCTTTTCAAAGGTTGCACTTCTTTTAACTCCACTGGTACTAACACTACGCTTTTGTTTTCCTCCGATCTTGTCTGGTGTTCCCTCAGCGATAGCAGAGCCAATCTCCCTATTCTCCGAGTATTCTTATGTTGGGCTTGCTGTTCATGGGCGTGCAATGTTGCACTCGCTTGTGTGTGCACCCTTTCCGGTCATTTCTGGAGAGTTAAATTTCCCTCGGTTAGTTATGCACGTCCTAAATGACGGTGAATCTATATTAGACTCTGCATTAAATGCTTGTGTTCCGATCTGTCATACTCACCCAAAAACTAGTTCTATTCTTTCAAGACCCGTAGTGGTCAGTGTCTGTTGTACCAAATAGGGAGTTGGAGCCTTATTTCTTGATCTACCATGGTGGATTCTTCCCGTTTCTGAACCCGTCTTAAGTTAACGTAATTCTCTCCAAGTACACACAGGCTGCCCACTCGTTTCGTTGGACTATAAAGTTCGAGTACGTTCTGTAGGAGCCATTCTACCACCTCTCAACCGAGAGCCACTCAAGCGTAAATTCGTGTTTGAAAGCTGTGTTTACTGTAACCCAGTGGACAGCATCCGCAATGCAAGTACTAGGTTGCCAGTTATATTCCGGTTAGTGGAATCCGCTTTGGAATGCGCAGTGCGTAGCTGAATTTTCCATTCTGTATATATTTTTTATTTGAAACGCACTTCGTTGTTTCTGACTGGGCATACTGCCGCTATTCGTTCACCCTAATTATATATCAGTAGGTATATTACGATGTACACCTCAGAAATGTCACATTTCAAAATGTTTCAGCATTGCAATCGCTCTTTAAAATTTCTATATGATTATTCGATACAATGATAAGAAAAGGATTCCAGTAGCCAAAGAGTTTTCATCTAATGCTACTCTGTCCTGCCAACCTGCCTGTGCCCTACACAGAGGACGAATATTGATGCTTACATGTGTATCCGCACACCAGTAGTTTACATGGGCCAATCATGCTGTGCCCACCTGATGAGAGCGTTTATTGACCGGTTGATAGCAATCGACGTCGGTTACCACTTTCGAAGTAGGCTTGTCCGTGGCTACGGGCTATGTACCGTGACTTATCTTGAATGCTTTGAAGTACTGCGGGTTTCCGGCAATAGTCTCCTGTGAATGTGTTGTTGCTACAAGCAGCATTGCTTGTTCACCATTAGCCGAGTCGGCCAGTAAGTGATTTGGAAACTGATTTACGGAGAAATAATTGGCACTGATCCGAAATTTGTTTTATCCCTCATGGGCACAACCGTACAGGTTCACTTTAAGTTAAGCTGATTATCGGTTCAAAGCATTAAAATTTGCGGCCAGGCCTGCTACAATCAGTTCTCGTGAGGAACAAGCACATTTTTCGCTGATTCCAAATATCTTTGAGACACATTCGACCAATTCTGAAATGGTCCCAAAATAGGTGAGAGATTGGAAATTGAAGGACTTAATTGGACAAAGTGTACCTGCTTTCGATTTGAACTTTACGCATAACATGGAATCATCCAAATGAACAAGATGAATTCCACATTGTGCACAGTTACTTGTACAAGACTTATACAACACACACTGGCCATCCGCTGCGGCAATGAATGAACGTCATTTTTGAAATAAGCAAACCACCAGTATCACGCCTTTACACTTGGCAACAATTTAGGACATACTGTGTGGTGTAGTTAACGAATCTGAACCGAACAAGGTTTGAGGTGTATCAAAAGAAAACGGTGGACTACCGTTTTCTGGGCAAAACTAAAGCTACCCAAAGTGGCCGAAACGTTGATCAATTACACTCCTCACCGACATCACGAGTACTGGAGAAAGTTTAGCACCCATCAACTCCTTGGTTGTGGAAACAGAAATGTTGGTACTTACGGTAGAAAAGTAAACAAATGCAACCAGTGTCCCGATAGTTGAACAGGCCAATTTAGCAATCGTGAACAGAACCTCACACCAGCGTATCAGTTCTGTCAGTTTGATCGGTACAGACTGCTCACAGATGCACGTGTTCAGATAGGTCCACGATTTGGAGAAAGTCTTCTGATCGGAAGCTAGAAACATGGAAGACGAAAATATGTAAACATTATGTACTGGTTTCGTTTGTGGATCGTAGACAAGGAAGTATGAGACTAATGCGTTTTATTGTATTGCCAGTAATCTGTTTTGCACTTTGTCCACGAACAGTGTGTGTAAAAATATAATCAGCTCCGTTGTTAAGGTATCGGTCTTCCAAGTGAAAACGGTATCGAGAAAACACGTCCGTTAACACTTAATGAGATTTTGGCAGATCAGTTGTGACTGGGTGAGGACTGAGGCTAATCCAAGCGACTGGTTTTACTCCAACTATGATCCAAGCTGTCCGTATCCTCTCGACCCAACCTATTAGTTCCAGAGGATATAGATCTGAGGTCAAACAACCTTCATGTAAAATTAGACGCAACTTCTGTCCACTTACTGGACTATTGACAAATTTCTCGGTTTTGCGCCGACGATCGGCCAAACTGTGAAAAACTTAGACGAAACTACCTGGAATGATATCTTTACAAAGAATGAACCGCCTTTTTTTGTTTCCAAGAGGCGCTCTTTGTCATTCTTTGACAGTCGGTTTGGTCCTTTTCGATTTTGGTAAGTCTGACTGTTGCACGACAGAGTGGCACTGCTTAAAAGCCATTCAGAACCCAGTCAACCTGTCTAACAATGTTGACTCTTGACTCACAATCAGACGCACTGAGTTTTATGGACCTGAATGGCTTTCAGTACCTTCACACCGTTTATGGACTGTTTTTAAGTCAATTAGTAACTCGGTCGGTTTTGTCGCACCAGCTGAAGTATGAAACACTTCATGAGCAGTGGATCGAACTTATCAATAAAACAATTGATTCAAAAGCTAAGTAAGCTGTTCGATTCTGCAAAAACACTTCCGGTCATGAATTTCGGTTTACCTGTGGGAAGCAGTTGCCCCATATTCATAAGCACGTTAGATAATAATGCTACCTCGTGTGGCGGTGATGTCAAACAACCCTTTTCGGATCCAGTCCCGATAAACTCGTTAGCCGCTAGGTGTCTTCGGTTAACTATCCCAGTTTTTCTGACCGCCCATTTAACTGATACATTTGACTGGTTCCCGACATACCGCAAATGTGAAGCTTCAAAAACTAACCTATTTTCTCCCCTAAATTTCCATTTCACAAGACGATCTAGTTGATGCACCATGTCTCATAAATTGACTGAAACAACCAAACATTATTGATTTGGTTCCTAATAATGAATTAAGCTATGCTATACATAATCACCGTTTTTGTTTGATACAGCGCACACAAAAGCACTGGTTGTGGTAACCTGCCCTCGATTTGATCACGATATTAGAGATATTTTAGGTCCTCCATGCAACTCCCTATTTCTGGCTTCCTGCAAAGTAGACTGTATTTAATAATAGGTTCTGGCCTACTAAGGCCTTCGAGTGAAGAAACACTGCAGCGGCGAAACGATTTGAACTCATGACATCGACATGTCCAAAAACCACAATGCCCCCTGCTAGACTGGAGAGGAGGGAATCGGACTACCTCTACAACTTTTCAACGGTACGGCAGGGCTTGATTAAGACTAATGTGGACATTCGGATATCCCAATATGCACACAGATAAAAATAAGCCGAATCTATGGAAGAGATGTTGATATACGTGCGCATGTTCTTGACGGAAGCCAAGCTCGGTGACTAACGAGTTGTGCCAGTGCGATTTACTTTTCCGGTACAAGTAGAACTAATCTCTTATGTGGTAATCTTGTACCCAATAGTAGGTTTATTGCCAAATTATAAAGAACGCAATTTGACGACAAAAATGGGAACAGCAAGTCTCACCCAGCATGGTATATATGTTGCAATCGAATTGTCGAACCAAAGCCTCGAGAGTCCACAAACGTTCTAAACAAGAATTCTCGGGGCGATTAACCAACGTGCACTTCTTGAAAAGGATGCGTAAACAAGAAAGAATCTGTAGTGGAAGCCAGTTCAAAGCGCTGAGCAATGAGGCCAATCCAACACTGCCTAGAGATTGGTTCCGCAGTTTGTGACATAAAGTGCCAATAAAGCGAGTAACTGGAATGGTGGCGCTAGGTGCGGCCGCGTTATACCTGGACATCGGAAATGCAAATATGAATTAGAATGGCTGTCTTTTTAATTGGAAAAGATTATACAGAATATCATTAATAGTCAGGAAAAACCGCTACAAAAAGGTGGTGCTTATTCTACTAACTTTAATGAGTGCCCGTAATTACAACTGTCTTACATCTAATCGAAAACTAAAATTATTTAATGAAGTAATGCTAGGTAAATTGCGGATAGTTGACATTTAAGGCAGGCAAATAATTTGGGAACGTGAAGGCTCACATGACTTCCTTATAGCCAAAGGTACACAGACACCCAGTTCAATCAATCTGCACATCACAAGTTTGTTTTCATTACTTGCGAAATTAATGATTAGTTAAGAAAGCCTGGTTTTCTTTAACTTGCACAAGCAAATTTATCTGATGCGAGGTTAAGTAACCATTCAGACATTTTAAAAACTATCTGCCTACAATCTAATCAGGCAGTATGGAAGAAAAACATGAAGTATTCCTTTTTTACTTCGCTTTTCTAAAGTACGCGTATTATTATCTGGAGTTGTCGAATAGCGTATCATACAATACCGTAATGAGACGTAATCGGATCACTTTGTGCATCGGAAAGCTTAAATTATCCCCGTGTTGTATTTTATTGTACTTTGTAGACTTTTGCACCCATAAATGCCCCAATTAAGTGAAAAGGACTAGTGAAAAAATAAAACACTTTCATTATTCACTTTGTAAAATCAGAGAAAAACCCATCAAGTGAACGATTTGAGCGTTTAAGTTAGGTCGATCAGGAGGTCGAGTAAGACTTGATCCCGGTTTGTCAAAATGCGTGCTAAATACGAGACAGTGTAGTTCCTATAGACAGTGGTGTTAGAAGGCACGGAACAAAAAATGGATCGTGTGGGGATATGAAAATGTCACGTGGCCGGTGGATGCTTGGGATCTGACAGTATTTTGTTAGCGAAATTTTCACATACGGACAGGTGTTGATCATGCAGTCTAATGGACAATTCGTGTAGCGCTACGAAGGACACACGGCCAATAACTAACAGTCACTGGTGGAAAATTCTAAGATCTTTCTTAAGTAAACCGGCAAAAATAAGAGAAGAACAATAAAAAAGGAATGGATTAACACACCGGCGTACAAAACAGCAGATAGCCCTTTGTTTCAGTTTGTATTGTCAGGGCTTCCTGATAGGAAATGATATTTCTTCGAAAATTTTTGGGCATAGACAGAAACATGAGAATTACCCTACACATTCTCATCAATTATATCTTTTAAATACTTTACAAAATCAATTGTATTAAGTATGTCTAAGTTGATGAACGATAGTTCGGACGAGCAGGTTGACGGGACGGAGAGAACGAACACTCGAAACATTTGGATATGTTACGATCTGAACCGACTTGCATGTAAAATCATAATTAGAAACCAAGTCATTGGAAAAATCTTGAAAGTCTTTAATGTCAGAGTTTGCTTAAGAGGGAACAACATCATTAGTACATCTAACCAGGTAAGCAGATAAACTGGGTGATAAGTCACTGATTTACGTAGAGAACAGACATGGGAAAATAACGGTATCCTGTAGCACACCTGAGTTGTTAACCAACCGTTTTGACATTTTACTGCCCAATAGTATGTGCCGCGTTCACTTGGTAATATAATCAGATAGCTATCCTGACATGGGCCTGGGATAACCAAATGTTTCCGGTCTGTTAAGCAGAATAGACAACAATAACAACCTGAGCTGTGACCAATACAAATTTTCAAAACCATCAGGAGTTCCGGAGATCGTGTTACAGGATCGAGTGCAGGCGAATGATCTAAGACGACACAACATACCGATTTTATTGGTGAATCTAAGACTTAACAAATATAATGAATAAGAGAATCCATAGCACCCAAACTGAATCGGAAGGAGTTTTCAGGAGGATTCTTAAAAGAATGCAAGTGCTTAAATACGTACTACCTGTCTGAATTCGGTAAAAGGATTTTATTTGCATCTTATCTAAGGCCGACCTAAGTAATCACACATCATTAGCTGGCAGCTACCATGCCAGAACGAACCGTGGATACCAACTGGCTGATCTATAATTGCAATGCAATGGTAAGATTTACCATTTGTAGTATCAGGTGGAGACGTAATTCAGTGGTCGATGAAAAACGCACCAAAACAAAAACTGACGAAGGCCAAATCGATCTAAGTGCCTACCATCCCAAATGGTTGGAGATTAGAATCCCATATCTGATGGTCGCTTTGTATAGGGCAGTTCGCTGCCTCCTGGACCGTTGCCACATTTGACATATCGAATTCGTATGTGGCCCTATCCCACTACAAGTTTCTGGGTCATATTTAGAGGCCCCTTGCCGTCGCTGGTGTAGTAGGCTGTGGAGTTTAAGGGGGATGCCCGTTCCATCGCATTCGTGCGTGAAGCACGTAAAATGAAGAATGGAAAATCACATTTAGATGATTGGTGATGGAGCACAGTAAAGATGGGCAAAGCATGTGGAACGTGTGACGACTTATCAGTGAAAGTGACCTACGAGCACGGTAAGTCAACTTGGATCGACACAGAACAAGCAAAGATAGCGAACCAGGAACCGCTCGTACAAAGCCAGTGAAATTAACTACATCGCAGAAGACGGGACTTACATCTAAACATCCAACAAATACGTACTGTTTCCATTATTAAACCAACTTTTCACTGAATCGAATTCGAGGATCTTACTACAGTTAGCATGGGGAGACAGTTACCTCGCCGGCAATACTTAGTTTCGATGGGCGATTACAAATGTGATAACAGCGTATAGTTTAGCTATTCTGCCGGCTCCGAAGACCACATCACTTAGTCTGGTCTGTACAAGTTTGGTTGAAGCTGACAGCTTTCTGCTGCTCTTAAATAAAAGCGATTCGGGAGGTAGAACTAGGTCAGCTACACTAGGTTATTATCAGATTCTTCGTGACTGATGGTCTTGGGTTTCAATCACGACAACCACTGAATGTCTTTCACAGCATCAACTTCTTGCGAAGATATTCTCACAATCGCTTTGCATTTGCTCTCTTCAATTCACACAGCCACTAGCAGTACGTTTTAATTGGTATCGTGCAAACAGAATTTCACCTCTTGCGAAGCGATAGATGCTTATGTTATTAGAATTGACAATTTTCGGCACCTATGCCGATCTCCACTGGTGATGCTATCCCGAAATATTGGTTCAACTTGGAACAATAATGAAGGAGTCAGAATGGCAGTGAATTTTCAACCTACTAGGCAGGGACTTTTAGGCTGATCCGCCTGACCGGAAGCTGGGTGATTCATGCTGTTATCGGACTGAACTCGTCCCACTGGCAATGGTCACCGTGACAACCGAGGGTAAACAAACTTTACGGACAAAACCGTTAGGCTATGCACCTAGCCAGTGAATAACGTTTGCGAATTAGATCATACTATTTTGTTTACCACGTGGGCAATGAACTGTGTCCACCCTGAATCTGGCGCCCATCGGACGACGCGAAACACTTGTCAAAAACTAGTGAAATTTACAGCAAAGTGATTCACCGCTTAGCCTTGCTTTTTAAGTCACTATGGGAAACCATGCACCTACTGAACACCTGTTGGGTCTGTGTTAGAAACCACGAGCAACGATGATGCACACAACGTTTCTCTGGTTTCAAATGATGATCTGAGTAATGTTGTCGTGTTAAAAAGATTTTAGTAATCGATTTGAATTTACGGTCATTCTCGCCTAAAGTTTGTAATTACAAGCAATTTTCCACGGTTTAATTTACAGCAATGGAACAGTTGCGGTCATTCGTTCCACTGAAGTGTCTTGCATTTTTGATCGTGTTGTCGAAAATTCGAGCCAGCTAGTCACAGCACATTGCATAATAATCTATGAATCATTTATCTACCAATGTCTGATACAAGTGCATTGAACTCGTTACGCCAAACTAGAGCAGTCTTGCATTTTCAGAAAACTGCAACGAAAGCCACATAAAACGGGCATCCGATGAAACACTAAAGAAGTTAACGAACAGGGCCAGTGTAACTTAGCGACTTTGGTAGAGTTCTGGCAAAATAAAAATCGACCGTTTGACATTCGATTTTCATAAATCTTTGAAACCACTTCTATTCGTACTCGAATTTTTCGAACACCGTAAAATATGATCCGAAAAAAAACAGATGTAGTCTTGGTTTTTAGCCATTATTAGAATGGTTGCTATTTGGACACGACGATAACAAAACCTTTTGTTTATATGCGTGCTCGAATGATCGCTAAGGGACGGGAGGGCTTTTTAATGAAGGCCTAAATACAAACTCGAAATCCCCTAGTTCGTTCAAGAAATCACCGATGATTCCAATACGCATTGTGGCAGTCTTAGAAACAGTCCAACTAATCAGCCATCCAAGTGGGCAAACTTACAGGACTTTCGTTGTTCCGATACAACTAGCTCCTGTCACTGCGAGAACTAACATCAAGAATTTTATTAGCTCTTTCAGGAACATACAGGGACATTCGAATTGCTTAAAGTGATTGTTTCTTATGGAACCCAGCCGGATTACGTAACCGAGTCACCATCGCATCGTTCAAAGTCAACAGTTTGAGAATGAGACTGCGAAAAATACAAAATCAACAAAAATGGATTTAAGCCTTATTTTCAGTTTGTGTATGTATTTGATTTTTGGAAAGCTGCATATTATCTTTCACGCAGAAAGTTACACAGTTAAAATACCGTAATTCAGTCGTTCAAGGACACCCACTGCTTCGGAAAAGACGAACCACGTGATTTTTCATATTGGAACCAAAGACTACCGAGAATTCCCTTCTATACTCCTATAGCATTTGAAATTTTTCTTCTGGATCAGAACACAAATTCAATACGTACTGGGGGTGGGTTCTAACAGATATTAAAAAGCTGAGCATCAAGTCGAACTATGAAATGAATAAATAGATGGGAACGATTTTCGAGGAAATCATGTAGCGTAGACGGAGCTGGTAAGAACTGGTATGGAAAAACTTTAACAGGTGCCAACATATGGATGACTGCCTGTCACGTGTCCTGTTACACAGATCCAGAACTCGATAGTTCTTTCTTAAACGAGAATCGTATTTGACTTCAGCAACTCCTCTAAAAACTGATTTTTCCTCCTACGAATGAACTAATCTAAGATAACGGTGAGTAATCCAGTCGGAAAACTGATGACAGCAAACAATAACCTTACTTTTTCATTATCCCAAATCTTCCCATCTACATAGTCAAAGTTTATCTCTTCTTATCATTTTTTCATTTGCAGTCAAATTAGAATAATTCCTCAAAGTGGGTAAAAATTCAGTTTTCTTTACTATTTAAGACCACTAAAGGAAAGCGAACAAAAGGCAAACTTCGAAAGTTGATCACAACATAACGTTAATTTTCATTCGGATCAGATGAATAGAATTCCGGCCAACCGTTTTTCGATTTCATTTTAGGTTCATTTATTTAAAAATCAGTCTTTAGAAACGTTATCCGTGGTAAACCAAACCCTGGCAAATTACCAACTAATTCCACTACGCTGTTTTTAAATAGTGAAAGATTACTTATAATTTCAACTCTTTAAAATTGATCGGCCGGTTCAACTGAGCATCCATTTTGTGCTCTGAAGATCTGTTTTACCATTAATTTAGTTGTTTACTAATTGGCATGGAGAGAAGCTGGTCGTTTTTTACTGGTAGCACTGGGCTTGTTTTTGTTAGTCGTCTGCTTATTGGTCCATCAAAGTATTAGATTAATATGATATATGGCCCATGAAACAAATTAAGTTTCCCAATAATGATTAAGTCCCCTAATTATACCAGACACAACATTCGGAATTGCTTAGATCTTGTGATGCTTTTTGTCGTAAGTTTGCAATGTTACTATTATTACTATAACCTGTACCCCGCTGGTCTGAGCCTTGTGAACGGTACTTTTAGCTCCTCTCGCAGTCCGGAGGATATTTTCTGGAGAACTTAACAGTTGAAATGACTTAAGGTGTGTATCGAAAAATCGATACGCCATGAATTGGTTTTTATTGTGAGTGATATAATTTTAACAACACAGCGTTGTTGGCAGATGTAATGCGCCAACGTTTCTAATTGTAAAACCTGCTTCAAGAAAGAGTACCCACGGCAGTCGAAACGTTGGCACATTACACCTACCAACAATGCTGTGATATTAACATTATATCATTCGCAATAATAACTTAATAAGTGCTTCCGATTAACTGGATGGGGTGGGTAAGTCAAGCGCAGAAAAATGACCAAAGGACGTAAAAAAATGACTTTTTCTAAGGGATGAAGCAAAATCCGCTTGTTATTTCCCTTTTCTTTTCAGCTCTTATCTTCGTGTAACCAATCACGGAGCCAATACGCAGTCTGGATAACATTTCCTGTACCAAGAACTGCTCATGGTTTGGCTTCGGAGGCGGAAGGCTGTTCGGTGAAATACGTGCAGTTTCCCACTGTACCCAATGTCTATAGAACAGTGGTCATTCTCCATTCATATTTCGACTAGTACGGTATATTTCTCCGTAGATACCGTAGAAGATTTGCCCCAAGGAAGATATTGTTCGTTCGGGAATAGTTGTTTCTCATAAAAAGGTAGTAGGATCGTTATAGCAAAAATAAGGTTTTGCGCGGTATTGAGACTCAGGATTCACTTCTAGAAGAATGCAATGGATCTTAAATGATCAAATTTATTGCAAAATATGTTTTGCATTATCCCCAAATCGACTATTTCAGCCTGCTTTCTTTCCTCATCTGTTTGTTATTTGAGACAGGGTTCAAATTTGTCAACTCGGAATTTGATGGATTGCAGATTAAGATAGAATTTCGCAAGACTTAATCATTGATTGAAGTATGAATTAATCTCAACGTCACCAACATTTTGGCACTTGAATTATCTCACCTTTATGATCATCAGTTTAATCATTTCTATCTTTTTCGTTATTGTATCACCCTTATTGTTATCGAAGTACAAAACACAATTGAAACACGTTGCTGTGAACTAAAACTGTGAGAGAGAGAGAGAGAGAAAAAAATGAGAAATTCGATTAACTTAATCTGATCGGAACAAAACAATCCGTTCGACATGATGGGATGTGTTAATTTTTTGTCTTGGACGCATGTAACTCATCATTTTACATCAAAATTCAACGATGTCCTTAGTGATTAGAGATCGTTGACGCCAATGGCCTTGCTTAGTCAAACATGGAAATTACAGACAAGTAATAGTTGAGCCACGGAACAAATGGCGATCAACGAAAGAAGCCAAACGCAACTTACCACATTATTACAAGACTGCAAGTCGACATTTGACACAGTGCGAAATAGAAACGCAGAATCCACAAACTGTACAATACGTGGGCCGGAATCAATCCAAATCGAACCCAGGCGTGTTGCTTTAAAGCAACACAGCCTGTGATTTGCATCCGAACTGGTTCCACTGATGTAGGCAGGTCAGAGAAAAAATTGGTGAATAGGACAGAACGAGAATACAGACGTGTGTATTCACCATTTTTTGTTAAATGAAGCTATCAGACAGAACTATAACAATAAACTGTGGAAGGTAAAATAAAGGTGGGCGTATTAACCCTTCTCATTGGAATAAGTACAAATTGATATCAGTTAATGTGTTTACTAATAATGATAAGCAATCACAAGCCAAGGTAACCGGACGACAACAACCACCGTTTTGTCTGGGATTTACAGTGGTCGGTGCGTCTTTCTCGAGTTTATAGAACATGTCCCAAAAAATATTCGAAGTACTATCAGTCTATCTAATTGAAACAGTGTTGGACTCACGCGACCTGTCGTGGAAAATGCAATACGATAATCTGATTACTTTTCAGGGGAGGATTCCGTTTTTCGCATCAAAATCTTAGATGAATGACCGGGAATGTGCACAGATGATCAAAGCTTATGCATTACACCGATCATAAGTGGACTCAACAACCATGCACATTCCTGGTATATCAAATGAGATTCTAGTGCAGAAATAAACGTCGGAGTCTACAAGTACATGGATGACTGGACAGAAAGGTACGAAGCGAGCACGGCTTTTGAACGATATCAGCCACAAAGCCATCTGTATGCCTCGGGGAAGTTTTATTTTTTTTCTTCAAGCACAAAATCGGCTTAGAAGAGATTCAGCTCTCACGTAACAATGCAAATAATCAGTTTCCAAATGATTCCCCTGAAATGTTGTTTTACCTTTCCACACAAGCGTCAACGTAATTAGCAAGCAGTTATGTGAAACGCCACGGAAGTCCTCTTTAAGTTATTGCCTTCATGAAATAAATCACCATGTCATATCATCGCTCAACTCACCGAAAAGAAACCATGGAAGCACTGTACAGCTGTTCCATCCTTGTTAGGAATCATCAGCAGTGTATATCCACCGCACCCGAACTGGGACGCGAACCCAGGACGAACGATTCTGAGTTGAACGCCTAAGCCATTACGCTACCGGGCAGGCTCTGAATGGTTTGTTGAACTTCACCACATGATGTTGCTATCCGTCACTGATTTGCGCGGCTACTGGCCGCTAGCTCATAGCAATCGACTCCTACTGATGATTCCTAACAAGGATGAAACAGCTGTACAGTGCTTCCATGGTTTCTTAATGGTGACATGAACGATGCTATCACACGGCGAATTATTTCACGAAAACGTTCAATCTCCTACTACTGAAATGTAAAAAGTTGTCGTTGTCATTACTATTTGCTGTTAATTACCTGACCCCCGCATTTTAAGGTAAAGCATTATCGCAGAACAATATCACTACCGCAACTACTCGTTGACGCTCGAATCTAGGCGGAGAACTGGTGCTCTGTCAAGCAATGATGACGTCAGAACGAACTATTAAGAAATAATCAACAAAACAGTTGAAGCAATACCTTTTTCGCACAGTTTGAAATGATCACTAGACCACGAATGGACCGAGTGTTTTGTGAATGTTTTCATGAGTTTCAGTAATGCGAATCTGATCACCGATATTCCATACTGATGATAGCCATAAACTAAAATTATCGATAGTACTACGAAATCGCCGCATAATCTGCGAAAAACGGATGGAGCTTGAAAATATGCCTGAGTGTGGGGCTAGAGATACACGTCCCACGCGCCCTAAGCAAAGAACTCTCTTCTAATAGCTCTGCTGACCGTGTGCAGTTTGCTTGCAATTTTAAATGACAAGAAATCATCAGAAACATATGGAACAAATCCCAGGTCTTATTCACTGATACGAAAGCTAAGTGCATTTGGGCAAATGGTTGCCTCAAGGAACGCGGCTCGCAGATATAAGGTTTTCATTCTTTTTATAAATGCTGGTAGTTCCTTTCTGTACAGGAATCAGTTCCAAACAGCGTCTAGACTGGGACAAAAATGTTTAGAGTACATTGGTAATTTTTATGTCAATGTGAACTGAGAATCAGGCAAACCTTCTCCAGAATAATTTCAATGATTGATGACCACTTACGACAATTTGATTTATCTATAGGATTACAATCCAAGAGACCACTTGCAATAGTTTCGTGTCAACCTAACACGTGCCCCGTGTCCCTTAGTTGTTTTCTCTTACTATCGACAAGATCATTTACTGGTTAACTTGCTGTAAACCTACTTTCTATTCACGATACTTTAATTCCTGACTTAATGCCAGTTCGAATTACTTGGTTCAGTCTCCCTAAATTGAGATTTCTCTCGTCTCATAAACATGGCTCACTCAGTATATCCGTGATAGCCACAAATTTTTCTCACATATGCCCACCACTTTTGTTGGCGTTCTGTTGCTACTGTTGTTTCTATTCTCGATCCGAAGTAGATTCACTTTTGTATCTGAGCGCACTTCCACGAGTATCTGGTTTCTCCCTCGGATTTTGGTTTGTTAGTTGTTATAGCCAAATCTTCCATCGTCTCAGATAGTTGACTAGGGAAATTTCGTTACGTCCCCATGCTCACTACCCATCCGTTTTGGGTCTTTATTGCAATTTTTGTGCTGTCTAAATTCTGTTCTCAACTGCTCTATAACTTGGGACTTTTTCGTATATGTTTCGATATACTTTGTACTAATGATACGTGAAGTTTAGTGAATGCGCGTGTTCTGGTTGAAGAAATAAGATCCTCTGTTTCCAAGTAACTCAACCACTCGGCATCGGAATGTGACAATGACACTTGCACAGTTCGGGTACAGGGCCCGGTGAGACTCAGTGAATATGAATTACTAATGACTCCTAACGGGCTAGACGAAGCGACAGTATGGTATCATCAACAGCAAGATTCGGATTCGTTTGTTACTTGTTTGTATCAGATATTTAGGCAACTTGGACTGAAACTCTCCATAGTCAAGATATCAGGCAAGTCTTATTCCCTATGGATTCGTACCTCCTTCATCGGCATGAGTTATCGAGATATTTGCAAAATACTCCAACAGTTTGTTTGACCCTTTTGAAATACGAGGGACTGGTGCTTCTCGGACTTGGCATTGTTAACAACCAAAACGATTAATACTGAGATTTGTATGGACACAACCAGAAGAATTTCATTCAGTTTCAAGATAACAGATTCAAGGGTTTATACTGTGATAGCCATATCCTTGCGGACACGTTTAAAGCTCCCTATGGGCTTTAGTAATTGGTGACATGGTTTCTTTTTGAATTGACAGGATACGACCAGCCATATTTAAAGCAGAACACCGTCGGTTAGAAAGGTTACCCTTAAAATATGTCACCTAACAAACAAAATGCTAAAAGTTAGAACTCGAACACAGTTACTGATCTTTCTAGGCTTTCATTCGGATGAACTGCTGATGAAACGTACATCCGAAAGCTTTCATTGCTCACTTTTAGTTGGTTTCACAAGGCAATACGCAGTCGTCCTTTAGGAACTGGTTATAATAACAGATATATTCATAAACTGTCCCGAGACAAAACAGTTGCGAAGTGATGTGATCCTCGGAATAAAGATCCGAGTCAGTCAACTCATTCAAGTTGTCCAAGGATGAACCACCTGCGTTGCTAATTTAAATCAGCTTCATTCCATCTACTCGGAAATGAACGATCTGCTTTTCTGCCGCCTACCAATGGGATTGATTCGGACAACGGAGAATATAACTAACTAGAAAATCGGAAATCGGTTTACCCGACAGTTGTATGGACAAAAAATGAGCCGAATTTCATCTATCAGCTCATATCGTCTTTCTGTAAGTTAAGGTTATCCTTCCTTTTAGATGTGTAACAAACACGAAATGGAACCAATAGCGTCAGTCTGGTTGTTTTTGCTTGACTGAATAGTGTCGTTTTTATGCTGGTTCACAAATGTTTACTTCAGTCACCATCGGTTGTCACAGACTTCGAACAAAACGGAGCATTGAATGAGGCAAGCAACTGTGATGCTGTGACAGATTAGGAGAGACAGACAGTGAAGGTGACTTTTCGCCAAACTAGGGCGTATTTGACTCTCTTTTCATAGGAACCAAAGAGAAAAGGGTTGCTTCTCCCTATGGACAACGATTTGGCTTATTTGCGCAAACTTGGATCGGTATTGGATTAAATGGTTTGCAAGGCCTTTCTGAAGTCGATTTAATGCCCATTCCTAAAAAAGGAACTTCGTTTTGTTAGTCTCACTAAGGACGTCACTGAGACAAAATCCCTCATCCACAATATTCAAAACCATATCGAAATATTTTGTTCATTCTCCGGGATAGCCCGTGCGACTCAAGTGTGTTGATTTGTTAGCAATGAGCAAACCAACTCCGTTCATAGTGAACAGCTGTCAACATGTGCACCGCGAATTCATCCATAGGTACATAGAGCCGCAGGTGCTCAAGTTTGTGTCAGTGTTTTTTCACCCATCATACTCTCGATGTTCGTGAGACACTATTCGATAAGGTTTCTGGCTCTGATTTGTGCATACTCGTACTTCTGATGGAAGACCTTGTGTATCGTCTTTCTTCCGATTTCACCGATAATGGAAACGCGTTGCAGTTTGTACCGTTTGTACTCGGTAACAATTAATTATCATCAGCGACAGTAGACAAGAAGATAGACCTCGCGATTTCCCTGAAAAACCCAAGGAAGCCTGGTTGGACAGTCATGACTATTAAATATGCTGCATCAATCTTCAGTTCCACAATAAAAGGCCATAGAACCCCTGTATAGCTGCTTTATCTTTCAGAATAGTTATCATTAGTGCATATTCACAGCGCCTGAATCAAAACGCGAGCACGGGACGAACAAATGCGAGTCGAATGCTCTAGCCATTAGGGTAGCCGAGCAGGTTATCAACGGTTTGTTTAACTCTATCACATAAGAACCTGTCTGGTTTGCTGAGTGACTCTGAAATTCAAACCGCAATCGTCCGTTCCGAGCTGTTGCATTAGTTGAAGTTCAATGGATAAGCAGTGCGACTGGTTTTCAACAAAGACGAAATGGCAGTAAAGTTTGGTTTCGTGATTTTGTATTGGCGAATTGGGTTGTGATAATGCATTATGAGTTATTTCGTAAAACATACTGTCAAAGGAATCCGCTTACATCGGTTCAAAAACAATTCAATACATGATAATTAGGACTAGAGTAAGCAAAAAACTAAGAGGGAGAATAGTGTTAAAGACAATGTATAGTCCATGAATATTGTGGCGGACTGTGACTAGAAACAGGAGCAATAAGTTTCCCTATCAAAGTAATCATCTCAAATGTAGTGGGGTCTAACCACCTAGTGAAAATGCTCAATGCCTTGCGTCGGAATCGAGATCAACAGTCCGCACTGGCCGGATGCCACAACCTGGTCTGAGCGAAAGCAATCCGGTTTCACATTCAGGACCCTCTGATAATGCGCGTTGAAATAAAATGCATAATAACTCATTTTGCTATCATTACCGACCGAGTGTGTATATGTTTCGTTGAAACGCTAACCCAACACACATGTGCTAATCGAAAGATTTTCCAGTATGAGATCGGTTCGCAGTAACAACTACGGGACAGAACTTTCTAGCAGATACTCCCTTCTCAATCGTTGCATTTCTTAGTCCAATCTCCAGATAAACTTGGGCTACAATAAATGTTAACACAATCTAATCATGTTTACTTCTGTTTGCAGGTGCAATCATCAATGTGTGATCAGCTCCTTTAGACAATATATTTCACAGGAACTGATTACTTTGTCTATCAAATGAGTGCAAATAGCAGAATTTCCGTCAGTCCGAAACAAATACATGCCTGTAAGCACTCAAATGCGGGACACAACTGCACCGATGTTTTGTTTTATTCACACTGAATTTCCGCTTCATTGGATTTTTACCAACTGACATTTCACAAAGTCACACGACTATCAGGACAGCTAGCGCAGACAGTTCTCTGCAGTATAAGAAAGTACTACTAGCAGTCAGTGGCAGGTAACTTCAAGCGGAATTGCACTTCCTCACCCCTTTCATAAAACGCCGTGAAAATATCTTCATCTTGGAGAATCAAACATGGGTTACAGTTGTTCATATTCTGATGATCAGAACATATGAGCAAAGATGATGTTTGCCGAATGCAATGTCTTTGATAGTCTTTCACAAAAATCCAGCCTACTACTTTTTACTTAAGTCTAGATTTGAAGACTCAAAGTCACAAATCGTGGTTATCTTTGACTTGATGTTAACTTCATTCCGGTAAGCCACATGACTTCCAGAGTGAGCATTAAACCCTAAATCATGGTACGATATGGAACTTAGACAATTAATCTTATCCAATCAAATTTAGAGTTGATTGGTATTGAATTTACTTCAGCGAGGAAAACTTTATCTCATTGTAATTTGCTAATATTTATATGTAAATACGTAATGTCACTTGTCCGAATGAAAAACTTTTTTTATTTGGCTACAATTTTGGATATGGGCAGTGCAGAAAGTTTGGTTCAGGGTCTTGAGTGTCCGAAGCTTTAATTCACAGTGAATCAGTCCCTGTATTCTTAATGTGTGACAATTTTAAATTTGTAATCAATTTTTGCTTTTTCGAGTGACATATGGGCCCCTTATTGGACCGTTCAGTATAGGTCTAATAAGAAACAGTGGCTTGTGATTTGTTCACCATTTTCTGCTGGACGTAGATGATGCATGTGACCAGGAGGCGTTATTTGGAATCTCCATGCCATAACTCGTCAGTAAGAACAAAATAACGGTACTGTCGAGGATAGCAGTAGTAGTATTAGCAGTCAGTTTTATAACAGAGGAAGATGCGTTGTAATTTTCAAATGAGTTAGGCAGCGTTAACTTCCAGGCGTTGCCTGAAAACCACGAAAAGTTTAAGCAGCTGTTTCCACTATGTTGTCAACAGTATATATCCATATTATTTGAAATGATATGCGAACCCAGGAAGAACGACTATGAATCGAACTTCTTACTCCTAACAAAGAACTGTTCATACAAAATTATAGTTACTCATTTCTAGATGCTACCAAGAACCCTACAAATCAACTGCAAGACACTTACAGTCACGCTTCATTTAAATTCACAATTTACGTCTCAATCACACGTTCATTCTGCCTCCGTTACGCACTGCTGATCCAAATTGTTAGGCCACAACAAAAGACTGACGATTGGCGAAATCTACTGGTTGCTTTAATTACGGTCAATTTAGTTTGTGGGCTGATGTGAACGCAGTGCGCTGACTTCGTTCTCTATTCCGACTCACATCGTCTTGTAATTGGATGTTTGGATTTAACAATTAGCTTACAAAATGAAATACAATAAAGTCATTGTCCGTTCGACTGGTTGTCTTCTTGATTTTGTACTTTTTTTATACACGAGCTGTCAGTGAAGTAATGAAAAGTCATCTTGACGTTGATATATGCGGTCAACAGATGGTTTCAGGAAAGCGATACAATTCGGTTAAATGGGCGTTTTAACCAAAGCAATTGTCTATCTACATCGATGAGAACGCGGTAAAACACGTAAGCTTACCTATACACCATCCGGATCAGCAGCTGCTGAGTATAATCATTAGGACACATTCTATAGTGCTTGATTAGTACAAGAAATGTAAACTAAAAAGCAATGACTTGAAATGAATCAAGCCGTTATGAAAGTGGATGAATATCCACTTTAGAGATTAAAACACTGATCCCATACATTTGACAATATACAGGCACATAAATAAAAGCAAGCAATTCGTTTAACGGTAACTAAACGGCTAATGCTGTTGTCGTTGGATCTGACTGATAGCAGGGTTGAATTGAGAAAAACCTCCGCATCACCCTTCGCTATAGCATATGCACTTTAGCGTACGATAAAATTCAGAGCTCTCTACTTTACTAGTACAAGGATGTAATCGTCTATAGCTATTAATCACACCAAGGATCACAACTAAACGGTAATAATTCAGAGAGAGGGGATTTTCAGAAACGTCTTTATTCAATGAACTCTTCGGTTAGCACAGACAAAATTTGCTTGACTACCCTCTTTCCATGCCTCGTAGATCAACTTACCAATAGAGAACATTTGCACTGCGATCAGGGTGCTCAACCCGATCAACAGATACAAACCAAGTACATATAACAACGGCAGAATCGACAATAAACTGGGCAGTCCATGTGCAGCGTCAGAAACCAGTCGTAGAAGTGTTTGCAATATCAGGAGTTGTGAACGGCGCCATTCTTGAGCACTACGCCACAGTCGAAGTAGTAAAACATCCAAGATTATCTGATCAAATGGCATCGAAAAAAAGGTCCTGTTACTCCCAAGAACATATCTTATAACAATAAAGAAACAAATCGTGATGAGGTAGTCTACCGGTCTCTGTGTTACCCGGTTTTATTTGGAATTGTGTTGATCTACTCTTGCTCTCATGATCCTCCCTTCTGTGGTGTTCGTATAACATAGCACAGATGGAAATTCGTTGAAAACCATACAATAGGATAATCATTCATTAGGCACGTGATGGCTTACCAAAACAAGAAGGAATGTGACAATCAGCAATGCGGAAACCAAAGAACTATGTTGTTCCAACGATGCAAACGGATAACTGCCTCCCCAAATGATCGTTTGCTGATTGGTTCGCAACAGAAGGACGCGAACAAGCAAGCAAATTATGAGACCTGAAAAAGTGGAAGTAAATGTGGGATTGAAGTCCTATCGGTAACTGACATCCAAATCTCACGCGAACAAGCAACCAAATACGTATGGAAACAAAATACTTATCCGGGTATCGCTGCTATCGACGCTCATTTCGCTTTCAATGAAACGATAGTGTTTATAGGAATCAGATAGGCCCTAGAGAAAAAACTTGAAATCAATTATTGTCTATTGAAACTGTGATCTTGCTAAAAATAGTCAACTCAGATTTTGTACAGTCAATGATTACATCTGAACAAAGCATGGTTTTTGTACAAAATCTTATCAGTTAAAAACCACGTAATGACGTTTACAGCTTGGGACATTGATCATTGATACAGTCGGCGATTAATACAGGACATTGCTTTTAGCGAAAGGATGGAAAAGCAAGCACAATCAGAGTGCTAGTTACAGCAGGGACCGAGTCTATCATCGTTGCTCGGATGCCAAAAACGATATGTCATTAGAGAATATCAACTGCCAAAGTTCCGGTTATCGTAAATAACCTTGCCCGTGGAAATGGTAAAGGCTTTCCCGCTAATCATGGTAAGAATGAGGATAGATTTTAGGTGAATTAATCCATAACCGTATAGTCAATATGAACACTTTGAGAGGTAAAAATCTGGAATCTAAGTTTCACTTAGCTTTAGGAACTAAAAATCAAAGAAGCCCTAGCCAATACAATCAACGTCTCTTCGCAGCGGATCATTTTCATGCAACATGGTAGCTCAATTCTTGGAACAACACTAATCTGCTAGGTCTTATTATACAACTGGTTTTCTATAAAAATTTCACATTTGCCTGGCAAAAAGATTTTTGATTCCCTTTCAAATGTTCCCGATTGCGTGTTTCATCTCGCAAAACACGTAGGAAATAAGTGTATCCATTGATAAAACCATAACGGACCTCTGAAATCAAAACAAACTGCAGGGATTGATTGAAAATCCCTTACCTCTTTCCTTCTGTTCTTTCTTCGCTCGACATCCGACTACTTTTGTCGAACCTGCTCGCAATGACGCTAGTTTTGGTCATTGTTTATTTTCCGCTTGTTGCATTTAACCTTCTCGTTTTGTCCTCGTACTCACTGGTTGAGATTAATTTAGGGACATTTGGTGTACCCACGGATTTGTTATAGTTCATTTTTACATTACCGTCCACGTTGGTCGATAGTAAACGTTCGATTCGTTTACATTGGTTTTTGTTTGTCAAACTCAGAAAAGAGTTTGTTGGACCTGATCAGGCATGCATATTTGAACCACAGGATAGGTACTTTTTGTTTACCCCTTTTGTACAACTGTTAATTTTACACAGATTTTTCCTCTGTTTTATGACTATTTTTTGGCTGGATACTGACTGAGGCTCGCTGTCAAAAGTATGATCGTAACGTACATAATTATTAATTTATGAATAGCACCGTACAATCTGTGGAGCAGTCTTGTTCTCTCTTGGATTCCGCATCAGGTTGGGCAACGTGCTACTTTTAGGTTTCGAGGTGTTATCCAGAGCGAGTGAAGTTTATTATTGGCCCAATTGGATTGTGAATGGCTGATCGACTTCATCTGGACTGGGATTCGTGCGTTTTGGTCATTACAGTACTTGGGCATGCCATTTACGCGATGAAAGAAGACAACGACTGGTAATACCAGACGAAAATGGACCTGGATCCCCGCCAGAAGCTTTGGAAAATCGGTCATTCCATACAAATAGTTTTTCATTTTTGTACCTTCGAGGCTAACCGATCTAGCCGACCTAGTACCAAGAGTAAGGCCATCATTTCTATGATCGTGCCAAAGAAGCGTCAACCTTAAAGAGGGTTTGGCACAAGAAATTAAGGCGTCATAGAAAAAACAAATGAGCTAGTTGTTAGCTATTTGTTATGAGCTCAAGACAGCTAAACTGGTGAACTATTGTATTATATTGTATTGTATTGTATTTTATGGACTTTTGCGTACAAAAAATAATGTTGCATTTCAGTCAAAAACTGTGAGTTCAACAAATAAATTAGGGGGAAAAGAAATAAATTAAAAAATAACAAAAATATTACACTCCTCGCCTCGTAAAGAGTATAAAAGCACTCATCCAGCAATAATCACGTCGCATTAGGACAGGCTGCTCAGGAATTCACCTGAAACCCGGTCACGGTTTGTCAAAATTCGTGCTAAATATGGGACCGTGGAGTTCCTACGAATATTGATTCTGGAGGGTATAGAACGAAAATCGGATCGTGTCGAAATATGAGAGCAACACTTTGAAAGATCGATGTGCAGAGGATGCAAGAAGTTTGTCTGTCAGCTCAGTGGAAGTATTTGAACAAAATAACAGAGTCATACAGTTAGTTAGCAAGCCGTCAGAGTGATTGCTGGAGGAACAGTATATGCCAACCAACCTGTGGGGCTAGAGACTGGTTTTAGTGACAGTAACAACGTGTAACCGATGTCTAAAACTACCAGAATCTTGTTGGGTGTGTATCTGCCCAACGTTGGGTCCCTATCGTTTGATGGGCTGTGTACTTCCGTTGGACAGCCTGGACAATTACGAAGCTAAGTAGCCGAAAAACTTTTCGACGATGGTCGGCGACTAACGTGCTCTTTGTGTTAATGTAAGGAAAAGGCGAGAAATGCGAGAGAAAAGTATTGTGCTCCATCCCGTGCGGGATTTTGAAGGATCCTTTTGGGCGTTCGCGCGGAATCGCACGATCGCTGCTAGATTGGCTGCTTGAGGGCTTCAACACGAGTGGGTTGGACGTGGATGCACTCTCTGGCTTAGCGTGAAAGATAAAGTGCACAACCAATCTTGACCCTATTGCCAGGATAGAACAGATTGTGAAGCAGTTACCGTATCATTTACAAATGAATTTGTCTAAGGACGTAGACAGACTAATCCAGAACAGAAAGAAACCGAGGTTTGGAGAATCGACCGGGTTAGTGTCATCAATGGTCATAACAGCTAGGAGTTACTTTGGACAACTGGCGCACAGGAGAACGAAGAACTTCAGGTCTAGTGGGACCTCACAAGGGGGAACATCCGTAACTCGGGTCCGAATCACAGCGTAAACTTTGTAACGCAGGACGCCAAAGGGGGAGCGTTGCGATGTGTATGGTGTAAGAAAAGGCATCACGTGGTAGCATGCCCTATATTTCTAAGAATGGAAACACCACCTCGGTAGGAAGCGGCCCGAAACCACGGTTTATGTTTTGTAAGCTTAAGGGGCAGTTACCGGACGGCAAACTGTAATAAAAAAAACCCGTGCGGCATCATGGTCTGTGATGGCCGCCATCATCAGCCACTACACATGATTGTCCCGGGACCTCATCCGTGAACTGGGATGACCGGTAAGCGGTACTACACGACTACTAAATCGTAAAGCGACTACGTCTGACTGTGTACACTCCTCGTCAAGCTGAGATCCGCAAGATGGTATCCATGGCATGCACCGACTCAAATAAAAGGGAGTGAAGTATCTTTGTGTAATATTTCCACGAGACTTCTCTTGCTCTTGACCTGCCCCTTACCACACCTGTGATTTTGAGTTCCGAGTTTGAGATCTTCAAAGGTTTCCCATCATTCACCTGAACAGCTAAGTTATTCTCATGTGTTGTCTAATATTCCCTTTTATGTTCCCGGTCATTGAATAAAACTCTTCATTTTCCATAATAATGACGAAGTAATATAGAAGAAGCTTCTCGATGTTCAAATCATTCTGGATTGATGTCAAACTTTTTTCGATATTGTCAAAAATATCTGAAATTAGATAAGAACCTTCCTTTTTCTATTGCCTGTAGAAACGTACTTATTAACAAACTATCAAATAATGCGCGCATAATTATTTTAGCAGGCACTCCTAACTGTGACCATGTAAGGTGAGTAACTTATCAGTCTAACGTGAGAGCAATCTCAGTAAGCCAACGACGACGCCGCTTGCCCCGTACCGGTATAAAAATATCAAATAAAATATACTGTCCACGAACCTAAGCGAAGGACTAATTTTGAACTTTCTTTCAGGATTGCAGTCAATCAGGACCTCGGGCCATGTATCGTTCATCTGTATTTGTCGAGATTTATCATCCTGATATGACCTCGGAGCACCAAGCTATCACCATTGCTTTCTTCTACAATATGGTCTTCAGTCTGTAGCATGGTGCGTGACTGCTGAATTATGCTAAAGTTTGCCCAGTGTGATTTCGTCTTTCGGCCCAGGTTTTTCTCTCCTCTTGTGCTCAAAGCTTCTGATCATTAACTTTCTAAATATTTTTCTAAAATGTGCTCAATAGGGCAGTCCATAGAAAGAATAAATGCAACTGCGTTGATCCGTTCAGATGGCTTTGGTCTTCGCAATCTTAGTTTGGAATCTGTCGAAAAATGGATGCGAATATCACGGTCATAGGGCTTTTTCTGATGGTTTCTTATGTACACGACCTGTCCGCCGAAGGGATCGAAGCTGACTAGCTATTTTTGTTCCTACTAATTCATCATCATTTCGTTTCCTAGTTATCATCCTGAAAACTGAGGTAATCAGCAGTTATATTTTTGAGCGCTGTGTGTGCGATTCGTTTTTTCCCGTATATGGTTTCAGTGTTTTAGTGTCTACTCGATTCAAACCCGAGAAGATAATTGCGTGACCCACCTAGTGAGAATGCGCTACCAAAATCCTGACAAATGAATTGGTACATGGCCAGACAAACTAATAGATCGAGCGAAATAATCCGTGAGCTTTGCATTCGAACTTCTGACGGCTGTAAAACTCCCTCTTTCGAAAAAATAATCGAACTTCGACTAACCTGGGTAAAGAAAAAGCATATATAGTCAATGCAACGAGACATCTCTCGTCCCAATTCCAATACGATGATGGAATAGACAACACCTGCTCGGAACCGATAAAAAAGATTTGAACTGTGGACAGCTGTGTAACCAAACGAAGCCATGCCACCCGACTAATGGTTAATTGTTGCTTGACTTGAATGGAGCAACATAAATCAGCGTGCGGCAGATACAAAAGAAGAAACCAGACAATTCAAGGAGAAAAAAAATCAAGAAACAACTGGACGACTGCAACTCAAGTCGGACTTTCATCCAAATCACAAGACATTTCGCATAAATTTTGTTCTATGCTAATAGGCCGAGATGGGTCGAGAGAAACAAACCATTCGTTCTTGTGTCATCCGAAATTAACCTTTTTGAAAATGTGCATTGCAAAATCGTTTGATTAGAATTACATTTCACAACGAGTCAAGAAAACAGCGTAAATCCTTGAATCAACTTACCGAGCAGACCAACATGAACAGAGACAAGAATGGTCGAGATCGATTGAATCGGGAAGAACAGTACGCAAAGTAGTGTAAGGATTCCGAACACTAGGGATGAAAAAAATTGGTGCTTCATTATAGATTTATTTCTTTTCATTACAAGTACCGATAGAAATTCCAAATCGTAAGTTTATAAGTAAAAGTTACAAACTGAATTATGCTGTTTATGGTCAAAGCAAATCACAAATTCTCCAATGATTTTTTAATGAGTATCGCTATAACGGGATTAATAACAGCCTAAAACCAAGTGGTAGAAAGTGTTATTGACTTACAACAAGGTGAATTCAACTTCGACACACGAAAACCGGGCTCATAAATTGATAATACTATGCGCAATATTTCCATCACCAAACAACCGCAACGATGTGGACTGTACTCACCGGCAAAACTTTGGATTTTAAAAGCTCAACTCCTTCAATAAAGGAGACCACGAAGGATGTATTGAACTTATGAACGGGAGTCACGAAAGGTGCAAGTGATTTTCAAGACCAGTTGGTAGCATCCAATACATTCATTCTAAACGGATCGGACTTTGATGAACTACCGTGCGTTGGTGAGAACACAATATTTACAAGGCTAGTAATCACTTGGAAGCAACTACCGTAAGAAGACCAACCTGCGCTAGCACGACTAGTATCGCCTCGGACCCGATTGCCAAGTGTGACCAAATTTTCCATAATCTTAAAACCAAACAGCATGAACACACGATAAGAAAATTTACCTTTTGTAGTTATCTAATTAATATAGAACGGATAGATAGTTTGCAGTGTAAAAAATCGAAGTGTTGTGGCGTCATGAAGTTTAGAAAGCTTTTTTGGACGTCCTCTATGCATGCCAATCAAATGCTTGCATGCCTGTGGTAAACCGTAGCTACTCAAATAGCAACAAATATGCAAAGAACAAATGCAAAGGATGAAAATAGAACAGAAGAAGAAAACGGAAGTCACTCAAACCAGAACTGCTGAATTAATATTGACCAAAATACTCCAAAAATTAGTTCATCGCCAGGGAATCCGTGATGTCTTATTTTAGGTCCATACCGTGAACGCAGTGCGTGATATGATAACGTTTTTACTGCTTGTTGACTGGTCCTTCGTTCAGTAGATTTTAAATGAAAAATTCACTCACGCATTACACATCCGATATTGCAATGGAGAAGATCTGCATTCTCATGCTATATTAGTGCGAAAGGTCAGTCAAAACGTCCATTGGACGATTGCCAAGCCGCACTGCTCACTTCTAATGGAAACTGAAAGACATGCCTATTCCAGTGAGTAAAAACAGCATAGCCGTTTTGCATAACTGCAGAGTTGAGTCACACAAAATTGCATGTAAACTTATGCAGTGTGCATCCGAGATCAGACCACAGAGCAGCAAAGTGGAAGAACATTCACCCCGTCAGCGAAAAATCGTTGCTTCGATTTCGGTTAGCGGTGAGACCATTTACCTGTCCAATACTTCTGCAATGTACCTAACCATATTTCATCATCCGCAGTCAAAAATGACCAAATTATCGCCGTCAATTTTTCGGAGAAAGCATCAGAAGACTTCGTCACAAGCGTTCAACGTTCAGTCTGGTATAAATCTTGTCCTGCAGGTTCACATCAACCAAAGACAACCAGCCACTTTACATGATCACATCTGCCACAACGCGACTATTGTGATGACAAACTTGTCAAATAATCCAACGACTGTTAACCGCTTGCTCCGAATCGATCAATTGTAACTGTATCCTGAAAAATATTACTCACCGTTACCGAAACGTCAGCTTATTGCAAACATTCCCGACAGCATTTTTCAAATACCAAGCATACCGAATAGCTGTCATGGAAGATTAGTTCCGAATCAGATTCTATTTCTCCTTCTCTATGACTTTTGAGTCTGTATTTGATCACCCTGAACAGTAAGAATTTGTACAAAATTGTTAACAAATGCTTACAAATAAATATTTCCATTTGTTCGAATTTCGGGCTTTGCTCTGATCCAAGAATGAAAGTAGTTAATCCCGAGGTTATTCAAACCCAACCGTGAGCGCAATTCCATTAGGAATGACCGACTAGGATCGGCCAAATTACAAACGTTCAGTGTAGAGTGAACGAAACGTACCTGTGTAATTTGGATAGATGTAATTAATACGGCTCGTGAGTACAGTTTTTCTACGACGTGTTGCACATGAGTGTAGAGTCAAGGCCATGCCCTGAAGACACTAGGGTACTCTACATAGGGGAGCTCCAGTCGTGGCCTTGAAACTTGAAGTAGCATAGAACCACACTAAATCTCAAAACGCCAGGTGTGGTAACTAACCGGGCGGTAGCTATTTGTCGTATTCCGCAAATTGCTGATATCCCAAATGACGACAATTTGCCAACTATGGCGAATGCGACGTATTACTAAGCACCATAGGAAATAAATACCCATTTTTGAAGAAAACGGTGGTCAGACAAATGCAACGTGTGTGAAACGTGTGATCTAACAATTTATCTCTGTAATCTGGTATGGATTTCGACGATAAACGTAATAGTATCCAGGATCTTTCGAGCCGGGCCATGACTACAAAAGCTGCCTGATGATATTACATGACAACTGGAGTTCGTTAACCGACGAAAGAACTCGTAGTTCTCGTTTTATAATCCATAAGGGTTGACACAGGACCAGTTTTCTTTTTGCAAAATAAGTTTGCAAACTACACATAAATCATCCCAACACAGTTAATCAATTCATCTGGACTTTTGCTGTTCCACTACCGACTTCTGGCTTCGGATATTGTGGTCTGATTTATCACAGACTTTGTTTCTTATTGTTTTTTTGTTTATCTTCAAGGTGTGTATCACTCTTTGGTTTTTTACAATGCGCCCGATTGCATTTTTGTTCCAGCCGTTTGAAATTACTAGTTTTATGTAATACTTCCACACATCAGTAAAGTATTAAAGTTCCCCTGGATTGGACTCCGGTTTCATCAGCGCTTCTGGGTTAGCAGACACCCGGCTGATATTTTATTGGCTGGTAAAAAACGGAAAAGGTTTGTGGTAGCAGGTAAGTTAGGTCGGAACCAGATCCTCACCTAGGGTTTCTTGGCTAAGATCGTAAGGAAACTCAGCTTCTTTGAATATCACAAGCATTAAGCAAAACTCAGTTTTGCTTTCAACTGGTAACAACTGACTCGTTTTCCGCATACGACAAACACATTTCGAATGACCTCAATAGTAGTCAAAAATAATTACCTAAATTTGGCTTGGAATTCTTGCAGAGAAGTCCCATACGCTTTAGTGCTGATTGCACGCCACGAAGCCACGCCGAGGGACTTCAGGACAGCGCGGAAGGTTGCAGCCAGCTTACAATCACATCTTGCGTGATGAGATTTAGTGTGGTTCTATGCTACTTCAAGTTTCAAGGCCACGGCTGGCGCTCTCCTATGTAGAGTACCCTAGTGTCTTCAGGGCATGGCCTTGACTCTACACTCATGTGCAACACGCCGTAGAAAAACTGTACTCACGAGCCGTATTAATTACATCTATCCAAATTACACAGGTACGTTTCGTTCACTCTACACTGAACGTTTGTAATTTGGCCGATCCTAGTCGGGTTTCCCTATGAATTGCGCTCACGGTTGGGTTTGAATAACCTCGGGATTAAATACTTTCATTCTTGGATCAGAGCAAAGCCCGAAATTCGAACAAATGGAAATATTTATTTGTAAGTATTTGTTAACAATTTTGTACAAATTCTTACTGTTTAGGATGATCAAATACAGACTCAAAAGTCATAGAGAAGGAGAAATAGAATCTGATTCGGAACTAATCTTCCATGACAGCTATTTGGTATGCTTGGTATTTGAAAAATGCTGTCGGGAATGTTTGTGATAAGCTGAAGTTTCGGTAACGGTGAGTAATATTTTTCAGGATACAGTTACAATTGATCTATTCGGAGCAAGCGGTTAACAGTCGTTGGATTATTTGACAAGTTTGTCATCACAATAGTCGCGTTGTGGCAGATGTGATCATGTAAAGTGGCTGGTTGTCTTTGGTTGATGTGAGCCAAACTGCGGGCATGTGGAGCATTAAACTATGACTTCAGTTAACGTTCGGTCGAGAGCAATATCGATATTTCACTATAAATAAGCTTGTTTTCTTAGCGAAGACTTAACAGCCACACTTTGATCTCTTTCCATATTTGTCGAAACAGGTATATCTGTTGCACATTCGATTTCTCTATAAAAGCCCATGCTACACCTAGTCCCGTCCCTCTCACCGTTCGATGTCCACGGCGGGCCTCAGGCCTGACCACTTGGCATGCGGTCACGGTTGGCAAGGGTCAGACGAGGATTGCCGATCATTCTGGTCCACACCTGCGCATACACGTTTTGATTTGCTTCCTATGCCATTTTTGCTTCGCGCATCGTTCCGTGGTGCACTACCATCAGCAAAAGCCACCGTTTTCCAGCCACCCTGAGTCTAAACGATAATCACTGACTAAACGGCCAGTCGGAATCCTCGATGTAGCTGACGTCCTAACAAAATGCCCAGCCGACAGAAATGGCAAGCAAACCAAAGAAACCCTGCACTTTGCAGTATGCTGCTGAAAACCTCCTTGCTCCATAAACCGTCGAAACAAGGAATTCCTCAACTCAATTGCACTGTTAATGGTGCAAATCCGTCACGCGATGAAACTAAAAATTGCATGCTAGACGACCGAGACGTAACTGAAAGAGAAATTGTGAACATGACCGGCAGTGTGTGATAGTAAAGTGTAGGGAAACGGAAAAACTTGAGGCTATCTGAATGTCGCACTTATAACCCCCCTCCATGATGAATGTGGACAACTGCGTCACGAGCCAGTGTGCGAAGTAAACAGGATGTCATAGCATATGATCCTCACAGGACATCGGCTGTCCGCCCGGAAGAACATTTCGGGTAGCAATTTAGTTAGCCCATAGCTACGGGGATCTTCCAATTATATCTTTAAATGTACCCTCGTCGGTGATTACCAGCCATCCATCCAAAATGGAAGTGATCAGGGAGATAGGTTTTCCTAACTGACATAATATAGATGGATCAGATGGGTTGCAGACATCCTTTTTCAAGGTGGGGTGAATTGTTAACATCGGAGTTCGCAAAAGTCCTGGATCAAATCGAGAAGGGAGCAGATTCTAAGACTGGTGTGAATCCGTGATTGCACTTGTTTAAAAGCAGTGTGATAGATTCCCATGTGACAACTGCAGAGGAATTCGGTTAATAAGCATCGCATCCAAACTGTTTGTGATATCACCTCTACGCATTTCTGTGGTACAAAAAAAATAGGACATGTAGAAATCAAGAAGCGGGGGTTTTTCTTTTTTCTCGTTTTTTTCCGGCATACGTATCAAGCAAATCTGCCTGCAGCGATCTTGGACATAGGGCGCATTATTCGGACTCACGATTTCTGTCTTTCTTGATTTGGAAGCCGCTTTTGACTCAATCGACCGTGCAGTTTTGTGGCGCTGCCTCTCATTGAACAGCTTGCCAAAAATAGTTATTTTCTCTGCCCAATCCGTGATGCGAGATAGCCGAGCAAATTCAGCTTACGACATGTTTCTCCGCGAGAAGTCTTGTTCGTTAGAGTTGCCCTCTTTCAACTTCCATTTTAATTCTCATTAAAGTGTTATGGGATAACACCTAACTTATTGGTGAAAATAATGTCACGGTAATATTTCTCCATCAGGATCTATCTTGACTTGAAATCGGACGAACTTTGATCCTTGAGTTTGAGGATCAAGTAAGTTGCAGGTATTTTTCGATCACCTGAACGATAATGTTTATATGTTTGTATGCTGAGGACTTCGTATTAAATGCTGTTTCAATGTTGACTCAGACGAAACCTGTGTTCTTGCAGGGGTAAACTAGTGAGGTGGACAGAATTAGTAGTCGGGCATTTGTATCGTAACTAGTGGTTGACATCAAGAAGTACATCTTACAACAGAAGCCGATTGGATTTGCTTAATCTGAGATCTTGCGTCGGTATGAATCCGTTATCACACTCAAGTGAGTCATACGGCAGCAGTGAGGTCGATGTTGCTCTACGGATCCGAAACATGTCCGTTGGGAGTAGAAGATATGCAAAGACTTTCGGTGTTTGAACCCCGCTGTCTTCGTAGTATTGGTAGAATATGGCGGGAGAATTGTGTAATAACGCACAGGTTAGGCGTAGGGCTTTGGATTCTAGGGTTCAGTCTTTAGAGCAGATATTGAATCACAATGGTTTCAAGGGATTGGGATATGTTTTGCACATGCCCACTGAACGATTTCCTCGTTTTGTGGTGTCATTCAAGGCAGGTAATAGTTGGAGGATGGTTCACGGTGGCCAGTCAATGACATGGGCAAATGTATGAAAGTTTTAACCAGTGGGCTTGCTCGTGTAGGCGCATTTAGACTAACGGGTATGGGTCCACGAGATTCCCGAAGCAATGATTGAACAAACTAGATGCTATGGCCCACTTCCGCAGTCAGTGGCTTTCTTGCACTCGAAGCCGTATAGTTCTTTAATTTACTATCTTCCAGTAGATCTTCCACTATTCCCTGTTCTTCTTTTTCTGTTTGAGCAGCCGATCCTCTGGGCTGGCGACCCCAACCAGAGAATGTTAGTTCAAGGTTATGGTTGTCCAAACTGAAGTGAACTGAATTGAACTAGCTTGATATAGTGTGTAGTATCAGTCATTCGCCTTTAAGAATCCCTAGTTTTTTTTCTGGCTCATCTTTCTGTAGCAACTGGCAAAAAATACACGTGTCGTTTGAAGAAAATTTATCCAACTATACGCGACTTTCCCGTAATCTAGTACCACCGAATAGAATTTTTGCTTTCCTTCTTCCGTAAAACATTAGAACAATCAAAGATAAATTATCAACAGCGTTGATCAAGTCTTTATTTTTAGTCACAGACAGGCTAGAATATGAATTAGGGTGACTGTCTCTTAGGCATCCTGAGAACTTTCCTTTTCCCGTAATTAACTGATCATTAATTGTGCTCTTTGAATATGAAACGTGCCAATAAATAGAAACAAAACATCAGTAGTGCGAAAAATGCATTCTGTCATTGGGAAATGATCGACGCCTACAAGTCAAACATTCAACCAACCACAAAAACTACGATGCGCATGGACGAAAGTCACTTAACCCGTTGTGGTGCATTTGTACGGGTCAATTCACATCCCCATTCATGCAGCATCTTGTGGAAACCACTGGATGACAGTCAGCGGTATCCACAATGAATGAGGCTGTAATTATATCAAAACGCAAAGTAAAAGACAAATAAAACCTTAATGACAAGTAAAAATATCATGATGCTTCAAATGGGGAGTTACGGTTTGAACTGTCACGTGAAACAAACGAATGAACACAATAAAAGTTGCACTCAAAAGAACAAATTCGACAATTACAATCACATGGCTACATTGAAGTCTAGAACGACAACCAATCTGGATTGCGCATGGGTAGAAAAACGGGCTATCTAAATATCCCTAAGAGGAATGCCCAGTTCAGCTGTTAGCTAAGCGTGAATAACTTTGCCCATAGCTTGTGGTTGTTGTTTTCTCCAGGAAAATAAAACAGCCTGACACGGGCCTAACTGACACTTGGAATGACTGTCCAGACTCGATATTCCCGCTTAAAGATGGTTGTTACATGATGTGGTTGCTTGTATTGATATTCGTTAGGTATAAAGCTCTTGTCCAAGACCAGAATATATCGGTTATTGCAAATATATTCGTCTTACATTTGACTTTATTTTTCTTTAGACTTCCCTTTCCATCGTTAGGCCAATAAATGGCGAGGAAAATGGGGAATATTGAAGACGTCAAAACAAATTGCCTGAATAGCCACCACCCCATTCAGTCCTGAAAAAGAAAAGATTTCAAAACACTTCAAGCACCCTTTCTAGTCCGGTTCAACTCGTGCCTCATGGGTGTAAATAAATACCTAAAGCAGATGGAGATTACCTGCCCCGAAACTTGGTAACTTTTCGTCAGTAACTACTGTGACTAGACAAACGAGAACTGCTGTATACCGATCTTTCACGAATGCACAGACGTTGTTCCGTCTCACAAGCAAGCTATTTATTTTGTCTCAGGTAAGCCGATCTGTGAAAAGCAGTGTGCACCGTATGCACGTGGCCGATTTACAGACTGGTGACTAAGCAAGCATGCAAGGACACGAGATTGTATGCAAAAATTTTGAACACGACCGTATAATTAGCCACACACTCTGAAATCCACTCACGGGTAAGTCAATGTCAAAAGTATTGCTGAATGGTTTACCTGCACCATGCTAGAAAGATCAATCGATCGCCCAGGATGGGATGGATTTTCGTGCTTGTCTGAGCAGATGGATGGTTATCTGAGCGCATTACTTACCCCAAGTTAACACCAAACTGATAGCCGGCACTGTCCAGGAAAAATGGAAGTCCAAATCTTCCACTGTTCGAATCCTAAGCATACTTTCTTTACGAGCTTTCTTAGACACGGCATAAGGAACTTTCTTTGGATTCAATCTCCATTCCACGGGAACGCATAAACCACGCATTGGAATGGTCTGCGGTACTGGCAATTCGGGGCACAGATGGACGTCACCGATACGAGGTTGTGACCTTTAACGTGAGAGAAAACAGTGACAGTTTAGCGAACGAGGAATGAATAAAATTCGGAATGCGTGCAAAAATGATCCACCATATGGTGTGACAAGTGGGTCCCTTGTAATGCACAGTGTATTGATTTTTGCGCGTTGATCGAAGAGGCCGGAGATTTTGCTTCAGTATGCGAAGTTACAAATGACTATGTCATCATTTTTTACAACCATTTCGGTATGTGCTCTTGATCAGAAAGCACCTGGTCGCATCGAGTCACAAAGTTGGCATAACCCAATCTTTCAAAATGCAAGTGCGCAATTCAAACCCCAGACTATTGGCATTCATTGTTTCCATGCTTATCAGTGTGCATCAGCCAGTGCTTTGGGCATAGAAACGATTGACTGTGAATATTAGCTTAATCTGGCTCTAACCCGCACGACCCATGTCCGCCTGTCACTCCATTTTATCGGTACTTGTATTCATGAAACTCCCCATCTAGATCATTTCACTGTATTCTTCACAATCATTTGGGTGTAATTTGTAATCTTTTATGTTCGCGATCAAAAAGAGTAAACGAAATGCTTGCATTTCTTGACGCACGTCTTCTTTTTCTCTTAACAGAAAGCAAGTGTTTTCTAGTTGGGCGCAGTAATGGATCAAAGCTTTTGTTAATGGGTGTTAAAACTTTAGGATCGATATGAAATCCTACCCATCACATGTATACACAAACGGTTTGGAGGAAAAAACCTCATTGTCCAGTATAGGTGACTTCGTCGAACTAATAAATACTACACTCCGAACCGAAATCATATAGGCAATGATGGTCATTGTTTAGTCTTTGCACTCAAAAGTCCTTATTTAGGACCGCAATTGCACTGACCGCATTCCACTTATCGAGTGAACGCTTGTGCGCATTAATTGTGTTACTTAATAGCTATTCATATAAATCATCTAACTACGAACGGTAACGAGTATTCGCATCCGAGACAATGCTAGTAAATTTGCAGAGTTTCTTTTGCCTAAAACAGAAGTGATAAAATCCGTGAGGATAACGAAAAATGACAGGTGTAGACTTTCAAACGGTATCAGGTGCCATTATTTCAGGTCCCGAAGTGAAACAATAGACCTGATGAACGTTAAACTAGCGGCTGATTATTACTATTATATTAGATCATCATCTATTGTAGGCAGTATCAAAGATTTTGGATAATCTAATCGGTTTGGTTTCGTTTCGTTTGGTTTCTTTGAATTGTTGCCCTCAGCTTCGGCAAGCAACGCACATAGTCTTGAGAAAATATGCGCAGTCCAGGTTGAATAGCGCGATCGTACATTCTACCACCCAGAATCATGAACTAACATACCAACCTTGTCCGGGCAACTGAAGCACTGTTGTGAACATTCCGAGTGGGGGTTGAGGTATAAATATGGTCCTAACTGTATTTTCTCAACAGCCTTATGGCCGAAACAGTGATGTTTCGTGACAGATTCCATCTGCACGGGAAACCTGTTCTCTAAAATCTGGTGGGTACTCAACTGTTCTGATGACATAGGTAGTAGCTAAAATGTTTTAAAAAATACCTGAATCTCCTCATTTTTTTTCTAGAATTTGTAAATCTGGAAACTAAATAAGGTCTTTTTCATCAAAATAATTTTTCCGACAGATTAGTCGACCATCGGTTGGTTGGAAAGTTTAAGAGAAATATCCTATGCGAAAATTCTTACAGAATTACAGAAAATACCGTCGAAAAGGCCAGTTCGATTCTGACAAAGAATAATTCTTCAAACACAAACAAGTTCCAATGGCCAAAAGGCTAAGAAGAGACGATTAGCGAAAAAGCTAAGTTCCGGGGTGTATCTCTCCATTGTTATTCGGCTGCCAAAGCTTCTGATCCCAACGTAAGGTGTAACATGGTCCCTCATAAACCACGCGACAAAACTTACATTCTGTAATCAAACGGCGTTGCTCAGTAAAAGTTTGCTGCTCAGACTCTGACTCACGGTATCGAATCTTGGACGCATAATACTGAAGTGGATTTATCGTTTCCTGAAACAATCAGCACTTTGTGTCATTTCAGAAAAACACCGGACTTATTTCCTCAGGTGTGTTATTCCATTAACTAAACTTTTTTCAATTTTATCGCTTCTGAGCGTGAACTTCCGATTGCATAAGCCGCACCCCCGCGTTGTGATGACATCGTTTCGGGGCTGATGCAAAGAAGTACGAGGTAAGCTTTGATGAGGTTAGGGAGTCAACTCCCGCCCCCGCCTGACTGGTGCGCTATCAGCCACGCCTCAGTGAACCACCCGAATTCTATACAGGGATCGGACAGCACAGTAGCTTCCACTTTCAACAAGAAACGCAACTAACTCTTCTTTGTTTTCTAACCCTCTTAAGCGTGGTGAGAACCTGCACACGTTTCTGTCACGATTGTTTCTATTGTCATCCCCATTCCTATCCTATTTCATCTAACAAAATTCAGTGACATAACAACTCCCACGCAAGTGAATCACCTCAGTTTGGATGTTTGACCACACCCAGTCAAATGATAAAAACTTTCGACTTCAGTATCCCTAAAGTGCGCACCGGATGTGATTACTGCTTTCATTATCATCAAACTAATGCATCCTAATAGTTAACATTAAAAACCGTACACATGAATTTTCTCTGTCCCCACATACATATATATATATATGTATATTAGAGGTTAGAAAGCGTACACTGAGTTTACTGTGACGTTTCGATCCAACCTAGGACTCGTTGTCAAACGTGTACGCCTTCTGAAGTCTAAAATATGCAACTTGAGCAGCAGATATTTTCACTCATCATATATATGGCTATACTATTCAGGGATAGACGTGAATGAAAACTTGCAAGGTTTGCCAACAGTAGCTCAAGGGTTTTCCTACATTAAATGAACCACCATTGGATTATTCCACCCTCAATCCATGGAGGAATTTTGAAGGCGGTTAATTTGACTTATAAAATACACTGTATCTTTTCATTTGGTAATAAATTATACAAGGTAGTCCAAGCTAGATAATGTCTAAACGGGGGAATCCAGTAACTATCAGAACCAAAATCTTTCGACACTTGCAATTTTTCCGTACTATTGCAAATCCGTCATTTGTTGAACTGAAAACAATAAGTCGGTATACCGAGAAATCGACAACCAATTATTCTGATCAGAAAGCTTGGGACAAAATACTTCGCATTGTTCAGTGACACAAATACTGACACGGAATTTGTTTTTCAGGTTCATTTTATACGGACAATTGAAAGATCGATTTCAAAACATTTGAACACAACTGAGTGGAAATAGGGGAACATTTTGCATTTCTCAAAAACAGAATAAAATCTTCCGTTTCACATTCTTACCCACTGTGGACTATGATTATCGATCCACTAATTCAGCAGAATCCCAAACGTGTAATGAAAAACGTTTTCCGCGTCTGATTCCGTTCAACTTTACCCACTGATGTCCGTCCCGCTTTTACAAAGCTCTCCACGACCACACCCAGCAAGAACCACAAGATTTTTTGAGTATCCAGCCTGTGATGAAATTGCTAGACGGGGATTGTTTTGGTTTAACAAAGTCATTTGGGCATTTATAGCCCCATTTTGTCGACCGTGTCTTCCATTTCAGTTACAATTAACAATATTCAGCTGAATAACGGCATTCCTAATTTGATCAAAATAACTTTCCAATCAAATGAGCAAAATCGCAAAAATTATAAACACCATCGAGGACTTCGCCTTCTGTGTACTCTTTATTTAATTAACCAAAACGATAAAGAAGCAAAAGCCACGAGACATTCGTATTTTATTTTTATTCCCATACGTAAGGCCGCAGAGCTGTTTTTTGAAATGTCTTCGGATTTGTGTTTTCCGGGAAGCATGGAGAGTTTAAAATAGTCCATAATCACAATATTGAGTTTAACTCATTGCATGAAGTATCACGAGCTTAAGTTGGTCTTCAGTTGCACGTTCCCGTCTGATCGACTTTAAACAAAAAACGTTCCCATGCATCAAACTATTTCTTGCATGCCGCTTTTATCCTTTTACTTGCAGTTTTGGAAATAAGAACACCCAAATAACGACTATTTATGCGGTATCATCATCCCAAAAGCACTGATCAAGTAGCAAAACCCGGTAGGCCTTGTCCAAGTCCTTCGTCGTGCAGAGACATCAGCTGTCGATCCATTCCAGGAGCTCATTGAAGTGCATATCAGTGTTAGATAGGTGGTGAAAGCCTGCCCGGTTAATTCAATGCCTAAGAAGGCCGACTCAGAATCGATTGCCCCGAGTTCACCTCCTGGTTCAAATGCTGTGGATCCACGCTACTGATGATTCTTAATAATTATGAAACACCTATGCAGTCGTTTCACCGCCTTTTAATGTTGACACGAGCGTTCATACCGCATGGTGAGTAATTTTGCAAACCATGTGATTTACTACTAATAATGGTCTACCAGTGCATTGACAGAACAAACTGACGGTATTCATAATGGATGTTTGAACCCAATTAGAAGTGTGTGGTAAAGGGTGCAATAATTTTCCGATAGTCAGCAAACAACCCTAGATCGGGAGTCATCCATGATCGAGCTCAACATAATCGTCAAGCCCAAAGTTGGTTCACAGTAGTGTAATCTCAATCCAAATCCGTTAGTGATGAGCGAAGTAGAGCGAATCGGATCACGTGATTCGTTTTTTGTCTACGCAGTATACTGACCTATTCCAGTTGCCTACCCCGGAGATCCCTCCCACTTTCGTGACTGAAATCTACTGAACCATGGCTTGCTTCCTTTGCCGAGATGGTCTTGTTACCAAGACAACGTCCTATTTGTACCAGGTGGCCTTACATATTAGACTGACGTGCTAGCATGTCGTGACATATCTCTCCATTCGATTTCGTATTTTACGAATGTCGTTTCTGTTAATGACGAAACACACTCCTGCGATGAATTATAGCTTCCTTTTTGTCGAAATGCCTCTGTATTGTTACCTTTTGCATTGATATAAATGTGCCAAATGAATTGTTCAACCGGACCGAGTGATGAAATCCTTTCTTCTAGTCACCAGTAGTGGGAGATTTGATTTGATTTTCCCAGATGATTCATCATCCAATATCGGCATCGAACTTGTCATTGGAAGTTATGAAAGCGCTGCACAATTGTATCATCCTTATTGGGGATCATTGGCAGTGCATATCGCCACGTGCGAACTGGAACGTGATACGAGAAGGAACGCTTACCAGGGGAACTCCTTAGCCATTACCCTAGTCAGGGTTATTCTCAACGCATCATCCAATATCAACACTACATGCTATAGTGCCCTTTTCCGTCACCAGATTTCGACAAAACATGGCGAATCATTTGGAGAAAACCCTTCTATTTACCATGTTTTGAACCCAAACACGAGTGAATTTAAATCCAATTCGAATTACAATCTCCATAGCTATATTTTAGTTTCTGAATTTAAAAAACTATCCGGCAATTTTTGGTATCTATAGGCAAAAAATGGCTTTTCCGTGGCGCGTCAAGGTTCTTTCATGAAGGGATTCATGGAAAGTTTACTAGGAACAGCGGTGAATGCCCAAACTCATCACTCTCGTCTCCAAAGACAGATCGTTTCAACTAAAACTGTTTTTAAACTACTCTTGATCTATTCAAGAAATAAAAATATCACACAAAAAAATGCCCCATTCAAATGAGTGGAACAGCAAAAATTCCACCTTTTTCTATCGTCCTCTTATCTTTTTGTTTTATTTTTTTAATAATACGATGACCAGTTGAAGACTACCAAGCGGCGACATTTGCTGAAAGTTGGGAGATTTGCTATCCTCACTTCGGCAGAACACAATGTTGTGCACATGACCATCACTATTCATGGCACTACACAACAATGTGTATCCAGCTTAACAATTTGTCAAAACCTCAAAGATTCCGTAAAATCTCTTACTTTCTAATCTTCTTAAAGAATTAATTTAATTTGATAGAAATTTATGGTGCTAAAGGGCAGTCTGTTTCAAAAGCTAATTTTTTGTTTAATTCACTTAGGGCACTTTCCCTCCGGAATCCGACGACTGGGAAACGATGGGTCGTTGGGAAACATTTTCTCTTGAACGGATAAAGGATACCAACGCATCTCAAAATCCTCCAAGCAGTAATTTTATCATTATCGGTTACTCAGCAAAGTACTGAAGGACAACTGACAGCAAAACCTGTCTTGTACAAACAGACTTGTGATTCAAACTCCTTAAGAATTGACTCACAGTTGCATCTTCTCTGGTACTCGACAATCACACAAGCGATTCCCTGTTTTCTGTACGTACTCTGACAGATCGTTCAACGATTCCAGCGTCTCGTTGGGACAGTGCTTCACGCACACACCAACTGAGTTCAGCACATTCGAGAAACTGGTCTGTAGAAGAAATCTCGAATAGGATAGAGTCTGCGTGGAGCAGAATTTGGTCATACTTGCGAGTAGTCATATTTAAACTGGGAATGGAGTTGTAGATGTTCGTATGCTCGCCGCATACGTTTCCAAAACAGTCAAAATTTTTCGTCAGAATTTTTGCATCGCCCACCACTAAGGCGTAAACGTAGCAAAGGGCCTGACAGACAGTGAAGAAGATGGACAATTCGATTTGGAACTGGGATCAACTTACAAACACAAGACTTAGAATAACGAAAATTGTACCAAAAAAGCAGTCTTCACATCCTTTCTTCATTTATTCGGACGAAAGGGTATTTTCACCTTCACCGTTCCATATATCATGAAATATTTCAACAAGTTCCAGTCCAGTGTAACATTAAGACGAGCCAAAGTTCGATGCTATATGACATTTAATCAACGACGATTATGAACTAGCTGAAATGAAAGTAGGAAAGGGTTAGCAAAAAGAATTAAAGTTTACCAGTTTAGACAGAACCGAGGAATGGAATTGCATAAGTTATAGAACAATTCTTAGAACACTCATCGAAATTACCGCATTCCGTGACCGTATTTTAGTACAATTCAGTCAGTTTACGTATCAATCTGGTCGATAAATGATAGGCTGTTCTAGCCAGGTTAGCGGCATTGAATTCTGGATGTGAAAGACCTACCTCAGTGGATTTCTGGTTACTTGTACCGCTCGGATCATGGTACCAACTCCGACATGCATTAAATGAGCAAATTGTCGATTCACATTTGGATGTGCCACTCTCCGGGGGAGACGGAGGTGGATACGGCGTTGCAGAGAATAAAATTAGTAAGAATTGCAATATCCGAATCGAGTTCAGTTCAAATTGTTTCGGAAAAATGCCATATGAAAAACTCTAATTATATGCTTGTTCAACAGCAGCGTAGTCAAAATAACTGGCAATTTATCAACTTTCCAGTTTTCACAAAAAAAGTTTCTCAAGAGTGGTTCTTCAAGCAAAAAAATATGTTGTTCGCTTGCCCTGATATTCCCCAATTCTTCAGGTCTGACAATATGAGGGCATTCAAATATTAGTTTCCACATGCATCCAAAGATTTGTTGAGTTTTGATTCCTCATGTTTGGTCTACTGTTGGTCGAGGTTTTCTAATTAAATTTCCCTCATGTGAAATTACGAACCATCACTAATGGTAATACCTGAACACGAAACAATGAAAGTTAACGGTGTGAACCCTTTGACTGACTGCACCAGAATTCTGTATCGTCATCAGCTTGCTTTTTCTTCTTTTCGTTCTGACCCATGCACGGTTACTCATCAAAGATCTATTCCATCCTGAAAATGTGCTGGCGCTAGTTGACAGGTAACTCTTAAATCTACCTTTATGTTAGGATGCTCATTCCTAAAATGTTCATCACAAACGTACGTTCTTTGCTCACGAAGGTGTCGAACCTATCCTTCGTACCACAATCACTAATTCATGTTCATACTTGTATGACCTGTACACAAAGATTGTAACCAAAACCGGATGTTGTGGATTTATTCCCATTGATCGATGACTCAATTTACATAAGCGGGACAGGGATTCCAGAAAGAAGAAAAGTGGAAGTGATGTCACAACACAAATCAGCTACTTCTGGTCTGCCAAGTCCGAGGGTTTTTTACTTACTCCCTAAGCGGAATAGATGGCCAGGTAAATCAGTCCCAGCCCATGCTTTCTCGTCATGAAGCTACACTTATAACGAACCACTCAGCTTGGAAAACAACACCACAACACTTTTAACCCACTCTTATCACCTGTTGTACTACTTCCTTAGGATAACCTACATATTCCGGGAGATTTTAATCAAGTCCTGACCCCAACAGTAACTGTTTCTGGTCGAAAAATCGTCTGTGTTTCTTCCACCAGAGAAAACTACCTTTTGAATGTTCACCATCAACTGCCGTGAATCATTTTCTCCGAATTTATGTGCACCCATTTCAACCGATGTTCATTGTCGGCATCTAAAAGGCCTAAGATATACTCACGATCTGTTTTCCGTTCATTCATTTAAGTAAACAAATTAATTCTGTGTTCGTCTCCGTAGTTTCTTTCCCCGACAACCTCATTCTTCTTCAAGAATCACATTCACATGTATCTTCATGTTTTTCTCCTGCGTCCACGTTAAATGGCGGTGTTGTAATTTTCACATAGACGGTCAATGCGACCTTTGATGTTTGCTATCTATTTGGAACCCATTCGTCTCACATGACTTTGTCTCTTCCCAATTAATAAAGTCTGTGTGGAGACGAAAGGTGCAGTTTTGCAAATACTGTAGTAATTCATGAGTGCATTGCATCTCCATCCTAACGGAGAACGAAATCAAACGTATTGACAAGACATTCTTTAACTAGCTTCTGAGTGACCACAACGCAGATCCCTATGATAAGGAACTTGACTGTTGTACGGGAGAAAAACAGAAATGTGCCGCGGATGCCGACAGTTTTAATCACGTCTTCATTCATCCCCCTAATTATATTGCGGTCAAATTCGAACACGGTGATGAGACACCGGTTACCCTCTTCCCAATGAATGGGTGTTTGAGCTTCTTTGTCCCATTAAACTTGCCACAGAGTTAAGTTCCGATAGTGCAACTTCATCTTTTCAAAGGCACACTGCTGTAGCTTTTACTTGTGTAAATTATCTCAAATAAGTAATACGTCATTAGGCTTTTTCTTCATTCCTGACTTCCGGAGACTCGTCGCTATTGTTTCCGTCCAAAAATCCGGTGACTGACTGTTCTAACAAAAAGCTTCCGACCCACTTCTTTAGTGTCCTCCGGTTCTCAACTGACAAAAAGTGGCATGTTTGGGTACTTACTTTTTTATGAATCCTGCTAATGTTCACTTTCAAATTTCATATAAATGTAAGAGATCCGGTTGGAAAGTTCTCATCATCCTCGTCCGTCGCATTTGTAGTTCTTTAAAAGCACCAATGAAATCAGTACGTTGAACCTTCTCAGACTTTTTACTTGCATTTGTTTCTGTCTCACATTCTCTCCTACTTAACAAACTGAAATCATTTCGTTGTTTCAAGCCATTATTAGCATAACTAGGCCTCGCCTCAAAGGAGTCTAAGAGTCGATGAAGCTTTCCAAAATCTCCAGCAGTGGATGCGATTTTCATTTGGCTAGCGATCACAAACCAGTATCGCTAAAGATCGGTCTTTGCTTAAGAAGGAGAAGGGGATAAGGTTGTGGTAGTCAGATGAGTTCTGCGGTGTCAAAAAGCTTAGGATAGTGGTTAAAGACTTGTGCGCATATTCAATATTTTTGTGCCATTTAGTTCTTACTAGCCCTTTAGGGAAGGCGCTGTCGACAGACAGCCTCATCAACTGCACGTCCAAGCTCCCAACTCCGATGATTATTGTTAGTCCAGGTGCGAAAGCATTTGACAAAGCTTGAACAGTTATCGGAAACGCTAGCCAAGAGATGTAAACCTTAAAATAGAGGCGAGATTTTCGTACTACTAAAACGTGAGGCTTGAGGCCAATTTAAGGCTCGTACCATGAGAGTTGTCGTTTGCGCCAACACGGTTTTTCTGACTTGTATCCTTCGATAATAGCTGGCGAGAAAGCACTTAAAAATAGCTGATCCAATGCGCCATGCCAGGATCATGGAAAAATCAAATCAGCAGATGTCACTCTTGATACTGGAATGGGAACTGGTAAAGACCAACCGATGGTTTCCCTAATGTTGCTAGGCGGTCCCCATCGACGAAGATTCTTTCCAATTTTTTAAATACACTTATATTCTGGTCTTTGTAGGAGCCCCAACTTAGTAAACTTAAAAGATTATCTTGCTTGGGCTTTCAACTGATTGAATTCTGTAGTTCCTTTCGGGTGACATCTTTAAAGGTTGTCTTAATATTTAAAGTGAAGTTGTAAACTGGCCCTCGGGTTTCTTTGAACGGAGTCCGTGAATATTCCCGTGACCAGCCTTGATAAAATTGGATTTCAAGGCCTTATTATCTCGAATTTTCATTGAAATGGGAGACTTTTTACTGGACTGATATGTTACATCAAGTCAAATGCGTCAGTCCGTCTGAGTTAATTGACAGTACATTGGATAGACAAACTACTTCGATCCTGTATTCCTAGAATGTGCGCCGACATACCATTATCTAAGAGAGTTCTCAAGTTTTAACAGGCCATCTAGGCTGATTATCTGATAGTCATGTTTAGATACCAATCTCGTGTCTGGGTAGTCCCGGGCGGTGGTGCGCACGGGGCTCAGGACCTTCCAGAGAGGTCGTAGCATTCCATACACGCAGCAAGCTGCGAAACTCAGGAATATCGCCATTAGGTTTTATTTGTCACTCGTTCTTTAGCTTGTGACAACACAACGTGCCACCTGTTGGGAAACACGGAGTTTGTGTTTTGGGAACCTACGACGGATCAGGTAGTTCAAGTACCTTTTGTACCATGAAAAAGCAGTTCGAAATGCTTAGCGTATTCAAGATAGTCATAGTTTGTGGTTTCTGTGGTTCACTAGAAATTCCCGACATTCTTTGTAACTTTGCAGGTTGGGTGAATTTTTTCTGGCATCTGTTAGATCAAACAGATCCCGCTTACTTGTATAGCTTTTGTTTTTCGTATAGGATGTGGTCTCACTGAGGTTTAAAGACCTCATAAATACCACAGTAATCGTCTTACACCGTCAAACAGCAAGATGAGCTCTACTGATTGTTGCTGTTCCCAGTATGTTACAAGTTTCTGTACGAGGGGCGAATGTGCAAACAGGACAGGCAGTGGACTTACAGCAATGAAGAAGGACACCGCGGTAGTCAGGAAATTTTCAAGTATACTGATTTTTCGAAACCTGGAAACATAGTCACCCGTACACACGGCGCCCTGCCACTTACCTCGGTGTCTCTAGCCCCCTTAGTAGGGGAGTGTTTTGCCCCGATTAAGGACAACCGAGAACCCATCTGACCTAATCTCGCCATACCCTCTTCCATTTCACGCTTCCACATTACCTGTTGATGTCCTCATGGTTTATTCCACCCTAAAGAAGGAACGGAAAGCAGAATATGGTATGGTAGACCTGCATTTGCCTTGCACAACATTTGCCTCAACCAACGGAGCTCATTAAGCTGGATAAGTTGCTATAGGCCCTGGTTTTCCTAAACCCGGTCTGACCTGCTGCCGAGCGACTTGCCGGGATGTAGCAGTTGATATATGCCACAGCTTTTTGGAGCCACAGGTAGGAGTTTGGTAAGCGCGGAAGACCAAAGATATAGTTGCCCAAGTGAGCAAGACAGTCTACCAACTCTGATGTGGCACTCATCTCAGATACCCTATTTACCAACATCTAAATCTCCAAGTTAGTTCACGGTCTGCGTTTAAAACATGCAGCCGCTTAAGTATAGTTTGTGATTCAATCGCCAATAGCACTTTGACCAAGCTTGGCTAATCTGACCCCAGAACAGCAATTGCGTAGAACCCTGTCTGGTTCATGCGGCGCCATTCATTTCCAAAACGTCCGCTGGGGTCAGTTGAATCTCAGACGATCAGACTACGATTGTCAAATGGTGAAAAACGCAAGCCATACAGAAAACCAAAACAAATGATAACAGTTTCCTTTCACATAACGGCTGTCCGGTGACTTGGTTCTACATACCAGATCCTTACTAAATCAGTCAGTACACCTATAACCGTCCAAATGAGAATATAAAATTTTATCACGGAAAAACTGTGCAACATTTTTTCTGAGGCCCAATCAGCCTACTCAAATGGTCGTACAACCCAACAAAGATGCCCCCAAATCAAGCTCACTGGGAGCAAGCCAGGTTTACCGTAAAAGAAATGGCCGCAGACCAGCGGTCCAAAGTTACCAACTCTAGCTCATTCTGCTTGATCAGTAGTTGCAATGACCACAGTATGATGGCGAACCTTTGAAGGTATCACCATATGACATTAATGCCTAAAATATTTATACGACTTCACTAGATCTGTAATTCCATGTAAAACAGAACGTTGGAAGGTCTCCAATTAGTTTTTTGTCCTCTGGAACAGAAATTGAACCTGATTCTCTGGCCCCAATGCCACTGTTAGAGAGTGGAAGGAATTTGTCTTATCTTTTCTGACCAATCTGGAAGTATTCCTTGCTGAGAACTTCTGGGCAAAGTGCTCCCCTTCAGCTGCAAAAATCGAATATAACAGACTGAAGCAATACCGTAAAATGATTCATCTGAGACCGTATAGTTAGTTTTGTCTACCATTGTAGGTTTAATCCCAAAACCCATTGTTTTTAAGGAACGCAAGCGCACACCAGGTGCGGCCACCGGATGGTTTGTGATTTTTGCCTTCTGAGGAACCGGTGGCATTCCCGAAACAGACTCTCTCTTTGTTGGTCCATCCGCAGCAGCGGTTTCGTCTGTATTCCATGCAGCCGCATTTTCAACAGAAAAGTGGGTCTGTTAGTGCAACAAGACCGTTTTAGCCTCAATACAGACACAACGACATCTACGTCAAGTAATAACAATTACCCATTTGAAAGATGCTAAGTAGAACCGGCAATGAGGCTGGAAACTGTGCCCTAAAGCAGCCTGCTTGGTCTTTCGCTCTCCCAGTCCTTCGACAGTAATAACTGATGGCGACTCAGCATTTGAATACACCGCTAGGGCAGAATTCGTTGCTCTAATTTTTGATTGTGGCTAGGGTCCGACCATGCCTGAACATGCACAGTATACGCGAGGCACGAATATACTCAGAGATAAAAGTGGTTAACTCTGGGGAGGATATGTCAGCAAATCGAAAATCTTCTGGAAGCACTTCATCACCAAAGTGCCAGTCCTCATTTAGTCAGTCCAAGGACATATGCTTCGTTGACATTAACCAACAATATGTTCGCATATTCCACACACAGTAACCCAAGTGTTTCATTCACACATCACACTCATATCTACGAATGACTGATAACACTCCGTCCACCCTTCAGTCCAGCCCCCAACCAATCAGCTATCGACACTTTCTTATCCAACCCAGTCAATCACACTCACCCATTACAGCAAGCAATCCAGGTCAACATTATGTGACCATCTGTCCCCTTTTCAGACAGTGTGAGCTATGGGTTCTTGCTCGCAGTTTGGTCCTACTGGGAATTGGACGGTGGAGGAGTCGATAGTCAAGGATAATCCAAACGATTTGCGTACCGACGCAACAGGACGAAACAACAATCAAGAAAGATTAAGCTAAAAACACCTGCCTTAAATTCATGAAACCTGAAACCGTACATGCGTAGAGCTAAAGACTGCCACGAAAATGGTTTTTGATTTTACTAGACTATAAATGTCACCAAATGCTGGAAAACGCATCTAGTACTCTAAAACTAACTGCGGTTTATTAGCCGGGAACAGGATGAAAAAATAAGATGGTCATTTTCAAAGTCACCCTTGTTTTCTTGGAATCATGTGTTTTATGTTAGCAAAGTAGTACATTTAGCACACTTTCCTATTTTTCAACCTTTCACGATTTTTATAAATCATGGTTTCTGTGGCTGCTCACTATGGTATACAAACCATAAATTCATTTTTCCATCTTAGTCCTTCATTTGCACCCATAACGATGTGAACATTTTTTTTAAATGAATCAGTCCTTTGCTTCGGTGAATAGTCAGCTGCTCAGTAGTAATTCCAATCAACTCGGCATTAGGCGACCGGTCAAATGTACCACTAGCATGTGCAACTTCAGCTCAGTTTGCCTTCAAGACTTGACTCGCATTGGTGAACTTCTTGTATTTACTGATGTTACGACAGCTAAAAGCCCAGAGGATTTTTCAAGTTACCACGATCTTGGGCTTTTCTTGTTAATACTCATAATGCGTCCTGCTCTACAACACTTCTATTTGATGCTAATCCTACACATTTTGTCGTTATCCGTCCTCGGAAGTATGCAATGATGCGAGACAAAGTACTCACAGACAGAGGGGTTTGTGGAATGTTTATGCAAGCTGCACATCTGGCTGCCTCTTGAACTAAGAATACAGTTTTTACATGCTGTCTAAATGTCCTTTGAATTCATTCACTGAATCAACATTTGTTGTTTTTCGTTGATGCCTGATCCATCATCTTACTACTCTCACTGAAAACGACTAGTTTCTTATTCTTTTTCTTATTTTCTCTTTTTCTTGGCCGTTTCCTGACCTCTGATGCAGGCGTCCTTCCTTTACTCAATTCACTACAGAACCTGCAGCTTTGGTTAGTTCTGATACTGTTTCGGTGACTTGCACAAGGTCATTTTGCCTTCTTGATTTCCAAGCAAACAATCATTGCTGATGCAATCTTTGGGAATAAGTCAACTTTCTATACACTGTAAACAATCTTGTAAACAGTCAGTGTGACCCCTCTAAAAAAACGATCCTTCCCTAGGTGTGATCTCCAAGACTAACCACATTTCTCTAGATGGTGTCTGACCTTTCTTCGGTTTCGTGGAGCCAAGAAGTCTTTTTAGTTGATGCAGAGCTCCGCTTGAGTTTTTTAAAACTCACTGAAGCAGCAGGTCAGGTTTTGAGCAAACACTAACAGACAGTCCCAGTTTCTGTACGTCTGTGCTCCACATTAGAGCTATTTGCTCGTCCAGTAGGCCCTTGAATAAAAGGTCGCTGACCCTCCCCCCTTTATTAGATGCTGAATTTCTTCGAGTTGAAAAATATATCCCACGCTCCTGAAAATTGGTAGACTTAATCCAAATTATGCTGAATAGCCCATACGTCTGATTTTCCTGCAGGCTTTACGTCATCCACAATAGTAAAAAATGAATTATCCAATCCATTTAGCCAGACTGCCTCTGTGCATCAGAAATATAGGCCCTTCAGTAGGTCCTTGCGGCACTGTGCCATTTAATCTTCCTCTGTATGACAACTTTTACTCTACCTCTGACCGAAAGCTTATTCTCTTAAGGCACTGCTTAATGCAGCTCACCACTGTAATTCTTTGATAGATTCTTGCACAATCCTAGCGATCAAACTGAGATTCTCATACCACTTGCTTAGTGCTGTACTTCATTACCTTGGCCATAAGTCTGTTGTACTCTCGTTCTTTCCCCAGGAGGCTGTGAACCACCGAGGCAGTCTTCCGGAAGTCCAGATAACAGAATTTGACTCATTTTCTTCTAACTTGATAACTAATTAGTCGGAGAAGATAAGTAATTTCGACAACATTGATCTCCCATACCTAAACTATGTTTGGATTCGTTGTAAACATCTAGCTTCTGCTTAGATGATCCAACGTCCTCACTCCGGATTTTCTCAGCATTACCAAAATAGGATTTATGATGCTGTAGCTGACCTGTGTATCATTAATGCAGTTCTCATAAACGGGAATAAATTCCGATACCACCCAGTCTTCTGGTAGATTGCCGTCGTCTATTAAAGTGTTGAAAATTTTGCCCGGGGTTTTTCCAAGTGTAGCTCCAAGTAACTTATTCACTAGTGCATCCATCGGGGCTTACAGCTTTAGAAGTATCTGGTTGCTTTATATTACCCAATGGTTCCCTTATAGTGATTTCTCCATTTAACTTATCCGCAATCTCGATGGTCATATACAACGACTGATTTTGATCAACCTGATATTTTATTGGAGGAACCTCAGAGGATCCGCGGCGGTGACCAAGCGGATAAGGTCGTGGCCTCTGGATGTGCAGGTCGCTGGTTCGAATCCTCCCACCGCCGATCAACTTCCCCACTTGGCAGCCCTCTGTCGGCCGCGGCTCCCGTCTTGGAAAATGATGTACGTTATTTCATTAGCAAAAGGAAGTAAAAGACAAAAGATTCTTCCAGACTATCCGTTTCCAATATTACCAGTTCATTCTTGGTCATGCCTACCGATTGCTTCAACGTGGTCTTGAAATGGATAAGAAAGCAGTACACCTTTGGGTTGGCTTTCCCTTCCTGTATAATGATTTCTTCGTATTTACTTCCGCATTATCCTTGTTTTGGAGAAATTTTGAGAATTATTTTGTACTGTTTGTGTCTGGGAACCGTTTGTTATCTTGCACATCGCAAATGCCCTCGGTTTTTGTTTCAGGGCTTTGCACACTCAAATTGTACACTAAGATAGAAAATCAGTCCACAATTCAGTACCATATGAACTGGATATTCCAATGATCGATCCAACCAAATGCTCATTTTCCCCTCAAAAACCGCCCAGATTTATTTAGGCGGGAGAACCTGGAGCTGCAACGTCTATTAGTGAATTACCCGAGATCAGAAGGTTCCGCCACGCATTGTCTAACTAAATTCAGTGACTCTTATTGACTATTTTGCAAAATACTTCGCAAATCAAGCGGAATTCTAACCATATCTAACTCCCAGTTTATCCAGTCAGAGTTGGTCTAAAGAAATCACTGTTTCATTAATTGAACATGGTGCTTCCTGGTAGCGACCCTATTTGTTTCCAGCTGTTGAAGCATTTCTAGTTCATTGACTCAAAACTAGCTAGCCCATCATTACTTTATAGTTCATTTGAACTGACAGTAAACCCTCGCAAATTCCAAATTTATTCTGGCTTTCTAGCACTGATCGCAGAAAATGAAAGCAAGATTTTGGAGATAATCGAAGCACCGATTTTTCTATATATGCACGATGTAATCTAAGCGAAAAGTGGGTTTTTTCTACTTAACTAGAAGAAAGTCCAACAGGAATATTCCATTGTTTCAAATGAAATGTGATAACTCAATTGAGCTCCAAGTGTTGCGACCTATGAAGACTGAAATTTCGATAAAAACTGCTACTAGGTAATTATTCTACGAACTGTTTTCGGTGTGTCTCATTTTTCAAACTTCAATAGGAGGTTCCCGTGCAAACCCTGTTGTGACATATTCCACAGGCTCCCTTATATGCTGTTCTCCTAGTAAGGCACTTACAAAAGGAGATCTTATTTCCATTTGAATGCCTTTGAAATAATTTCTTTCACCATATCAGTTTGGGGTGTGTTTCAAAGGTCAGTCGTCTTACTCAGCAATCAAATCACATGAGTAAAGGCTTTGGAATGTTTCCTTTATTCTAAGTCCTTGTCTGTGAATGCGGTTATCTCATTGCAGTTGGAAGTATGATTGTTACCTCGGGCTTAAATAACCTCAAGAAAAATGCCCAATCTATACCAAATAACCCATATAACATGTGTAATTTATCCAAAATGATTTCGTGGCTATCGGTTAACTCTGCATTTGATCCCATTAATCCCACCTACAGGGCTGGAATCAGTTATCTGAACCCATTACAGTTTGGCCATTTATGTATAATTAAGGGGATAGACAAAAAGACTAATATATTCCAGTTGCGCACTTAAAAGAATCATACAGAAATCTGGATATATTCAGGTAGAAATATCCCAAATGATGGCGGAGGAATCCGTCCAACTACCAAACAAAATCACATATTCTGATAACTTGTCCGTCCCCCACTCTTCTTGATGTTTGTCGTGATGGCATCGAGGTATTTCTCCCCTTAGTGCGCAGGAAACTACTCTTAACGGGTAACCAGCCAAGGCATTTGATTCGGCTTTCTTTTTCCCGATTCTTGCAACAGCCCATTTATTCACGCTTACTGGATGCCCACGTTGTTTAGACTAGTCTGTGAGTGCGTCTGCTAGCTGCTTCAGAGTTAGATACTCTTCATCAGACTCTATGGCTTATCGCTTGCCAAGCCGTACATACGGACAGCGGAAACTTTAACTTCAGAAGCAGGTAGCTATAGTAGAATGGCAGTAATAATAGTCACAACAGAGATAATTGAGGTAAACCCCTGGTGGCTAGTACTACTGGGACGATAATCGTGTGTCTCGCGCAAAAAGCACCTTTCTTTCAGGGAATTTCTGATTCGGTTAAGCAGAAGTTCCGCGACTTGAAGAGCTTGGAAATTCAATAAAAGTAAACGATTTCGCTGACGCTTTGCCAAAGTTCACAGAAAAATTTCACCGACCCCAAAGTCACCGAGGTAGGCGCCATAGGGCCTGTTTTTCAAAACCTTTGCTGATCTATGCAAAGAACTAGAGCTTCTCGAGGTGACTACTTATGCAAGAGAATATCAAACGTCCCATTTTCTTGTAAACAATCGAAATAGGACTATCCAGGCAATAATCAAAAAGAATTGAATTCAATTCGTTCTTGCAAAGCGGTTTCAGAACTTTTATTCACACTTGCGTTCCAGGCTGCCTGAGGAAGTCAGCAAGATGAATACCACTGTCAGCTGTCATGCTGGCTGTATACGTAACCCTCTTGTACCAATGAAATCATTTCATACGTTTTGAAAATTTAATGAGTTCTGGTGAAATACAGAACCTGTAACCTCTCCGACTCCGCGAACTTTCCATAAGTGAACGGAAACAACCCAAAACTGCCATAAGCCACGGGATATTTTCTATATCGGTTTTGCTTAACTGATGCTTCACTTTCCCTCTGTTATTGGCGACCAATCCATCACTGACTATCGGTGTGCGAATAACAACCTCAACTCGCGCCTGTCTGTTCGGGCACTAAAAAACCTTTTGAGGAATTAATATTTCATCTCCTAGAGGCTCCTCAGATTCCCACAGCTTGGGTTACTTCAGCACTAGGTTTTGGCTACAGATTCTACGATAGATATTTTTTGCTTTTTTGCTCATTTTCGACCTGTTTTAAGCCTGTTCCAACATCAATAGGTGCTTTGCGAACCTTCAGCAGCCCAAGGTTTTTTCATCGCAAGAAATTGTCAGCCCCGCGCGTATTAGTAGGATCCAGGATGTCCTTCTGAGTTCCCTCTCACATGTCATCCACAATGTTTTCATCATGAGCGTGATTTGGTGCTGCTTAGTAATGCAGAAAAGAAAGAAAATGTCTATTCCATTTCGTCCGCTAATTCCGAATCGACTCAATCGTCCAGCTAGTGTCACCCCTTCTCAGCAACTCTGAAGAGAACAGCTAGGTCCAACGAACAAAAGTTCATTCAATGGTCAAAATAAGATGGCCTTTATTAGTCTTACCTAATCAACACTCATCAATGTATTCTTCTGCCGGTTGAGTCGGTCCATCGACGTTCTCATGCGGCATTTTTGCTGAGGTTACTGACTGGTGCAATCAGTGCGACGTCAATTTAGTCGTGTTAATTTCTCGTCAGGCTCATAGTTATGATGAGTCAAAATCTACGGCGGTTATTCATACCAAATGAAGCAAAGTTAGCTGTACTTCTCGTCTCGAGTGCGGTTTTTACTTTAACAGAATTTTACGTTCCAGTAAATTGACAGTACCATTTGGTCACCGTACGCTGTCGTGGGCAGGCGGTCAGTCATATCAACGTCTGCATTTATATGCAGGATTATCGGACCCATAGTCATTCTGCAATTTTGCTGAATTCTGATATTGTTGATGAAATGATAACTGCGGAACCGCTGGCAACATACCCCGAGAGGAAGAGCAAGCCCCGGGCTAATGGTCCCCAATACCCAGTTCACATACGGAGGATTGAAGTTATTGAAGTATAGGCCACTCCCACTGTTTTCCAAGTAAAGCAGAGTCTACATATGATCTTTATCAACCAGATCTGGAGTCCGAACGTCGACGCCGACCGAAAAACAGATTCGAGGGGTATATTCCCCATTACGTTAGCTTAGCTTCCTAGATCTTGCACAGTAAAACTTATAGACCATATAAAACTGGAAACCTCTCCTCCCTTTCTTAATTTGTCTCAGTCCTTTCGAATAGGGTTGCCTGAGAATCTGAAAGTTCTGCATGCAATCAGGCCCATGTTGCCGCTAAAAGCATCCGTGAGTGCAACTGCACCCAAGCTACCGTCTCACTTCGTTCACTTAGTACACCATGGAAATTTCCCAGTAAGATTTTCGCTTCGTTTTGTTTTGTCAAACAATCCTTGACAGGATCTGGTATGGTCTGGTCAAAAGAAACGCAATAGTCAGAAACTTCCGTTCATTATGTCGGTAGTGCTTCTGCATCCAAAAATTCAGTATCACCATGTGCTTTTCTTCATAGGCTCATTGCAAGCATCTTTCATATGGGATTATAGATCTGAAAACACGCAATTGGGTTCAGTATTCACTCTTTATAACCGCTGAAGATCGGATTTCCCCAGTAAGATTCTAAAGCGTGGTAAAACCTCATCACATAACAGTCTTAGAGAAATGTTTTACTCCCTTTCAGTCCTTCCTGAAACGAGCATTTTCCCCGGAACAGAACCAAATTATTATCCCCTAGCGTCTTGGGTGCCAACTCTGTCGGTTCGACGAAGTTTTTTACAAGTATGCAATGTCTCCAATGAAGCAATTCCCTTGGGTGATAGGTACTTATTTGCTGTTCACTTCCGCCCGCGCGCTAGATGATACCTTCAAAGGAGTAGTCGATAGAATTTTATTTTGTTTTCCACAATACTTAACCCATTTGCAGCTTCATCAGATGCGGCCGTGAGTTCACTGGAAGTCTTCTAGCGTTCTAGACAATGCCTTTTAGGTTGGATAACTTGACAGTAGCCGTAGACAATATTTTTGCGCAGGATTTCAAGCGCGTGCGGTTAATGTTGCTACCATGTTGCTGAACGAGTGGCCTTTCGCTGAGGACTTGCACATGGTGGTCGGCTGATGAAAAGTCAAACGGCTAAAAAACAATTTACGCGATGGCTGGCTAACAGACCGAGATGAAATCATACTCCCCCAAGCCCATATCCATGCAGTATTTGTCGATCTATATAACATGAAACATATTGCAAACCTTTGGTTTAACCGTCAATAAGCACAGTGCAAACAATCCACCTGATGTTGTAGGTGGTCACAGACTCTATTGAGAATTTTCTCAAAATCCTACCACTTAAAATGAAGGCTGCTCTCAACGAAAAAAATGTTCTAGATTAGTTTGAAAACTGCTATCCAATACAATTCATCACCGTCATCACAATCGTTTGGCGTTAAACAGCAAGGCAAGCCCCAATAAACACTGCATTTCCCTCAGAGCTGCAAGTTTCTATAAAGGTGTGAATATCCAAGGGGAAAAGGGAGTGGACCTACACAGGCGGGAAAAGATGCGAAGCTGCTGCTATCAACATACGGAACACAGTCCAACTGTAAAAAACGCACGTGTTCTTAATCATTCTGCTTCGATAGAAAATGACAACACAACCGCCACTGTTCACAGTCCACTGCCATATCCTTTACTGTCTCCAGCGAGCTAGTTCACCTATCTTTCGGACCCCAACCAGGAAGACGTGAGGCACCTACTTTACCTACGTTCGCCGTACATTTTCTCATTCAACGCTGCCACGTCATCTTTCGACCTACATATGGCTTCTTCCATTCAATGAGAGGAACACAAAACAGGGCACGGCATGATAAACGAGTGTTCGACATGCGTAACACGTGACCCAACCAGCGTAGTCTACT
>LUCM01004720.1:62022-75008 GCA_008360955.1 Fasciolopsis buskii | reverse complement strand
CTACCGAGGTAGGTAAAACGGTCTACAATTACTAGTTCCTCTCCGCTCAGCACCAAGCACCCAGCGACCGATCTTGAGAGTCCATCTAGTGCCCTTTGTGCATACTCCACAGACTCTAAAAGACACGACGTCATCTACGTAATCTAGGTCACAAAGTTTCCCTCCATTTCCTTGTTCGACTCCTACATCGCGGAGACCTCCTAAAGCATCTTCCATCACCTCGTCCAGGACGAAGTTAAACAGGAATGGAAAAAATGGGACACCTTTGTCGAACGCCACTAGTGGTTTCGAAAGAACTTGATAGCTCACCGTATACCTTCACGCGGTCATAGGAACGCAACTACAGTGCTCGCAACAGGTTCACAAACTTCGTTGGCATATCCTTCCGGTGAAGAGCGTAGGAGAGTGCTGGTCGATCCACGGAGTCGAAAGCACCTTTCAAATCGAGAAAGATCAAGATCGTAGGGCGGCGGTGTGTGGCGCGTTTCGAGCAACTTCCGGAGACCGAATATTTGGTCGATGCAACCTCGACCTAGATGAAATCCGGCCTGCTGTTCGCGGATGTTACTCTCGCGAATCGGCGTAAAACAATGCAACATTACCGATTCTGAAACTAGTAACTATCGGCACTAGACTAATCCCACGGTGATTGCTACAGTCACTCCGTGTGCCCTTCTTGAAGATGGGTTCAATCAGTGACTAACCACACGACAACGGAATACGCTCCTCGTTCCAAATATCATGAAGCAACGAAGTAAGTGGTTTCACTAGAACTTCCCCACTCAGATTGAAAAGAACTTGGGGATGTTCGTCGGGACCGGCTGCTTTTCACCTGTTCATAAGTCAATTACTCGACTCTACTTCTTATTCGGTTGGAGGGGCGGCAATGAACAACTCCCGAAGATTCGCAGCTGCAGACGTTGGACTAAATACGTTAGCTTGTGGCCAACTAAACTGATCCTTGAAGCGCTTGTTTTCTACCATGAATGAGCTCTTATTGCTATCGCAGACGACTTCACCAAACGCTGGTGGTGTCGTCTTTTTGGACCTATGCCTAGATGTCAAATAACCTGCGCTCCACACAAATATCTTTCCGGAACCCGACTAATCCCCTCAGTTTCACGGCGCAAAAATGCCTGTTAACTGGGATCCAACTAGAAGGGCTGCTTCGGCCTTCTCACTTTAGACTATTCATACACCGCGTTGACCCACTGATTGAGCTGCTTCGTCTACTGAAGTGTACAGGAAATATCTTCACGCGAAATTTTGGCCAGTTAATTGAATTACTCTACTCGAATCCCGAATTCGTTTTTCATTGATGAAGCGGAAATGAATTGAATGAGTGCATTGCCAGAGCTAGACACCTCTTTACTGGCCTGTGTGACAATGCGCAGATTGAGGGAACCGAGATTCAGAGGCTGACGAGGCTTGAGAAAATGTGAGCTAACAGACTGAAAACCACCTACTACACTATTTGACAACGAAATGTTGCGAGTATCGGGCGTATTATCAGTGGGGACACTATGGGCAGGCAGAAGGGGCAATTAGATTGGGTTGGAGACAGAAGAGACAGGTTGAATAAAAGAGAGGGAACTCTGAGCATTAGCACACTTATCACTGCCCACCCCGCTCGATGCAGTAGGCAGCGCGGTCTCGATTATCCTGAGGGACGACCGATCCAGTATGGGATTCTTTGTAGGCGTGTGACTCATGGCGATTGATGGACGAGTACTGCTAGGGAGTCCAGGCACTAAGCGGAAGAAAGATTAGGGTTCTCAACCACAGCTTTTGGATTTAACAAGAATCTGACTGCAAAGCAGCGGGGCATAGCTGAGTGGAAACACATCTACTTGGATCAGTTATTCTTGCACTCGTTTTCCCGACAGAAATGCCAACTCAGAACAACCCCCGACCGGGAGGACCAGCAGATTGCTTCGGCAGGCCTCTACCCATTGACCTTCCCGGTATGATTGGATCTTCGGCTTGAGGTAAGCCATTCTGTATAGCTCGTTTAGTCATTGAGGCACGGAAGCCGTCACATCACGTCAAGGTGCAGTTTCCTTGATACTAGAATCCAAAAAATCATTGAACTGATGGTAGATTACGGAGCTATCGATCCGAATGCTCAGAAGGCTGTTGATCTTGGGCCTGTTTACGCCTGTACTTTTTGCCCCGCTTGTTATCATTCAGAACTTGGTGCTGAGTTTTCCACTGGCTTTTAATTAAGAATATATACATACATTTGGTTTATAAATATCACTTTAGAGCTGAGACTAATGTCCAACTGATATCGACTCCAGCATCTTTAGATGGAGCGCTATTGGAAAACGGTATTTTCATTCTGCTGCAGTATTCATTTAAGTGAAATGTTTGGGAATATTTATAAATACTTGCAATTCTATCTGTTGGTGCTTAGAGAAATGTAATGAGACGGAACACGTTGAGATCATCGGCAATATTCACAATCTTTGTCGTCTTTTTAAGGGTACTGGTGTGCACAAGCCTACTATGAGCGCGATGTTCAAGAAACCCGAAGTCTTACAGATTCATTGTCATTAGCATTGGTGGAGAGCAGTTTGTTTGGCCTTCTTCGGCAATGGCGATCCACTTTTACATTGAGGCGAGACAATGGTGGCATATACCAGTCATTCACCAGGAAGGAAGGTTTTCTGGAAAGACGTAAAACACCTGCACCAGACGGGCTATCTCCGCTTTTTCCAAAAACATCGTCGAGTTAGTAAAACTGCTGATATCAGCCTGGGAAAGAGAACAGATTACTATGCTGTGGTGCAAATCGATGATAGTACCAATTTAAAAGAAAATTGGTAAATCCTTGTTTGAAATTCGCAGATGAGGCAGTTTGGTATGTATCACATCTAAACTGCTTGCAGACACTATCCGCTGTCAATTACCTAACATGTACACCTGTTCCCGTTCTGGCCAAAGTTTTGTTGATCAGATTTCGATTCTGGGATAAAGCTTAAAACATTAGGGCGCCCTCTGTCGACCCACGACTTTCTTTTTTGGTCTGAAATCAGTTTTAGACTCAGTCGATCATGGAATTCTGCGGCACCGCTTCTCGCCGAATAGTGTATCAGAGAAATTGGTTCTCTTGTCCATTCATTTTATGTGAAGAGCGAAAGCTGAGTTTGTGCTTTGGTCGATTTTATGTCCGCGTTCACCATGAGAACTATTGTTCGCGATGATTTCCCACTTGCATCCTTCCTCGTCAAATTTGTCATCGAAATGATGATGATGATGATGATGATGATGATGATGATGATGATGATGATGGAATTTGCCCTATCCTCAGGTGGGAACAGTGACTGGTATTTGACAGGACAGAAAATTGTGTGGCTTAAACTAGTAAAGGAGTTTTGTGCTTTTGTTTGTAGACCAGCGTAATTTGCAAGTAAACACTTTGCATGTAGGCGCTTACCAGTTTGATCAAAGTAGGAAAAAATAGGATTTATCAATAAAACTGCGCCATCCAGCATGACTGTTGGTTATATTTAGCTAGCTGATAACCGTCACGGATATCGATACATTAATTAACACGTAATACTGAAGGCCCTAAATGCCATTATAGCAAAATTTATCAGCGTTTTGGCGCATGCCTAATTTTAATCGGTCTTCATAAGTCAGCCTTGGCAGTGTCGTTTTGACCAGCAACACTGATGTTTCATATGGGTACCAAGATGAATCAGCTAAGCGTAACAATGAGGGCAACTCTAATAATTAAAATAGATGTATTAAGAGTGGGTAGCCCTATGATTATTTAACACTTGCTCACGACAGTCGATTTTTGTTTGATGTTCTGGCCTTCAACATCCATAGAGGCACAATATCACAAATACAACAATATAGTCTTCAAGTAAAACAAAAATTTCGCTGCACATTCTTCATCTGAATGACAGTCATTCACATGAACAAACCTAAATTGTCAGATCAACGGGATGGGTAAGAAAATTCAGAAGATGCCATGAATTCAACCGGAACAAAGACAGGAGTGATTTTGACTCGTTGAGTGATCGATTGAGAGGATAATTCAGTCATAAATATGCACACATCATCATAGGCCATTAAGCTTTCGAATCTCATACTTGTACTTAGGTCACGTGTGCACCCAAAAACTGACTAGTGGAGGCCAGATGAAGTAAAGTAAGTAATCATAAGTTTAGAGCTGCATTCTACTGGGCGCTTCCGTGGGTCGCAGAGAACGCGACGGCCGAAATCCAGGTGCTCAGCCGTGAGTAAGGTGCGGTCATGCCACCGAATAACCGGCCGAGGAAAGTTAGTGACAGTGGTGGGTTTTTACCTGGCAGGCGTTTTCCCTAAAAATATCACAAGAGACCGCTGGTGGCACTGTGATATGGTGAGTGTGGCCCACTAAATAAATAAGGCCATTGCCCTTTGTCGTGTCCCGCCGATTCGACAAGGTTTTACCGAAAAGGCATATGAACCGACAAATGAGCCGCCAGCTCCGCTAGAATAATTCTGCTCCCTTGCAGGAAGCGCTTGGCCGCGCAAAGGTTAGAGGTGCATCCTCGAATGAAATGGCCTGCACTAGACCGGGCGACTGAGTAGTACAACACCACGTAACGCATACAATCAAGAAAATGAAAATAAATGATCTTCGGGCAAACGCTTCCCGTTCACAAATGCGACCTTCTACTGTACAAAATTAATTTTTCCTCTACAGATTCGTGTTATTCCCCTTCCTACCCGATTTCCTCAGGAACTGCGGTCAGCCATGTGGGTGGTAGTTTCACTGGAATAATTTCTATATGTATTCACTCGCATTCTCCTCCAGATACCACCCAAGTCTCCCCGAACCCGCTTCCGCCGGCTGATGCACTTCTTCGTCATTAATGTTCATTCAAACTAATTACATTCAATGTGCGAACATTCATGCATGCAGATCGACACGAGTGCACTTGAGACTCTAGCCATTGGTTAGTGCTGTATCCAAGACACTCGCATTCAAGACCCCAGCTCTGTTATCCGACTGAGGTCCCCATCTGGTCCTTTCGTGAATTTTCATCTATGCGTTTCTGGGGGCTCTTCGACTTGGGCTTCTGACATTTCTGGCGTTGGCTTTGCTCTTAATGCTCTCATTAAGAGCACACTATTTGACCGGATCAAAATCGACAACCGGCTGTGCACAGTGAGACATGGAGTTTTGCGCAAAGTTTACGTTCATCGCTCTGATAGAGGGACGTTTTTGTCGTTTTGGTGTACGTCCTAACAGGGTGCATCCAAGATGCAGCAAACGATATTTCCTATCAAAGTTGCGAGACCCTTCACGCCGACTTGGGCGCACGAGTAAGTCGGTTGTTCTCGAGTGAGGCACATCGGGGAGAACCCTGTGGTCTCGATTCCTGTCGTTTTGAAAACGGGGAACAGTTGTTGGCTTTATGCCCTGACCATCGATTATTTCTCCCTAGTACGAGCTTCTGACATTCTAATCACCGATACGCCACCTGGGGTCCGCCACCTTAAATCTGCATTAGACCAAAATCAACCACATCATTATTAAATATAAATGACGAGGATGTCTGTAAGACTGCCAGTCGTACTGGAGCGTGCCTCTCTACTCCGATCACGCATTAGTTTGCACTAAGTTGTCCATGTGCTATATTAGACACTCAAAACGCACACGGCAGTGTCAGTTAGGTGGTGAAAAGCAGCCTGATCCTACTCGCCTTTCACTCTTTCGAAGCACGCCTGCTGAAAATCTAGGATTGCATGCATCTGACAAAATCAGTGAGTATTGGGTGCTTATCTGGAGTATCTTGTATTCTGCTGGCTTAGTTAGTTGTGCCCTGACCCGTCGCGTTTTGACACCGCGGATTTCTCCTGAGTGTCTGCACCTTCTTGACTAATCCATCCCGGCTGGTAGAGAACATAATGGAGTATGGCTTGTAACGAAACGTGAACTCAATGCAAGCTTGCCTAGGGATCACGAGATCTGGTGGTCTCAACGAGTTTTGGGGATGGGACATGCTTCCGTCATGGGAAATTCCCGCAATCTGATTCACCTCATCCGAGCTACTGGTAAGAAAGCACTGGGTTTGGTCGAAATGATTTGTGAAGCTGACGATTCGTCTAACAACCCATGACGCCGTTTTGTACGCTTGGCGGAGCATTTCCAAAGTCAACGTCTCATGGAGCTATTCCGTCAAGTGTCCCGTGGCTTGCTACGAAAGATCTTCAAGGGAGTCTGAATCTTAGGACGTCGCAAAGCGCTGGGATTCGATGGGCTTTCTGTTGCTCCATGCAATGATGGAGGAATGACACTGGTTAGAGAAATTCAAGTTCTGTTCTCAAAGGTTTGGTTCTTCGAGAGGCTCCTCCTCGTGGGAAAGTCGATCGCAGCCCCCATCTTCAAAAAAGGGCTTGCCCGGCGGCTGCGCTAAACGTAGCTGTATTTGCCTAATCCCGATAGCCTCAAATCTGCTTTCGTCGGTCATTCTCCGCAGATTGTACAACAAGCGTGAAGGGCAAACTTGAGAGGAGCAGGCTGGGTTTCGTGCTGGTCTTGGATGCGTCGATCAAATCTTCATCCTCCTATAGATGTTAGAGCACCGTTTTACTTTCCAAAGAACAACGACCGTCGTGTAATTAAACATCCGCACAACCTTTGACTCTGCTGATAGGTCTGCACTTTGGCATTATTTATTGGGGAATGAAGTATTCGAGGTGGTCAAGTGTATTAAACATCTGTCACCGAAAGAGTCAGAGCCTCGAATTCCAAATCTGCTGGTGACTTTGGTGGTAGACAACAACTCTCTCCCGTCCGGCTCGTTGCCACATATGACCTGGTATGAACTTTTGTGGTTCTATGCTACTACAAGTTTCAGGGTCATGACTGTTGGCTTCTCCCTCCCCCGGTGTAGTGGGCCCTAATAGCTATGGTACATGTCCCTTCCGCTGCACTGATGTTGCAAGCAAGTCCTAAGGAAAGTGTATGGGCCCTCAAAGAGTTGTGTCGTCATACCTCAGGTTGGGTTAAGGCTTATGACCAGCTTTGGCCAACCTGTGTCGCCTCCAGTGGAGTACGACAAGGCTACTCCATATCCCCATTTCTTTTCTACCTTGTCACAGGATGTTCTGTAGAATGCTTTATCAGGTCTTTTAGACGGTCCCAATGAACAGTGTTGATACCGAGTATGCTGATGAGATCGCATTGCCGAGTGACGATGCTCAGGCAGCTCAACTAGCGTTAGGCCCATTGACGACTGAGGTATCTCGATACGCTGCACTTTGCACCTTCAAAATGCAGCGTACTTCTTGAATACTCATCTTTATCAGTTAGAGGTAGACAATAACTTCAAGCACCTCGGGAACATCGAGTGAAACATGACCAGGTGTGTCGTCGTTTGGTGGTTGCAGCCAGTTGTTCTCTGACTTAGGTAATCGCTCTACAATACCTTCCGGTGGCCGGATCACTTATTCTGTACTCCTGCTCATGGTCTACCTTTTCGTGCTCTTCCTGCACGTGCTGGGCGAGGCTGAAAGATGAGATGCGGCGCTCGGACTATGACTTCGCCTAGAGGTATGAAGAATTTGGCTTCGGTTTTGACCTCGGTTGGTGCTTCACGACTTTATGGTTGGGACCCAGGAGATGAAGACTGCTGTTGAACGGAGACACAGAGATATAACTCAAAACCGAATCCGGTGGCGCGAATGATGGCCTGTATCTGGAACTCGTCCACTTTAGAAATTATCCGAAAACAACCAAAAATCTGCAAATTGTATAGGATGAAGACAAAAAATGATTTGTCGCTGTTTGTTATTTTTTTCCCATTTGCCCTCCTTCTGTAATGTTCTGTTTATGTGTCGTGTTGGCACCTTATTTATTTTCAGGCCGATGAAATACATATGCATATATATGTCAGAACAATATCCCATAAAAATCAAGTCTGTGCTAAGTGAATGGTAGATAGTAAAAACTGGCAGCGATTACATTTTCCTTGTTTCAACTAAAATGTCGGTTTAGTCATCAGCCCTCCACCAAACTCTTCGAACTGTCTGTCTTGTTTCTTCCAATTTGGAAAACTTACAAACGATAAGCGTTGAGAAATATTCCAGTAGGTGTGCCCCTGGTTAGTTATAAGTTATATCTGATCCGATTTTTCTATTCTGGATGAAACAAACTGATACAGAAAAGAAGGTTGAAAGTTATATGGCGAATTCCAAAATATCGATGATTAAAGTCGCTTTAAACCACACTAGTTTTACAATATAACATCACGCTTTGACTGACTACTTTGTTGTTATAGGCAGATGAAGATATTTTTACAATTGTTCGTGACTAACGTTTCCGCAGGCTTTTTTCCCGATTTGCGACATCATCCTAACTAATACGAGATTTAGGTGGAAATTAACAAATAGAAGAAAAAGAAGTCCTGACGAATCCGGATAGAAACGCCCTAGCTTTATAATTGTCACTAATGGTTTTCCAATCATACGGAAATTAGTATTTTAATGGGAAACAGAAAACCTAAATATTGTGCAGAAATCTGAAAATCCACCAGTCCGGGTATGCGAAGGTAATTCAGACTGTCTATTAGAGTAATCAACCTCCAAACAAGGCCAACTTGTACATTTCAGGTAGAACTTGGTAGTATGGGGCTGACATTTCCTAGTGGGGAAGACAACGGCAAATTCATCCTAACAACTGCCATTTGGAGCTTTGGGTAGCATTCTTCGAAGAGAAGTTCAGCTGGTCAAACTTCCCGTTATGTTTGCAAACAATGCAGATGGGTACGGTCCCCCGTCGGAAATGGAAATCGTCATGCAGATGGTTTTCCTGGAGAGGTAACTGAACCAGATAGGCCATCGTTCTCCTTTTTTAAAAACAGATTCAAATTATTAATATGTGAGTTAGTGAAACAGCTGGGATCAGACTGGGAAAGAGAAGAGGTTACTAAGCCATGATGTGATGCGATGATAGTACCGATTTAAAAGAAAGTTGATAAATCCTTCTGTGGAATTTGCAGACGAATTAGTTTGGTATGTACCATATCTAAGCTGTTTGCGGAAATTATCTTCTGTCAAACGTCTAGTGATGGCTGGATGTATGTGCATGAGAATGAATCCAGTTTCCTCCCCGGTCAGGTTTGTGTCATTGGCATCTCCTTAAGACGTGTTAGAAAGCAAACGAATCGTCCGTCGACCCGAGGTGTGTGGTCATTTGTCTGAAAGATCTGTTTTGATTCAGTCGACTGTTCCATTACCAGGTCATTCTGATTACTGGACCTTTCGCGGTACAAAGTAATTTTTCTTTTATCGTTGTGTACCGACACCTTATGTTAAGGCCATCTTCATAGTGATCTCGATTACAAAGTAGAAGTAAATCTTAGCAAACGCCACTTCTTGCGATGAATTCGAGTGAGAGATCGCCAAGACTTAAGAATCGCCATAGCCGATTCTGATATACGGTAAGTAACGCGTAAGTTGCAGACGGAATGTTTGTAAATATTATCGGTTTTTGGACATCTGTCTTCGTTAAGCTTCTCGAAAGTACCTAGAGGTGGGATGTAAGGTATCGAGTCACAGAGTTCAGTCGATAGAATGGGTGTTGAATTTGAGCAGATTTGATTGGCTGATACACAATAAGCATTTTCGCAGGTGGACCCTCAACAAATAATCTGTTTTCCAATGAAGTTAGCCAGTGATTTTAAGACGAGTCAAGATGGGCAGCCTATGATACGAGAGGGATCTGACCAATGCACTGCCCTGGGTAAGCTGAATTAGTATACTAACTTGGTGTCCATAAGATGTCTGACGTTGGACATTTTAGATGATATGGCCAAATGCCGCAGTCAGTGACGTCCTTGCATCAGAAGTTTTTCTGCTTCGCTGTGGTTCCTTGAAGTTATGACCCCATATTTTTCCTCCCACTATTGTTCCACGTTGCGAAATAACAACCAAAGCCAGAGCACCTTAATGAGAAATTATTGGTTGTAGAACAATGATGTTATACTGGCTTAAAAATTAATGCTGCTCTTTGGAAAGCTCACTCATTTAAAAAAAACGAGTGTTATGCAACCATAGTTTACCGATTTTCTATCTAAATTCATGGTGTTGTTTGTGTAGTCACTGATCAAAGATGCAGATCCTCCTAATCGAAAAGTGAGCAGCCAAGTCAAAGTGACGGATTTTCCATGCGTATAAGGAGTACTTCAGTATTGAGAGGAAAATAGCGTACGATGAGCGAGTGTCGTATGCGAACATGCATGTGCGAATATTCACGTATAAGAATACAAAGGCTTTTACAATATTTTGTCACTGGCAATCACGATAGTTGGTTAATTACGCCAAGGTGCGCTGAAACAATGGAATCTGAATCTAACTTGTGCTGTATGATTTTTTTCTGAATTGCCTAACTTTTTGTCTCCTAGTAAGAACTGGGGAGATTTTAACTGAATTTTTTTCATACTCGAGTGCGGTTAATTTCCAGTGTCTCCTCTTCTCTTCTTTGCGAATCCAATATTTTTGCGTATGGTGCGCCCCAAAAATTAAATGATTTTGTGCACAAATTGCCACACACGGCCTGTTAATTAAGATCACAAGCTGCAGTCATATGCGTTTGCCTAGTGCATCAGATATGGAGGAATGGTCAAAACCAGTCAACTTGTATTGTGCTGAACCATATCATACTTTTGATCTTCAAAAATTTCATTGGATATCTACTATTTCACTATTGTCAACAGCATCAACAAACAACATTTATAAATGAGACTTCTTTATAGCTAGCTCAGGCTACTGATTCGCAGAACTGTCGGCAATCGAGTATGTGGGATCACAGATTTCCTGGCGTGGCTTGAAACATCAAAATTAAACTGGACCAGAAACCCCTGATGGGCTTCAAGTCTGGGAGAAATTCTCAAATTTTTGAGATAAAGACTAGCTCACATAATTTATTGTTTACGTTGTTGTTCTTGGTATATACATATATACAACCAAGTGCTCAATTTATCCATGGTAATACACGGGAATTACTTTAGCTAGAAGTCCATAACCACACCCAATAAACGACACAGGCCGTCAAGTTTGTTTTGCGATTTTCCCGCGAATCGGTAACAACGTCTGAGCAGAATCGGTTTTCGAGCCCAAGATTCACTGGGCGGATTTGCTAAAATATAGAGCCATAGACTTAATAAACAGTTTGGGGAAGTCTTGAGGTTTGGCCTTGTCATCAATTTCATCTCCGGATATATTTGCTACAAAAACTGTTCATTGGTTACTTCTCTTTCGTTACCAAAGGGAGTACTGCATTACTGACACGAGTTGTAACATACTCGCTAATTCGTCAGCGTTGTACAGAAAACTGCAATCGATAGACGTATCTAAAGTAGAATGAGGCGAATTTTTGACAAATTAACGTTGGTAAGCGTCTGATTGGATAGATATACGCAAAAGTGGTATGGATACTTATGCTAACAATCAAAGGTATTTGACATTCAGAGTACTGCACACTGGCCGGGCGCTCCCTTGAAAACGTATCGAGAGCCGTTGAGATACTCAATATTAGATATCATAGCCCAACAGTGCATGTATGGAGTTCTGCCTTAGGATTCGTTCGCACCAATCACAGTCTTTTTCTCGATATTCCTGTGAACATTCATTTGCATGTGCAAAAGTGGGTGATTATTCGGCCGTTCCTTACTGACTCATTTTCTCACTAACTGAAACCCAACTATTTAGAAATAAAATCTGTCTCTGTAGTGTTATTATATGTATGATTTTTCCACGTTAATGGAGGATTAGCGATTGGACAAACTGGACTGAATCGACTCATTTTCGGACGCATGAATAATATAATTGACTTGATTTAACACTAAAGTACTTTGCACTTTTTTTTGCGGTAGAAAGCAAAAAGTTACTGGAAGTGCCACAAATGAGGTTCACAACAATTTCCAATAGTACCAAAAATACTATTCACGTAAATGCGAGAAACAATTGTTTAGATTTCTAACTACTACTTTTATTTAGTAATTTATCCAACGACCCCATTGTACGGTTTATTTTGGCTAGCTGTACAAGACAATTTCTTTTGTAGTAACATTTGATATTCTTTCTTTTATGATAATGAAGAGACCAAAGTAGAAACGTGTGCATAAAACTTCAAGATAGAAATCAACGAATGCGGCAAAAACAAAAACAAAGCTTTTATTGAGTCCATCCTGAACATCGGACTACTGGCCAAATCGTTTAAAATCGGTCTAGAATTACATTTAAAATGTCTATCAACTCCTTTTTTGCAGTCTTAAATAGGAGCTTGTGAATACACCTGTATGAAAACTTTATTTCGGACAATGTTTTTCCGCTGACAACGATACCTAGTAATGTTGATTATATTGTATTGTATTGTGTAGACTTTTGCGCTCAAAAGATAATGCCACATTTCAGTCGAAAAACATGGAAGTAAAAAATATATGTATATAGGAAAAAATTTACACTCATCACCTTGTAAAAAATGTGAAAAGAAGCTCATCGAGGATTTGTCATAGCACATTATGATGGTCTGCTCAGGAATTCGGCTAAACACGGTCACGGTCTGTCGGAATGCGTGCTATATATAGGACAGTTGAGTTCCTATAGATATTGATTTTAGAGGGTATAGAACAAATAGCGGATCGTGTTGAAATATGAGAGCGGCACTTTGGAAGGTCGTTGTGCAGAGGATGCGTGGGATCCGAAAGGAATTTGTGAGTAATTTTCTCACATGCTGACAAGTGCTGATCACATAGAATGAGGGACAATTCAGTCAGTAGTACGGGGGAAGCACGGCTAATAACTGATGGTCCTTGGCGAAGAATCTTGAAATATTTTTTAATTATATCTGGAAAATAATAGGAGAACAGTAAAGAAGGACTGGAAGAACACGTTGGTAAACAACTCGCGACATGGTGTTTTGTTTCACCATATAGTGTTGAAGCTCCCTGATTTGAAATGACAATCGTCGGAGATTTTTT
>LUCM01004720.1:26461-60728 GCA_008360955.1 Fasciolopsis buskii | reverse complement strand
GTCATCTCTGTGAAAAGTTTGACGTTGTAATTGAGCAGGGGCTCAAAAGAGAAACAGGTATACGCGAGTGAAACGGATTTCTGAAGAAGAATAAAGTTGCTATGTGAGCAGTTACGGAGGCGAACTTGGATTGAATTTGTTCACCTGAATGAATGGAAAGCTGACCTAGAGTATATCTTGGGCTCTAACAGAAGCAGACAATGACCACTACTTGAATTTGGAGCACGCAGTTTCAGGGAAAATAAATCGGGATGCTTGGCAATAACTCTATCTAAAATGGAATCGCCTTTTTTTGGCGAAACGCAGAAGTCAGTCAAACCAAACGCAGTCAGTGGTACAGTAGATGCATGGTTGAAATCACCGACGGTAATATGCGGATTATCCTCAAGGAGAAGAACAATAAATACTAGAAAAGAGTCGAAAAAGATGTAATATTGTGTTGCGAACTAAAAGGGGCAATGCATAAATTCGTTATGATAGTGCTGGTTTGTGGAAAAAACCTAGGATGACCCTGTGTCACGAGACAGTCAATTCCGTTTAGCTAGTACGCATAAACGACTTCGGACTTGCCAGACTAGGAGTGTATGTATGTTGCCACACCGCCTCCAGTCTTCTTGTCCGAAACTCTGCCCTGCCGATGGAGTCTGAAACTGTCTATGGACACGAATGAATGAGCCAAACCCGGGGTTAGCCTAGATTCTTGTATGCAGATGACACAAGTGTGAACATGGATCGGTAATTGAAGTGCGAGGGAAAGATCCGACGTTTTCGCAAACAGAGAGCGCATGTTGGTATTCAACACTGCCGGACTGGGCATCTTGGCTGGGAGGGTGCATTTAAGAGCTGCCTGCCGGCCAGCACGAGTGCCTCTTTTAGATAGATAAGAACTCTGAGGTGCACCAGTGCGCGATCCCAGTCCATGTTGAGAAACGATACGATTTTTGAACAAACGTAATTCCGCGCGATTGTAACGGCGAATGAAGAACATAATGAAACTAAATATCCGACAACAAAACAACGAAATAGGATGACAGAATTGTAGTACAGCCAGCCAAAGGTCCACGTATATCGGGTCCCCGACGCACACAGCTGAACGCTGCGATCCTCTGATGGATCGGACCGCAGTTCATTGTCATGAATGGTGTTAAAATATGTGAAAAATGTGATTTTAGCGGCGTTTCTAACCTTTACACTGATAAAAGAGTCTGAAATTTCTTTAGTGTATTAATTGATCCACCGTTCACCGTCGGTGTACGCATCGAAGCATTATGTGCATACGAAGTTCTAACGTCGGTTGATGACCCTGAGTGGCCGACGGGCTAACAGGTGAGCCAATAGTGTTACGTATTGCCGCTTTGATCGTGGAGCTTACTTTGGCAAAATGCACTGAAATCTCTATAAGTCTACCTAGCAACTCCGGGATGCAGAATGAAAAATTGTAGCTGCTATGTGGTGAAAACATTGCAAATTAACTGAATGCCAGCGTTGTAGGAGCACCCAAGCACTAGAAATTCGGAAACATACAGTTCTTATGCTTTTGGGTTTGGATTAAACAAAGCACATCGACGAGTAAACCCAAATTTAGTAGGATAAAAATCTTGATAGTGGAATATTAGTACGAACTCTTTCCTCGCTTTACATACATACAGCATACAGCAGCATTAAGAAAATGTCTTTGAGTCTCTATAATGCTTTGGTTATCACGGTATCAAATACAATAATTAACTCATTGGGATATGAGCTTCATTGTGAATGGATATTTTTCTGTATATTTAGCTTGTATTATCGTTGTTTGGCCCATATAACGGTGATTACATAAGAGTTTTCAGCAACTAAATGAGATGATTATTTGCTTTAACCGTGTTTTACTTACAAACCTGAATCATTCTGCAAAGACTGCAAAAGTAATGGGCTGTCGTCTAGTTATTGAGTGACTCGTTGGACAAACACCGCGGATCGCGCGAGAAACTGTGATCAAATCCTTTTGAGTGGGAATTTTTACCAAGTTATTCTGGAAACTTGCACAGCTGACGACTTCGTTAATGTTTCGTTTAATTGTGAGAAAATCGCGAACTAATGTGTGAGATTTTGTAAAAGAATCCGTGCTAAAATTGATAGGCCGTGATGGTTAAACCGTACTGCACATACATGTCTTGCAGAAACTTATGCAACAAGCGTCACGTGAGCAATTTCCACTAAAGTAGGCAACAGCATAGGGAAGCAAATACTTAAGCTGGTATTCCTTTTATTCAACAAGAACTGAGAAATCTTTTAGATAATATGCGGCATGCTTCGGAGTCATCTACTGAGCGAATAGGTTGGAAATTCAGCCAATATCCCATTTTGGCCACCATGCATATCTCAACCATGAAGCATCACGAGCTCCTTAGGAAGAACAAAGTGAGATTAATTCACAATACTTTAGGGTGTGTATTGCCAAGAATCGAGCATCCACAAACAGTGATTATCGATGTCGCTACCTCTATCGGTCAGTGACATTTTAGTCATTTGGATGTGGGACCCAGGACTTTTAAGATGAAATTGCTTTTACTTCGTACTCCGAGAAGCTTTAGAATTTTGAAGTCAGTATTCATTGGATAATTACCCCTTTTAATTAACGCGCCGCGATATGAAACTTATGTTGAGTAGAATCAAGATTCAGGCCGGGATAGAATTTTGAACGAAGCATACCCACCGTCCAAGCGTAATTTTATCCGAAAAACGTCAACTTAAATGAAAACCACGCTTCTCTGTAAAATATGTTTACTAAATTCTGATAGAGTGAAACACGGAGCTAACTCTGGACACACGGTGGTTTCTTTACATTGGCTAATTTCGTAGGATAAAAGGACAAAATTCTCCATATTCGGATTGCATTCGCCTTAAGTCCACTGGTAAGGATTTTCCAATTTTCGTGAGAGAGTGAACAACATGGTAGGGAGATAGAAAAAGGGACAACTTTGCCAGAGAATTTTCCTCTAGAAATGTCCATTTGTAAGTGTTTTGCAGGTCAACACATGCCATTCATTTAATGACAAAATCAACGGATCCTTAAACGGAGACGCTCAGCATTAGCCACTATTGAACAAGATAATTATATTTTCTGGTTTGCTATGCGACTACATCATACTGCATATCTGGTGAGTCTTGGAGCGCTTAAAATTTATTTTGGCTATCTGGACGATGGTGCATGAAATTTGAGTAATCAACTGGGAACGAATTACAGAAGAGAATTTCTTTCGTGAGATTTTAACATGAATGTAAGTGAATTTCTATTCATTTCAGGGTATGATTGATTTTGAATAAGAAAACCATTCGCTTGGCATAATTCCTTAGTTAAATACAATGTAATTGTTGACCTTGTTTAGTTTAAAATGCTTAAAAGTTTAAAAACAAAGTTCCAAATCGATCAATGCTTTGAAATGAGTTCCTAATTCTCAACATTGTGATACCAACGGATTTTACTGTTTTTCACCCACTGCTTCACCGTCACGTTAGCGAAACAAACGATTAACGCAGTGCGCCTAAGTGACCTTGACTCAAAGTCAACTTTAATAAAAATCAAGATCCTCCCTAAAGAAGAATTTTTCTGTTCGCGATTATTAGACTCCCAGTTGATGCAAATAATTATCTTCAGCTCGCGAATACAAGCAAAGTCGTGGGTAGATCTCTCGATAAAATAAGCATCATTGATGGAAAAGCAAGTTTTTTATCACCTATGAATTTAAACTAGAGTAACGTAGCATTTCGTAAAATGGTTACGTCATTTGTGCGGTGATATGGTCAACAAAACTAAAAGCGAAACTTTTATCCTCGGTCTCGTCCTTGGAACTTAAATTTGAAGGCGATGACATGAGGAGCTGCCAAACCAACCAAATGTAAACGAATTTAAGTTAATAAACGATGACAACCAACATCTCCCTCTCATTTGGTTCGGTCGTGTTTTATGAAAATTAACAAACTTTGGCAGACAATAACGGGCAATGGCGCGATAGGACTTATATCAACCCATACAAGGGCAGTCAGGATGGAATGTCATGAGTGCGTTCGAAGTTGGTCAATCAGAAAAGACGGAACAAATGAAACAGATGAACAAAGATGTGTGTGCAAACGATTCTGGCTAGCACATGGGAGAAGTTTTGACCGGCTCCCGATTACCTGAATCGTTCTTTGTTAGATGAGTAGGATGAGATCCCAGTAAGGACAATCGAGTCCCTTCGAGTGGGCTAGATTTGGCAGCGCAACTTTTCGACCATAAGACTCTGTCCACCAGAAAGTCGACATAGAAAAGTCCCATTCGCTCTATTGAGATTCTATTATTCTTCCTACTTATATGAGAACTCCGCATATAATTTGTGCTAACTGCAGAGTATCAGCTTAACAGACGCTGCATTGCATGTTTGGCAAAGCCTTATCGACCTGCTGTCTCAAATCGCAGACGTCTCTGCATGGATCCAACTCGAAGTTCAACATAACTGCCAAAGCTTTGTTATTGCTATATTTCTGGACATCCTAGCTATACTTTGTAAATGGTTACTGAGAGACGGAATAAATGAGAACCATGTTACTATCCTCAGAAAACTTTGCCACCACACCTAGGATAGACTGACAACCTGATGCGTTCCCTCTGTTTTCCGGTGTCATTAGCTTGCGGCAAGTATTAACCCCCCCCTTTTATCTATGACTTGAGGATTTGTGATTTCTTAATTAACTCATTCCATTGGTTTGGTGCTGGTGTGGACCTCCTATCTGGTAACCGTACTGTGCATTCGGATTATGCATCGTCTTTCTGAATGATAGACCGGGAGCAATCAAAACACTGGACCGTCTGGAGGTAGGCGATTTGGGGTTCCAGTGTTTGTTTTGCCTCTGAGTGACAAGTTTCGCCCCGGGATTAGCAAAAGCCAGTGTCCACATTCTCCGCTGCCAGTGACTGGAACATGCGAACAGTTTTGCCCATCACGAGAGCCGTATCATATCTGTCGGTGCTCTGAAACAATAGATCTCAAACAGGTTAACGTTTAATTACCCTAGTCACTCGTAACACTGTCATCATTTCAGTCTGTCGATTAAGGTTCGAATCCAACCTAACGCTTTTCATCCGTATGGATTTGAATCCTGGGCTCTTTACGAAGATTTCTTCATGGTCGACTGTCATCATTCTTTAACGATGGTTGTCTGTGCGGTATTTCCCGTGTGTGGTCATCGCACAACCTTAGTAGTGCTCAAGTTCGATACCGCGTTCCCATAGTGACTGGTCTTTTTTCAGTTTTCTGTGATACGGACTGAATTCGCTGATCCACGGACTGTCAATGCCAGTCCGATGCTTACTTTGCCGTACACTAATCGTGGTAACTAGATTTGGTTGGAAGAAATTCCACTGTCCATGCCCAGTGATCGTGAAAGGGGTCGTGTAAGGGTTCACCGTTTTTCTGACAACAATCGATTCCTAACGTCCCGGTTGGATCCACAGAGGCTAGGAAACAACAGAGATCAATGCTAGAGATGCTGTCCTTCCTGCTGTCCAAGTAGTCTGTGACACTTATAGTCCCCAAAATGACGAAAACCGGAAAAAGATAGGGGATCCGAAGAAAACCACAAAGGTGCATCTTATTTAATCTACCTTCTCCAAAAAACTTATTTGTGCTCCTTATTTCCTCGGAGTTTGGTTTGCGTACATAATATGCCAAACGGACATATTGCAGCTCCTAGTAAATTGGCACGATTAGAAATTTTACAACATTGATTCGGGTTTGTTGCCTCGAAGATCATCAGTCTCTTAGCAGTTTCTTTGTTATGCTGTTCAGTAGTTTCGTCTCAAAGAAACCAAATTTTGAGGTATGGACGTTCATAAAAAGATTTAGCTTCCTAATGGAAGAACCCTATTGCTTATGGTACAACTGATGTTAGAGGTAAGATCAGGAATCTCCTGTATACAACCCTCGTATTATTGGTAAATTTGAATCACATCCCCGTCACTTGCAAAGCATTTTTTCTGACACCTTTGATTGTGGCTATTGAGCCTCTTCAAGTTGTCAAAGAGAGACCGGTCGCTTCTATTGGTATTCGCTGCTCCGCTTGGTTCCGGTTACTTGCCCAGTCCTCATCACAATCAGTTACACGGAGCGGACGTCACGCACGCTGTTGCATGGGTGCTGCAAACAACCTGTTTGAAGATTTGTTTACAAGCAGGTTATGTATTAAGTTCATAATGTACAAAATAAATGTTCTAACTGAATAGTAGTATGGTTTGGTTGAAGGCATAATGTAGAGTTTTCGGTGATAATAATCAGGTATTGCACTGTATAGACTTTTGCGTATATATATATACATATATATATATATATATAATATGTCGCAATTCAGTCAATAAACGTGGGGGGAAAATTAGGAAATATCAACATTCATCATCTTGTAAAAATGAACTAAAACTCATCGGGGAATGATCTGTGAGCATTATGATAGGTAGAAAAATTCGGTGGGTGAATGACGATTATGCATGTAGGTGTCATCGGTTGGGACATTTGTTTATGTCTTCTGCCATACTTGTGAAGCCTATACATCCAAACTTGTTCAACAGAAGGCAAAAATCTAGTTAATATTCACTTGACTATTTAGACATTGGACACGTTACAGTATTTGGAGTGTGAATCGTTTCTTGGCAGGTTATGGTTTTCAAGTACCGGGGCGGTAAAGCTGTTAAATTCATGTATTTCGGTACCCGTCTGTTCAGTGTTTCGCTAGATGCAAGCATCGTACGTCCTGGTATGTTGCACATCTTTCTTATCAAATGACCTGGTCTAGTTTCAGTTTTCATGACCGGAAATGACTCCAAAACTCAACTGATAGATTGGGACCATCAGCCGTTGAAAAAAACTGCGCTCATCCTGGCGGTGGTGGGACCAACTACATCAAGACCTAGTACCTTTGACTATCACGGATAAGACGCATTTCTTCAGAATGTCAAATCGTTCTCGTCATCGTGATACCATAACTTGCGTCACGTTCGAATTCATTTCTTATCTATCATAGGACAGCCTTTCTAAGGTCCTTGTCTTTGCTTTCGACTTTGACACTGTTTACCACTTTCTCTCAACTCTGAATCAGTCTAACAGTTTGCTAATGCTGTCCACTATCAAGATGTTTTTAATGCTGACTTTTGAAAATTAAACAAAAACTCCCCCAGCTACAGTGTTTTTCCCAGTTTCATTCAGACAGCAGTACGGAGAGGTCGCCAGTTTTGGTGATAAATGGTATTAAAACAAGTTTATATTAGTCATGAGTAGCCTAATCGAAATGCAACTTCATGATTTCGTTAGCCGGGTTTTCTTATCCCCATTTTTTGCTATTTGAATTGGACAATTTGAATGAATGTTGCAAATTCGGAACCCCATAGCCGATTTCAATCGGTTTTCATTGCAGTTGCACGAGCAACTGGAGTGCATGCATGACGCGCCAAATCGCATGGTACTATCCACTCTATGGCCATCCGGAGGTTTAACGCAATGAATACATTGCAAACAATGAATTCGGCCGAACGGAATGAGACATGAAAAGGTAATACATTCTCCCAGTGATAATCCATAGCTGAACTATCGGTGATGTGCTTTTGCTTTTGTCGCACAGTTACTGCGACTGCGCCTCGACTTGGTCTGATCTCCTGCATGTCTCCACGACTCACATTGATACATAGGATGGCTCTTCTACGTCGAAGATCGGATCGTGTGGGACAAACCAATGAATAGGGGCAGAATGAAGTCAAAGAATCAGTCGCTTTGGACGACTTACTATTTAGCTCCTGGAGAAGCCACTCCAGGAGACAAGTTAGAGCAAACCACAACTAGATGGATAAAATAATTCAGTACATGAGATTTTCCCGACGGCAGGATTAGCCGTTGCGCCTTAGTTGGCGGCTGTATCTCGTCTAAGATGAAGTGCCCAGACGGCTTGCATAGGGGTAAGGGTTGTTGCTGACGGCGGAGCGTTAATTCACGCTCCAGGCAAAACGAAATACCGTAAGACCAATAACGAGGTCTTAAGTGACAGATCTGGAGTTATCACCCCAGACATGCTTCGGCTACGTTCCCGTACTGGGTTGAAGTCTCACTGCTTTGTGGATCAGACATTCGTGTCGAAGGCTTTGGTTAGGAGTCTAGGTGAGGAATTCCTTGTCCACTCTGAGCAGCGAGGTTTTGTTCCAGTGAATGCCACCAACATCCTTTCTATTCGTAATCTTAATAATCATCTTTGTTATTTAGAGGTCGTACAGAATTCCGCGAATAACTAGGGCTTTTTAGATTCGTCTGGCGATGGTATTAGGGTAAGAACAGTGCACAAACAAATTGCACTACTGAACATCAAACATCAACTTCTTTGCGTGCCCATATAGTGTAGTCCTCCTGTGGTTAAAGACGAACTGGAATTATCTTGATTACCTCAAAGCGTTCGTTTAGCGAAGTTATGGTAATTTCTGGCAATTTCAGTTCTCAAGTTGGCTATTTCGGAGAGGCAGCGACGCGCAGAGGTCCGTTTACTGTTTCCGTTTGTTCCAACGCTGACTGTTCTTGACTAATACAAATTTTTCTCAAAAAGGTGACCTCATCTCACCCGTTACACTACTTCGGCTTCACAGCATTGGCTTCAAAATGATCATCGGTGGCGTGGATCAGCCGAGGGATGCCATCCTTCTGGTTCACAAGTGTGAACTCAAATTTGTTCTTGTGATTCGGACGATATGGATTTATCTTTTTGATTACGAATATTTATTCATTTTCGGACACCACAGACGACCATTTCCAAAGTCGTTCAATGATGTCACGATAATATGTTTTGCAGTTGCATATTTATAACTTTCCTAGGCATTTTGAATCATCTCGCAAGGGTTTGGGGATTAATCGCTGCGTTTTACTTTCCTTTTCTGACACCACTTTAACCTAACTAATCAGTCTAAACACTGCTTTTTGCTTATCACTTGCGTTCACGATATTATAATGACTTTACTGTTGTCATCTTTATTCACACCAGCCCACTGAAATCGAATTTTGGCATAATTCACCCAGAATAAACCTGTCAATAAACCACACTGCGCTCTGTGGCTCCGTTGCTGATCAATGAAGATAGCATAAAAACAATTGCTCCTGCAAACTGGACTAAAGTCTTCCCTTGCTTTTGCTCTTCGGTAATTTTGTTTCACCGTTTGTTATCTGCCTTCCTAATGTTTTGTTATTTTGTCACTACAAGTGGCTGAAATGTTAGCATTTTGTTTGCAAGCGAATAAAGCAGCAAATTCGTTTGCCGCAAAGTGTATTGGAATAAAGAGCCACTAAACGTTGTCAATTTTGCGATTTCGATCTGACAACTGGGGTGATCTCCTATGTTTGAAAAAATTTGCAGTACTACAAAATGTCTATTCCAGAGTGAAGGAACGCATAATACATCGTGGTGCGATTTCAATGAGTCGGGCGTCACTAAACATCATAGGATGTCCTACGGAAATATTCACAATAATCCGCAGGTTAATAGTCATCGTATCTCAAATTCAAAGCTTCCATGACAAAAATTTGCAGGAAATAAACAGGACGCATGTGCTCATCATTATTCTTGCTTAAACCATTCTTTAGTTTTACTCACTAGAAGAAGTTTAATTACAACATTCGCAACCATCTGTCTGCAGACCAAAAATCGCTGTGTGATGCATCTTTCCATTTTCAATTGGAGAAATTCCACTCAACACTTACATGATTTTCCCAACCCGGATTTTTCAGCAGACCGGCAAACACTTAACACTGGGTGCTGATCCCAAAATCGATGGGTTGATGCGTTCTCCGAAGTGCACTGAACATGATTTAATCACGGGCAGAATCCTTGCATAGTTGGAACCAGTTGATTTTGATGACGCTAAGGCAGGGTATTGGCGCAAAGGCGACAAACTGACTCTCATAACATGTACTTCTCTTTCGTGGCCTTGAGAACAATATTTTTAGCATTTATCCTCCAAGGTTTAATGTCTAACTTGGAAAAGTTCGCACTAGCCATTGCTCCCGTGGCTCACGACGTCGGACATCCCGGAGTAACCAGTCCATTTTTGATCAACACCGGTATGTTGCGACGGCCGTGAAAATATGCATTGGTTTTACTTTTAAAATCTAAAGGAAATTAATAAAACTGTTAGATGACAGAAGTTCTAACTGTTCTTCAAATTACATACATGCATATTGTATTTAAGGATGTGTTTCAAAAAGGGCAGACATTTACGCACATGCCTCTATTTTCTACCAAACAGAGTAGCATTTGCAGACGCAAAGGGCTGAATCTCTGGTAGCGAAATCATGCATGTAGTCTCTGTCACTCGGACGAACAAGTATACAGAGCATTGAAATAGGTACCCCACTATTCGTTCAGAAACATGATCGGTTTGGATATGAATGCGAATTTGTTTCATGCTGCGTAGAATATCTTATCGATTGCATCCGATAACACTCCTTATATAGCTACTGCTTCCGGTCACGTCTAAATGGCACATTAAGGTTTAGAGATTCTTTTTGGCTTCTATTTCTTTGGATTTCCGTGCGTTGTTGTTTTGTCCATTATTCGTCTCAGACGTTTTGTGCAAATGCGGTCCCCAAGGAACGAAGTTCACTTTCACTTGTTATCAAAGCATACTTCTATTGCTGAATTAGCCAAGGAAGGAACTAATTTTTCTTCATTTCCCGGACGTGAAGTTATGAGAATAAATTTATTACTCCATTTATGATGCTCTTCTACTACCCAAAAATGGAACAGAATCACCGTTGTCACAGGTTCAACGGATATCAAAGTAAGCCAGAGTAAAGTTGACTTCTGTTTCCAGTGTAAACCGGGTCTTTGAATAAGAAGCTTTACATCAGCACGTGATTTACGTTGATGTAACCATCTGACACTTGATTTGCAAGTATCTTTTGTTCAGGCCATCCTTTCAAATATTTTCTTGTTTGGCCGTGAAATATGTTGAACAATGGGGTCTGAGCAGTGAGCCTTTTGGCACATAGTCACTTAGACAGTTTCGTTTCATATGTACTAGCCAACACTAGATTTACGAGTTTACCGAATGCAATTCCTAAAGCGAAGCCGCTTTGTATGATGCACTTACAAAAGCAAATAATAGTTTCGTTGACCAGAGTGTTTATGAATGACGACATAACACCGAGCCACAAAATCAGCTTCATCTCCACATTTAATTCGTCTCGTGAACTTTATCCGTCGATGGCGGTTCTTGTTGATTTAAGCAACCTGAGTAGCAGTTTCGCTAATGCGTAAAGACTTAAGCATATCATTAATGTGTGAAACACGAACTCTGTCTTTATGTTTTCTCGGCTGGATATTCAATCAAGGTGTTTGTGAACCCTTCGATTACTTTCTTTCCACACTTACTGTGTTGGATATTTTACTTTTCTTAGAGGTTGGGACATCTTTGAAATTGTATAATTTACCTCATTCCATCTATTGTCTTTCACAAAACCCTGCTTAAGTAGGTTTTCTCGTTTCAGGGAGGTTTCACCTTTTTCACACAGTCCGGTGCTTTTTTCACTTATTTGGTAGTACTTTTTTAACGTTCTTAATATTGTTACATCGTTTGTAGTAACGAGGACCTGATGGGATTAGAACCTGTAACCTTTTTGGTGGCCGACACTTACTCCACTTGGCCCACCGCCGGTCCTTTGTTTCACTGCGCAACGAGGGAATATGCCTTGTAGCGTCGAACTAATCCTTGTGTTGAGCCGTTCACCACTATCAATTCTTTCCAGTTAACCTTCTGATGTCATTTATGCCCTATCAGAGAAACCAACACTCGCCACCTAATTACATTTGTTGTGGATCTAACTGATAGGGGTTAAAATAGTGTGGACTCCACCATCAAGACGAAGTTATCTGAATAAGGAAAACGAATACCACTCAGGGTGGTCCGATTGCATCCATGTCGAGAGAAAGACTTACTGATTTTCATTAGTTTGTATCCATGACGCCTAATTAGGTCATTTAATTAGCAAAATTCATTTTCTTACTCATTAGACCAAATTACTTCCTAGTGAACCGACAAAAACACTTGCGCAGTGATTAGAAAACTCTTCGTTACTAAAGAAAGCCAGCAAAGCTTTTGTCAAGAGGAATTTTCGGTCAGCACCAACCAGTAAGTCGATCTGGAGGTCAGTTAGGCGCGCTTGCTTAAATCATTGTTGGATTACGGTAACAAATAAACAAGTAGCCATTAGTGGCGATTCTTTGTGATAATCCAGTATAGAGGAATACCACTTCGGTTAGAACCATTTACAAACATGGATTTTTCAAATAAACCTAGTCTGGTGCTTTGGATTAAGTGAATTAACCGATTTTGGATATTTTGAAAAGATGGATTTCCGTAAGATATCCTGAATGCGGAGAATCCACCTGAATTTGACAGTAGGGGACTATGTTTCTTACAGCAACGAAAGGTATTAGCCGCCAGCAAAAAACGTATACCAACTACCTCCTGCGAAGGAAAACGAATTAATCCTTCAAACATTATTCGGTTAGGCTCATGTAAAGAAAACTTAACAGAAAGATTGCGTGCTGAAATTAGTCCCAGGTTTGGGCTTGTGCAGATTTCACATTGGTGGTCGACTAAGTATTCCCCAGAGGGCACGAAGTACATTAGCATACACATGTATGCCTTGAATAAGTACGGGCACTGTTTTCGAAACATGCATATTGGTGTGCACACCGATTTGGTATGTGCCATTGGAATCCAATTAGTATTGCGATTATTGTAGATGGAAGGTGTTTGCTGAGGGTTCACAGAACGATGATGCTTTTTGATTTGTGATAAGCAAACTTAGGGAGGGAGGGCAGGATGGGACTGGTGTAGATAGAAAATGCCATCGGTATGTTGATGAGTGGGAAGATATTCCGGAATTCACAGGACATTTTTCACGGTCATTTAAATTGTCGCGGATGCGTGCTGTAAAACCTAATGCCTTAACGCGGACTTCACATTACGCTTGCTTACCCTTAGCCGTTGTGACCACTTGCGCGTAACCCTTACTCGGCTCTGTACGACTGCAATACTGACAACCCAGACACTCGAGCGGTAAAAGGAAAAGACAATGGGAAGCGATAGGATGTGCCGATATTCACTGTCCCTCAAATTAAACGTCAAAATGCACATCTGATGTTGGACCATGACTGGTTTCTGTGCATCGATTGGTATTATTCTGGACAGCAAATAATCAAAACATTTACGGTATGCCACCAAAGCGTCTTTGTTGACGCAGTGACTTAACTTGGCTGGTTAACACCCGCATAGACTATAAAATCTCACTATGACTTTTGACGGTTAAGAACTCATAGGACGATTTCCGATTTCAAACGCGGTGGGAGATAGGCGTTTACAGGCTGATCAGAAACGATTAAATCCATCAAACTCAGATGTCTCGTAGGACGAATAATTGGACTGTCACCTTTTAATGAAGCCAAAAGAGCATTCTGCGGCTGAACAGTGCACAAATTTCGAACCGTTCAGATCGGCGTGCTAAAAGTGATTCGCATAAAACAGACGATGAAAATATAACGAACACAACGAAATACACCTTCTATCGACCGATATTTTGTTAGTGGAAGGCCTTTACTAATACCCAAACGAGGATTTTGATGTCAAGCAGTTCTCAGAATAGTTAGAAACATCGTAGGCAAGAGAAAACAGGTCAAGCAACAGGAAGATAGCTATCTTCTCTGCCTGTCAATTTCTGATCTATTTTGAATCACTCACTTCCGCTCCACGGCCTACTCGGAATCGACGACTGAAGGTCGTCAGATATTCGATGACCCATAGGGTCTCAGAACTAACCAATTAGTACAATGTGCATTATTTTACATTGAAATTCTTGGATAATGGTCTTTCATTCTTTCGAAAACGCTCAACATAGAGTGTGTATCCGTGGAAACTGTGATCAAAAGTGAACTTAAGAAATATATCAGAACCAAGATTATTCTTAATTGCGTCGAAAAATTATACACCATTTGATATGGTAAATTTAATGTTCTCAATATGAAAACAGCGTAATCGGGGATGTTTTTGGTCACCGTAGGTAATCATTTATCGGTTGTACGCTTGCTTTGAAAAAAGTTAGAATATTGGTGGATTTGTTTAGATTTCCATATTGACCAATTTTTGTTTATTTAGGCGAAAAGTAGCCTGTGTCCTCTGTAGATTTTTGCTGGTTTGCTTTTTTGCGCTGACTTCAGTAACCCGACGAGATCTACACGTGTATCGGGAATGGGTCAACCGTGTAATGCGTGAACGTCTCTCACAAGAGACGAGAGGCTGAACTTGGGCCGCCAATAAGCCTCATAAATGATCGCAATACTCATGTAACTGAATCCACTCAAATAAGCCATTTTTATCTTCGGATATTAATTACACATGCATATATATGTATGCAAACCTGTAATTCGCTTGTTAAATAAAACAAGGCATGTGATGTGGGCGGATCATCATGCAAAAGATCGACCCATTTAGATGTTGAATCTCCTCTGACAGGTTAATTCTGCAGTCGTCATCGGTTCCTCCACTGCAATGTCACCATTATCTGTTTTTACTTCAACCCCTGGAGTTCCTCAGGATGCGTTATTATCACCGTATCTTTTCACAGCCTACATATCTTCAACCTCAACACACTATCATGAATCCCTTATGTAATACGTAGTTTTTGGTCGACCTTATTCCTGTAAGTCCCCCTTTTCGGCTTATCTAAATGACATCACAGAACTTTAAAACGGTTCACGAAACGCGATTTGCCCATTCATCCTCAAAACTTCAGGGAAACTGAAATTTCTCCCATGAATGCGTGGAACTTTCATGTCAATATCAGTTAATGAAAAGGAGCTAAATTAAGAATCCTCGGTAAAGTACCTCGTCTGGATACTCAGCCGAAGTCCTAAATGGTCACGGCATGTGAGCCACATTCCCGTGCCGAATTTCACATTCTACTCCATAAAAATAAGTCTTACCAAATGTTTTGCCTTTTCGTGTGTTCTACTTCATTGGGTCTATGACCCTGCCGTTTCCCCTATTTCTTGTCGAAAAATCTTAAGCCAGTCTCTAGATCCCTCAAGATCTTATCCTTTTGTAGCGAGATACGGAGATATCTACTTACTACATTCACCGTTTTCCAACACATTACAGTTTGCACCTTTCCACAGGAATACACATTGATTCCTACCTACCCCATACTCGAACAACTTACGGAAAAGCATTTCCTGCTCTATCACTCGTTCCAGCTTTGCGTGTTTATGAAATTATTCGAGCTTACAGCTGTTTCACCGTTTTCAACCGGGGTGAATACTTAAGTACCTAGAAATTGGAATATTACGACCTAAAGTGGGAACTCATCACTGTCCCAAATCACACGCACTTTTGTTTTCTTCGGGCGGAGAATGTCCTTTGATTATGTGAATGCTGGATTTTCGCCTTTAGGGATGCACAAGGCATTGACTTAGCTTAAAGTATTCAGTTGGCCAATAAATTCGCCGGTGGCTATAAGACCAGCGAGATCGGTCAGGCAGGTAGACTGAAGCAGTCACCATCGAATATCAAGTTAGCATAATCTTCTAGCACATCCGTAAATGGCAAGAAGACGCATCTGTCAAGACCTATTCTAACATTATCGAGTATGAAGTCCCAGTACTACAAGAGGTCTTCCTTTGATACTTTCAACTCTTTAGTAGATGGAAACTTTGGTATGGAATTCACAGACGACGCTGTGCTACTGAGACAGCTGAATTGAGTGAAACTTTTACATCCACACATTGATATATTCAAGTGCTATGAATGCATATTGGCATCCTTTCGGCATTGAGTCGTACTAACAAATCGCTTTAAGTTAACTCTGTTTTCATCTTAATGCTTGTCCGTGAGCTACTTGGGGTATAGCAGTGAGTGTATATTTACGATTCTTTCGTAGGCAGAACTGTTTTCTGACTGGATTTTTGACCTATGTGAAGCAAAAGTCTAAATACAAAATGAAACGATATAAGCAAGATCTATGAGACATACATATTAGCGCACTCGACTTTGTTGCAAAGTTGCACTGATGCAGCACATTACTCATGTTCCTCATCATTTCTTTTATTTGAGACTGCCGTTTTGTATCAAACATGGAATAAATATGGAGAATCTTATTCCGCTGTCCGATGCAATAGTCTGCAATCAGTTACTACAGACAGTAGGAACGGTGAACACTGACCGAGGCTAGATTTTATTTTAATGATAAACGTCATACCAGCTCCTGCTTTCCTACCGACTCTGAGTCACTGGCTGAGTGTAATTCATTATCGCCGAGATACTGCGCGCATGTAACAACCAACTGTCAGTTCTCCGATGGCCATGACAGCGTGCGTGATAAATGCCAATTATTCTCTTATCTACGGAATGGCCATCTGAAATGCCAAAGATCAACAGTCTACTTGGGATACGATCCCCATTTCGCACCTCATTTCCAACGCTATTAGTGAAAACGAATAAACAGCTCTCAAGGATGGGACACGAAGAAGAAAGTGTTTTTTAAGAACATCTAATTTGAACTGATACGGTTTGCTAGAACAGAGGAAAACTATTCACTGGGTTATCTACTAATAAGAAAACAACTTTATATGATATAGCTCGCAAATATCAGTGGAGATGCCGTGAACAATCTGAATGAAAAGCCTACCTGCGATTTTTCATTCTACTTTTGTAGGTGTACCTTGACAAAACGCATGAATTGACCTGTTTGTGATGCTACTGTGAAGTACCCTTTGTAAACTAGTGGCACCTGAGTTCGAAGAAATAACCTCAGGTTCTTGAAAATCGAAAGTGGTACGCATCCAGACTGGCCATCAAATCGGCGGACGAAGAATAAATGGCATTCTTCGTTGTCTTTCAAAAAATTATTCAACTTTCTGACTAATCTGACAACCCGAACCACAGTTCTTTTGTTCACACTCTCATGAAATGGGGAATTTTTTCCAGTGCAAACTATCCCGGGAGAATGAACATATAACAAGGGATATTTTCGATAGGATAAAAGTGAGACTAAATTTTTCTGGCAAACTGAAACACTATATATATATATATATATATATATATATATATATATATATATATATATATATATATATATATATATATATATATATATATATAGGTCTACCAAGATGCAAAGTATCGCAGTCAATAAGTAATTAAATTGGGCTTATAAATAAAGGCATTGTAGAGGTAGAGAATTCGATGAAGTGAGTGTTTCTGTTGCAAAAGAACGCTTGGCATATATGTATATATATGTACATTCCAATAAGATTGATCCGAGCTCCCGAATAACGCCCTAGTCATTCTGAATAGGTCTCCAAAATGTAAAAGTATGTTTACTGGCAGCATGATGAATGCAAATACATCCGAATGTCCGGAAATGAGGGACGCTCCGACCGCTCTGAGGACCAACACTGGAGCATCAGCTCGTAAACCAGTGACGGACAGTCAGCGGGTGGCGACAGGCGTTTTCCAGTCTCAAGAAACGGGATAACCTGGGGTGAAACCAAACAAGAGAAATGTGAAAGAATGTTACGAGCGAATTTTTTAATTCGGAATTCACGACGAAAACAACATAGAGGCATTAATAGCCGAAATCCCATTGAATCGGAAAAAGAGTAGGCATAGTCGACATCTTACAGAATAAGTTAATTTCGATAATATACCAAAATAAGGTACAATAATGTAAGTATATACATACGCGCTTATCTATGTATCACCGGCTTGAAGCATGGTGCAGAAAAATGCTTCTGTATTTTCATCCTACACGTTTTGCAACTTTTTCGTTCTGCTTTTGGTTTTTTACGGGGCACGAGTTCTACAGACACTGATCTCGTTTCTGATTCGTGACTCTCCACGACTGCAACCAACGACAATCCTACTCCCTTGAGCGCCAACCAATACCGAGACCAAAACTAAATTCCTCATTCTTTTACGCCAACTCATGGCCTGATCGCAAAAAACGCAAAGTGTGAAAATGTAGGCAACGAGCAGACATACACAATGTGTCCAGACCACCGAAAGTTGTGGTCAGAGGATGAGTGTCTTGAACAACAAATGACAACGCATTTCATTACTTACATGATGTATCCACCAGATCCGAGCAATGCTTCGGAGACATGGGTGGTCGCAACGTGAAGCCGCGAACATCCTAAACACGAAGAGGCCAGGCCTCGCAATGATAAGAATACTACCATTAGTGGCACTGTAAAAACTTACCTTGAAAGAAAGCCGAATGTCATGACGTGACCACGTGTCGAAGGTTCGCCAGAACTGCCCTAGCCTTGCCAATTTGTGACGTGATCTCTCCTAAACCCTTATAAGCTGTGATCAGACCCCCGAGATGCTAAAAGTTATTTGTTGTCATCATAAACCGCGGGTATAGGCACGGGTTCCTGCCAGTCCTGAAGGAATGTGTTGCACTTTCATGGTGCGCAGCATATACCGTACCCGGACACTTCAATCGCCAAGCGGTCTAACGCATATCTAATTGGCTGTACATAATCGTTCAGCAAGGCGATATCACTGGTATACCATTCTGCCATCCAATGCCGAATCAAAATACCAACCTCTGAGAACGAAACTTGGAGCTCCCTGGCCCCTTCAGTCCTTCCGCATTTAAACAGAGCTGGGGAAAGGCCATCAGAGCTCAGCGCTTTGTGAAATCCTAAGGCTCGGGTTACTTTGCAGATCACCTCGAAAAGTGGATCTGTTGTAACGAGTCACACAGCAGTGTAATACGTTTGACCATAAAACTCTTTTGCACAATGCAAAGTGGTTTTACAAACCGCAGCATTATTGCCTCGCGAAGCTGCGTCCAAAGGATCATTTAGATTTCGAAAGACCACAGTAAGCCTTGGTATTTCCATATGAAGTATATGCATTTACATTGACGCGGAACATGCTTGTAATGACTTGGAGGGTGATGAGGGAGTTACAAATAAACGAGGCTCAGAAAATCAGTCATATCCCGCTAGAAAAATGGCCTTATACTGAGAAGCAGAAATCAAACAAAATCAGTGGAGCGCAGCATACACGAAACAACCACCGATCAAAGCCGACCCCGTTACGAAACAAAGCTGGGCAGATATGACAAATATTGAACAGATAGAAACATGGAAATCCGTCGGAGCACCTTTTTCCGTAGCCACTTAACCCAACTGTCAGAGAAAATGTAGTACGAATGTATTCGCCAAAGAAGTTTCGCTTACAACGAAGCTGGTGAAATTTTAGGCATTCGGTTACTTAAAATGTCTAAAACTTACGCGATCCAATAATTGAATTTCACAAAAATTGTGTAGACGAAATTGGTTACAACTAATTTCTGTAGTGTTTATGCGACGAAGAAATTCCGCTCCAGCAGGTAACAACGACTGAACGGTTTCCTAGTGAAATGAACATACCAGGGACTTAGGTGTGTTACAGTCAACAGTCGTGCAGCTAACCGGCTTATGTAAAATCTGATATCGGATTCCGTTTGAAATGCATAATTCTGGGTAATTAATTTTGTCAAAATCTCCCAGATAAGCAGTGGGAGATGTGAATATAAATCGCATGTGAGTGAGTTGGGTCGCTTTACTACCCAAGATGGATTGCATTACCTGAGTTTACTGTGACTTTCAAATAATTATTCATTCAGTGTCAATACCCCTTCGCCATTGGAAAGCATGGATACACTGTTCAGATGTTTCGTCCTTGATAAGCTTGGAAAAGCCAGCTACGGAAAAGAGAGCTATATCACGGGATGTGGTGTTCGAGATCTTTGAGAACCGGCTCGGTTACTGATATTTGACCCAAAATCTTCTGTCTCGCGTTCGCGTCCCAGCTCCTGCGTGATGGATACACACAGAGGGCGATTCCTAACAAAAACTAAATAGATGTGCAGTGCGCGATTGATTTTTAATTGCAAGCTGGATGCTGACATCGCACGACGAACGATTTGCAAGATTTAGTATCTGTCAAGATATTTTACTCAATTAAAGCAATATTCACGTTTTCTAGGTAAGCAAATCAAAATGTCAATGAAAGAAATTGGCCACGCATAATTACATTAGGGTTTTGTCCTGTTCTAATGGATAAAGCTCGACTCAATACTGAGACCAACTAGTAAGAACGCTTTCCAGTAATCGTTTTCGTTTTCAATTTTCTCTGTGGCGCTGACCGTGGAGAGCACGTTTAATGGCTACAACTAGCCGCTGGACTTCTGATCACCTTTCCGGAAATCAGTTTTGCCTCACCAAACCGATTTCTTTATTTGCTCACTTATAAAACCTTACCACCTACGGCATCCCATAGATATGATGTGTCATGTGCCAACACAGGCTGACGTAACCGCAATCAGTGCAACCGTTTGCGTTAAACACCATCGCGGAATCAGTCAACTTAGCCGTCATCATTGGCACACCCGCACAGAAATTTTCAAATGAAATAGAATTACTACGGTGAATGTCCGATATTCTACGTTTCTACTCACGTCACCATGAATTAAATGATAACACCACGACAGTAATCAATAGCCTAACAATAAAATGCAGCTATGTACACCTGAAAAAATGAAGCGAATAAATGGGGCTTAAAACCTAGTTTTCCCAATCAACTTTTCCATGATCACATTAATTAGGGTCTGTCTGAAGCCAATTGATTACTGTGCGTCAGAAACAACTTGGTGTTACCGAGTGGAGTCGTTTAGTAAGTGTGGAATAGCAATATCTTAAAATAAGGCTGTAAATGATTTTGTTGTGGAAAAGGTTTAACGAACCTGATCATATGACAAATTACCATATGGTTCCGACGCGAATGAGAATAATTCCCATAAAAAGACCCCGAAAGCCCACACGTCAGTGTCGATGTGGAAAATTCCATGGACCGTGGATTCAAGCGGAAGCCATTTGACGGGCAGACACTCATTCGCCTTAGCTACCAAATCGACGTGGGGTTTTATCGGTCTGCACAGGGAGAAATCGCTCAGTTTCAAAATAAACTGATTTCCCACAAGAAAGCTTCGCGTTGCCACATCCCTAAACGAAACATGAACATCGTAAATAGGGATTATAATTTAAGTGGGACTGTTTTAAAACTAAACAAACCAATGAGCGCTTCACAAATGAAAAGTCTGTATGGCACACTGGAATTGCATTTTCAAAAAGGCACAGTGCATTCTGAGAGAAAAGCAGATGATAAAAAAACGATTATGCTTCTGTAAACTCGCGAAAAGTAGAATATGATAAATTTAGTGTCACGCAGTGGAATTGCACCTGGTACGATATTGTCAGTCATCACGGTTTTTGATGCTAGGATGGGTCGTACTTCGGAAACAGGTTTTCCGCCTCCATTTGCTCTGCTCCATAAACAAATTTGCATGTTACTTATAATGCGGTGTATCATCATATCAAAGTGTGATATTTCAGAAGACTATAAAACATGCTGTCGGTAACGGTTATGGTACGTATTCTCCTGGCAACTTAGATTTGGTTACAAGACGAAGGATGGGCAGTCGAAAAGTCAATACGGATGACCATCCAATAATTAGATCTCCAGCTTCGAACTGAAAGGCTGAGTGCTATGACAGCACAAGGAAGTTTTGGTGGACTGATTGTCTTCGCCAGTTATTTATCACGAAGCCCATAGTTTCTATTGTAAGTTCATTTTTGTACGGTTTTTATAATCTGCAGAATCTGCCAAAACCGATCACATTGGGTTGAAACCCATATTAATAAGACATACCACTATCCTCTTGCTCCACAGTGCCTCTGTTGTAGTTAAGCGTTGTCTTTAAGGATGAACTTGTGAGAGTTAGTCCAATCAAACCAAATTCTCACGCGTGGACAAAGATTACAAAACAGCAAACAGACATGAGCCAATAAGATTAAAAAGAGAACTACCTGTGAACATAGTATCTGTCACTCAAATACACCATTGCATCACATGCATTCAAAGCCATAGAAAGGAGATGGCGACGTGTCAATTTTTTCGGAGGTGACCAAGATCTCACGTCCGAATATCGAGACTCCGTTTCGTCGGAAATGACATCTGTATTATGCGTAAGAGAAGCCAACTGGCCATTAGCTGTACGTGGTATGTTTTCTGGAGCACCAGCGAAATGCAATGGCAAAAAAGGTCCACATGAGTCTGGCACACTGTAATGTCTCAACAATGTAGCCAAGTCACCATAAGGCATATACTCCAGAAGTAAACACGGTGGACGTAAAGGGACGCAAACACCTGAAAGAAAAAAGTGAATTTTCTCCAGATGGGGTATCTTGGGGATATTGCATTATAGTGATCAATATTTTTTTGGCACGCCAATACACAACTGAATCGGTAATAGGACACTAAATTATGTGATCACCAGATGTGAAAAACCAATGAACCGAGTTTTACAACTATTCGGAGAAGTCAGTTCCTTCATCTTATTGTATTCCAGCAAAACTTTTGGTCCAAATGTACACTGCACACTTATTGTACTCAGTCGAAGCTTCACCAAAACCGTCGTGTTCTGTTGGATGCAGACTGAATAATCGGATGTCATTTTTACGGCCAACGCGATTCGACCTCTATGCATTTTAACAATTTTGTAGATATTGGTTGCCATTGGTTAACGCTGATCGTTTTAATAATGTTAGCAGAGGAGTAAATATTTGAACGTAAAAACCTGTGCATTCCATGTTGGATATTCGTGGGATTCGAATATTTCGAAATAAATCACTATCGTCGTTAAAGGGCAGAGGAAGCCAGATGGGCCACTGTCTTTATCACTGAGTTGCATGTTCCCATGGAAACAATGAATATCCGAAGTAGTTAGGGGATGGACCTAGAGCGGCGAGAACAGTGTGCACTAGTAGCCAAAATACAGAATTTAACCTAAATGTACAAACGCATTTTCTCATTTATTTTGATTCAGTTGAAAATGAAAACAATCGCCACTACTCCGGGTTTGCTGCTATAAACTAGTCTTCAGCCAACTGGTTGACGATGAAATGAGACATCTAATCTACCTAGGCGCGGTGCATATTTTATCATTTAATGCTGCCACGTTATTTGCTGCGCCCCATGTGGTTTCCTCCACTCCTTTGGAGCAACAGAGAATAGAGCACAGTATGGTAAACGAGTGTCCTTCGTACGCAATACGTGACACAACCAACGAAATCCGCTAAGCTTCATACACTGAGATAAGGTGTTTTCAGAACCGTGGCCAAATACCAGATTCTTATCCTCAACATTACTCATCCGGTAACTCCGCACAATCCCGATGATAGTAAGTAGACGTCGGTGATTCAGAACCTCTAAGCGATGAACGTCTTCGGCATGCAAACTCCGTGTCTAGCAACCACATTGAACGCACTGAACACAATAAACGAGACCATCAAACTTTGGTAAAATATCGGCCCGACGCCACAAATGCATCAGTCCGGAGTATGCCTCACGAGCCCTGGATATGCGTGTGCTCATGTGCACTATACTGCTCCCATCTTTTACTGTGCAGCTACCGACATAACTGAAATGGTCGACAGTCGTTAGTTCCTTTACATACAGTGTCAAGTTCGAGACTACTGTTGTCTAACTTTGTAGTAGTACTTCGCACTCTGAAAGTGCAAACCACATCCCGAATGCAGATACAGTCCTGTCTAGTGCATGCCACGGGTGTTTCGCACACTGAAACAATTACACAAGGTCGTTTCCTTAATCCATGTTGCACAATTTGTCCTAGTCCTACAGATGGATGTTTGCATCGTGAGGACCAACCGAGACATCCCCTTTTACCTCATCCATGACGAAGTGAAACAGAAATGCGAAGATGGGACACCCTTGTCAAACACCGCTTGCTGTTTCGGATACACACAAAAGCATGCCGTATACCCTTACACGTTCATAGGTATGTGCATACAACGCCGGCAGAAAGATCACAAATTTCACTGGGACATCTAGTTTTTAAAGACTAATGGATAACGCTAATCTGACGGCTGGGTCACCGGTGCCTTACAAGTCGAGAAAAACGATGACTGTCAAACGCCGCCGTTGTCGACCGTTTTAAGCAGGTAGTGAGTAGCGAAAAATGTGATCGGTGCAACATCGATCTGAGAGAAATCCAGCTTGCTGCTCGCGGACGACGGTCTCAGGAATGGGTTTAAGATGGTGCACCACAATCGAAACTATATACGGGAACTAAACTAGCCCTATGATCACTAAAATTACAAAGTACTTAGTTCATGACAAAGGAATACGGTCCTTATTCAAACTGAAACGCAGCAAAAAGGGCAAGTGACCCCATCTAAATGGAAACAACTGGATGACATTTTTTGCGACCGGCCAATTATCAAGAGTACAATGCTTAACTGCACTGCTAGTTACCCGGAAAGGAGTCAGTGACACATCCACTTCTTGGACTGCATTATTCCGCAAGCCCTCGCAGTCTTTCGTCACCTGACGGTGAAGACGTCGTCATACCTTACTCACTATCCAACGTTTAAGGATATGATAGCTTTGCTCCAGTAGGTTCTGAGAACCATTAAAATTCAGTCCTGGTGAAGAAGACGAAACCTGCTGCCAAATCCATCAGCTGCTTGGCTGGATTCCTGCGCCTTTCTAGAATGCTGTTTGCCGGAGTTTTGGGCTCGTATGAAAATTTGAGCTCGTAATCGGTGTCAACTGTCGGATAAGCGAGACGATTCACAACCGCTCACATTTGCAGACTTTCTTGATGACCATTGAGCTGTAGCAAAAAGCGCGTTAAAGATGATGCATGATCTGATTCAACTTAGGTGGACCAGAATCGCGCCAACGGTAACTTAGTACAATACTCTCAACCCCACCCAAACTATCCGTGGCGTTTGAGCGACAGGTCACTATGCGACACGACCCGTGTTGAAAGCTCCTATAAGGAAGGAGTAAATGATTGTCGGCACAAAAATGGGACAATCTGTCTCCATTACTTGTACAGTGGGTGGATAAGTCATCATGCCCACGTAAACAAGTTTCTGATGCACTAAGTTTTTCAATTTGTGCATTGACATCTCCGGCTAACATTATAATGTCATACCCTTTGCTCTTGCGAGCAAGAGTGGCAAGTTTGTCAGAAAACTCGTCTTTCTGCTTGCTAGTGCTACAGTCTGCTGGAGGATATGCCATAATAAAAAACGAGTTGCATTTAACACAGGTATTCTTTCGAATGCCAACTAGACCTTGAAATCTTACAGCACACAAACGACCATTAACCGCTATCCAGTCTGAAACGATCGCTTTAGCTTTGTTAAGTGGGACTTGCTACACAGCATTCACTCGCAGCTAGAGCTGCTTTGTATCCTGAGGTGCGCAGGCAACAACTCGATGAGATACTATGCGTAGTCAGTTGAACTAGCCCGCTGGAATATTGAATTCACGTTTCACTGACGCGGTAGAGATCAATCTCCACTGGGTTCATTGTCAATGCTAAACATCCCTGTTGGCTAGCCTGCATGGCAATGGGCACATTAAGGGAGGCGAGTTTCAGAAGCTGACGAAACTTGACAAAATGTGACTTGAGATTGGAAACCTTCCAGGACACTGTTCGACAATCAACCATTGTTACCATTGGACATGTTATCAGTGGGGACGAAGAGAAATCGTTGGGAACAGAAGACAGGTTGAATGAAAGAGAGGAAATTCTGAGCAGCAGCATACTAATCGCTACCCATCCTGCTCGAGTTACTGGTTATCCTGTGCGGCGACCGGTGTAGCATCGAATCCCTTTTAGTCATGTAACTTATTGGAGACGGTGGACGGGCACTGCTAGGCTGCAGAGGCGTTAAGCGAGAGAACGATTTACGGTTCTCAACCGAATCGTTTGGTTCTAACAAAAACCTGTCGGCAACCTAGTGGGGAGCAGCTGAGTGGAAGCTCATCTGTTTCGGTCAACTAATCTTCAGCTCATTTTTCCGGTTAAGTCGCCAACTGGAATCAATCTCCAATTTGGATGATCACGAGACTTTGGAACAGGCGTCAAACCAGAATAGGTCAGTGTGGTTGGGCCGTCTTGTGCATCTCCATAGAACGGCTGCCTCGTTGTGCGCTGTTATGCGAGACAGGTAATGGTTGGAAGGTGATTCGAGGTGGTCAATCGATAACATGAGAACAAAGTATGGAACCACTAACTAGTGCACCGGGTTTAGACGCGATCCCCCCAAGTAGTAGTACAAGGCATGAAGTATTATCGCTCAGTACTGCAACCCTGAGCAGTAGAAGCTGTGATGTAGCAACCTGGACAAAGAGCACGTGAGTGCTAAATTAGTAATTGTACGAGCTGAAATGCACTTCAGTGCCAGTATTCTAGCCATTTTCGCAGTGATCGGCAGTGGTCAGCCGGATTAAGCTTTCGCCACCAAAAAGATCGGTGGTTGGAATCCGAAATCCGCCGGGTAGGTGGTGGTAGATGTCAACTCGCTTTCGCCGGGCTCGTTACGACATCCGACCTTATGTGCTTTAAAACCAAAAGTCAGTTTTGGCAGAGTTCAAGCAGAAAAGCAAACGACTAACTGCGAGACCCAGGTGGTCAAAGAGGTGTATGAACACCGAATGTTTTTCGGATTGAGGAGTAAAGAAACATGGAAACGGGGTGGAATTTGACTGATCTCTCTGGTATATACCAAAAGAACAGACGCAGGTGAGAGCATGAGAGGAAGACGAAAAAGTAGGCTTTCCTAGTAGAATGAATTTTGTAGCAAACCAAACGGCTTTATCGAGCCTAGAACCAAAGGTGAGTGGATTGCGAATGGGAAAAAATGTTGGAAGGACAGAAATTGCGAGATATCAGCTCTGCAATGTACCAGAATGACAGACTACCGTGGCGGATAAGATTAATCGTTCAGTCTCTCTTGGATGATGAGTGAGCATTTGTTCCTGGCTTGCACAAAATGGAGTTAGAATGTTTGGCACTACCGGCAGTATCACGGACAGCACTGTTACGTTGAGGGTAAAATCACTTGGGGGATCGTGGATTTCCTAGCTTGGATAGGTATGGAATGTAAAAATATCTGTCTTGGAGAACAATCTCCGTGAAATTAAAAAGAGACAGAAATCAGAGAAACATCAGATAAAACACAATTGCTGGTTTCAATGGAATATTCACATAAAAAGTGATTGGTGCAAACACTTTCACTATGATTCGAGAGCAGCTACTGCTGGTACCGACGCGCACTGTAATGATGCTTGCAACATTTTTATTGCACAGTTTGATGATACATAATGATCATGGTAAACGGAAGGCTAACGTACCCAGAAGCTCAATAATGTTCTTATGCGAAAGTTCAACCAGCACCTCTGCCTCCCGGAGAAAGTTGGCATGAGTTTCCAGGTCAGCATCGTCATTCAACATCTTCACAACAACCAATGACTCATCAGCTGATCGCTCAGGAATCGTTGCTGAAATCGACGGGGATGAACTTTCATTTGCACAGAACACAGTTTACGATAATTCACTGATACTCAGGAAGCTTACGGACACCAATATGGATAGAGATTAATTAGAAAAAATGAAAGATCAGGTAATAACAAAATAATGCAGAGCTGAGGGAACCGGGGATAAATAACAGGAACGTAATGGGATCGTTGAGAGCGAACTCGGAAGGCTTGGGGAAACGCAAGCGACCAAAGTAAATAAATGGGTTTTCCCTGACTTCATTTGCACAGACAGATAAAAAACCGATTGCTCGTGTCTGGAAACATTGGAGACACAGGTGGAGACGTCACACGCTTTCTTTACGAATGCTACAATAAAATGTAAACGTGAATGGTATGTCGACCCCCCAACAGGCATTGCAGTGGACGGAGAAATAAGGCCCATTTTTCGACAAACAACTGGCCAAAGATACAGTTGTGGTGATAAAATCAACTAACAGCAGCAACATGCTTTTTGGTACCATGGTAAAGTGGTTATGAAAAATGGTGCAAAGAATCAGTACACTTTTTAAAACCTTAATCATGTCAACAGATCAAATTTTATTATTCCAGTTTTGAGGAAGGAGCGAAACGAGATTCAAAGGGGTTATATGGTTCGAAGGAGGAAACCAGAAACAGGCTCAACGTGATGAGATATTTAATAGGCTTCTAGGGCACTTGAGAACACAGTATTCAACCACTGGTGTGAGCATCAATGTATGATGAAAATACTCCGGATTTGCCACCTAACGCTGTTAGGTAGAGCCGCCCTCCATCCCCGGTATGTTTCGACTTGTTCATTAACTGAACAAAAGAGTTGGCCATTAAGTGACTCCACTGAAATTCAGATGAATCAGAAAAAACAAATCTAGGAGCTGGTGTCTGCGAATGATTTTGACGTATTAAGAGGCTCCTAAGTCGCGTTTCAACGATTGTTGAAGGAGATTTTTTCACGAAGTAAAGGTTAGATGCGCATACATTAATGTCCAAACCACTCCTAATCCACCCATAGCCCAGAGCTCAACAAACGTTCATAAGCGGTAAAATTCAAAATTCAGAAAAAATCAGGGCGCTCGAAATTACTTCGGAATGCTCGGGCAAAGAGGTATCAGGAATCGAGCAAGTTAAGAGAACCTTCCTGCGGCTAAGAAAGACAAAATAATTCTACAAGCTAAAGTATTTTCCCTACCACTATCTATTCCGCAGTCGTTTTGACGATCATTAACAATCCAATGATTTGTTCTGGTTTAGGTAGCTGCTTCAGCACCATGCAGCCACGGGAGAGGTGAACGACGAATGATGGATGAATAACTTTAAGATAATAAGGGTAATAACACAGAAGATGGATTTCGAATGCAGTAGTGTCATGAACTGCGGTCTTTTGGCATACCAATTATCGTCACCAACCATCATTTCGGGAAATCTGGTGGATCCCAACCCGGCAGCCTAGACGGACCTACTAATTAAGGTTTTCGCATTTTTTCGCCACGTTCTGTAGTCATCTACGGTTGTGAGAACTTGACCAATGCGAAGTGTGAATATCAGCAAGCTAGAACCTACAAGGAAGGGCATATTCAAGCAGGTCCGAAAGAACGGAGAAAGTAGCTATCATAAATGGCTCATACCAATAAATATACAACGTTCCACCAATATATATATATATATATATATATATATATATATATATATATATATATACCATTCAAACGAAGCAACGTAACGGACGGGTTAGACGCAGGCTTAAACATTTTGCAGGAGCGGCACAACTGATCATTTTTCCTTAAAAGTAATATTCGCTCCAAGGAACAAATATACGCAAGCCCTGCATTTTCCCAATCTCTAACGGCAGTCAGTAAGACGAACAAAACGTCCGCTGTCTAATAAGGTCAGCGAACATTCGCCTAAGATCTCCGCCGTGCAGGATGTTAAACTACCCACACGTCCTATAACCGTCATCTGCTCGATGGCGTTCGTCAAGTTGATCAGTATTGTGCGGCATCAAGATGCGAGACTGTTACGATTCACGGAGGCCATAATCAGCCGCAGGCACCGATCAAATTTCTGTGTGAAAGGGAGTTAACGACCAGACTGTTTTATCACGATAACTGTCAGACATACCATATATATACATATATATTGTATTGTATTGTACAGACTTTTGCGTGCAATCAATAATGTCGCATTTCAGCCAAAAAATGTGAGGGTAAAAACAAAATAGAAAAAAACAGTAAAAAATATATTCATCGCCTGGTAAAAAAGAACTCATTCAGGAATAATCATAGCACATTATGATATACATATATATGTATATAATATATATATACATATATATTCTAGGTAAGCTTGCACCTAAAGATTCCGACAGTTGTGATAAAGTGTTAAAATTCTCATACAGATCTGAATTGGACTTTTACCCTGTGATCGAATACACAATTTCACCAAGAGCCAGTGAGTGTAAAGACGACACTATCCAGAAAAACTGATCCAACCATCTGAATCAAAGAGATCAAATTTGTGAATTCGCCCATGCACTGGCTACCTCTCAGAAATCGAAGTTATCAGGCTGCTGCAAAATGTTTTTCAATCCTAATAAAATCACCCATATTTACCTTGCCAAATCGGCCTGGCGTCGTATGCACCCTTGCCCATCATTTTATTTTTCTCGGTACTGCCTTGTGGCTCTGAAACATGTCCGTTGTGAGCAGATATGCAGAGACTTTCAGAGTTTGAGCGTTGCTATTTTCACAATATTGGTAGAAATGGTGGGAGAATTTCATGGGTAAGTCAGGTTAGGCCTCAGGTGCTGGGTCCTAGTGTTCAGTCTTTGGAATATGCATTGAATGAGAATAAGTTAAATGTGTTCGGGGCATGTTTCGCGAATCTCCACAGAACGACGGCCCCGTTGTACACTGTTATGTGAGACAGGTAATGGTTGAAAGGTGATTTGAGGTGGCCAATCGATAACATGAGAACAAAATATGGAATCACTAACAAGAGCACTGACTCGTGTGAGTGCGTTTAAACTATCGGGTTAGGATCCACAAGATCCCCAGAAGTAACGGTTGAAGACAATGTGATATATATCAGTGCCGCAGTTAGCAGCACTTTTGCATTTGCAACCCTTCTTTTTCTGTGTAGCTCTCTTATCAACAATTTCGCAGCCGGTTTTTAATTAATCCCCGTTCTTTTTTGTTTAATTAAATGATGCCGTGATGTAGCAGCCACAATCAGCATGTCGGTGCAGGGTTAACGGCTGCCCAAACTGAAATATTAAGGCCAGTTAGACGGGTGACCCTGGTTGTCAAAAAAGATCACTTAAACATGATAAATAAAATTTCAATGGAGCATGGGAAATTCTTATATGTGTTGCGAAGGCTATTAAGATTTATCCTCAGATTACATTCCCAAATGTTAGTAAACTCGCTTGTTCGACAGAGACACTTATTTTATAGAGTAGCTTACATGCGATTACGTCTCTATTTGAAACATGAAGATAATTAATTAGCAGATGGGAACATTTTATGTTAATCGGGGTAGCATACTACAAGTATCTCAAACAAGCATATTCCGATAGGAAAGAACATTATTTAAAAGTATCAAGTGCCAGTGGATACGCAGTATGCATAAAAAGCGCAATAGGGCAGAGAACACAACTATCCCAAAGAGTAGTGGAAAGTGTTGACGGCGTTAATTTGGCGATTGAGTAATCTTGCTAATGGTAACATGGCATGCAACCCTAGTGGAATGCCAACAAAATAGGTTCTTCTAGCAAAACATTCCCGAAAAAATTATCCTTTTTCCTTAAGTATGGCCAGGTTGTTAAGATGAGAGAGGCCTTTTCTACGGACCAAAATAGGATGCATTACGGGCAGGGGAAAATTTGGTGTTGCAGTAAGGGAAACATTACCGTAATTAAAAGGAAATAGATAATATGAGAAAACCGCAGTGTTCCCGAAATAAGCTGGGCGTTTCATTCTCCCAGAATTTAGCAAATGTTATTTTTGAGTAGAATGTTTTTCCAACTCACCAGTAAAAGTAAACCTAGATTTTGGGCGTGGTTCACATAAAACAGCACAGCCTATCTCGATGGCATTCAAAATAAGTTAGATGTTCTGATATGATAATTATTTGAGCCACTTGCACAAAGAGTATTAGCGTCAAAATGGAAAACCTGGCGTATGAAATATAATTATTTCATACTCGACTTACTGGACGCCATTCAATGAGGAACAGCGATCAAACCAACAAATTACCAGTGTTTATCAATACTGTAGTTCCGATAGTACATGCGCCAAATTGTTGATTAAAGCTTACTTCGTTTTCCCTAACGGGCTAGTATAGTATCATTTTGAGGCACACAGCTAGAGGTTAAAATGAGATGACGATTAAATTCCTTTCAGATCTGAGCGTTAAGTAGCATCAAAGCCTACGGCTGAGGGTTTCGTCAATTTGCAGTGGATACAAACTCAGGTATTTTGTTTTTTTTTCGTTGTTGCATGCCGGAGTGGAAGGGGTTCATACGACTGCAAGCAAAACCTATAATTCTGTTCTTTTAATGTGGTCGAAAACTGTTTCGTTTTAATAACACGTACTTTGGCTACGCTGTTTCTAATAAGTCTATTAAGGCATAATCCCGCATGACCGAATTTAGCATCATCTCACGCTGTTAAGCAGCTGGATGACCCACTAATTGCTGCCTTCCTCGCCATGATACATGTTACAATAGGAAGGAATACGCAAAGTGAATTAAATTACATGAAAACTGAACGAGCACGAAACGCAGCGAACTTCAATGAAATGGGTAATCAGGAGAGATTAAACCTCTGGGGGAACGGAGGGCCAGGATTGTAAAAGAGCAAAACTCGGCTGGTGTGCACAATGAAAAAAAACCGAAACGTTCGAACGTGGGTGGTAAGTATACGACCAGAATGCTATGACCACAGCATTTGTGTGCGTGCGTGCATGAGACATGTTGCGGTAGATGAGCATTTCTAGGTAATGCATACAAATAGATAGAACGACAGCCAGAAAAGAACACCCGCACACACACTTGTTCGCGACGGCGATGAGAATGTTATTAGACCGCTTTGCTTCTAAGTCTATTATGCGTGTAATACCGAAGATAGAGCACAAACACAAGCGCACTTGAGCTAGTTTTATACAACTCATCACACCGATAGCTCAATGAGCATTCATTGTCCTAAATCTAGTTTGGAATAGCCCGATGTTTGAACGAACACGTCTGGCAAATTTGTGCAGTCATCATGAGAACACCATGTTGTATACGTCAATAGGGCCAACCGCGTACAGAGCGAAGGTGCGCGTAGCATGAGCACGAACATAGGCACAGCTGGCACGATCGATGCAGCGTAGTTATCACGATAAATCCGTAAAAATCAGTTCAGTTTCAGGAATTAATCTTTTTTATTGGGCCATCAAAAATAATTAGAACTCATTTTACGACAGAGTATAGAAAAAAACCGATACGAGGGATTCAAGAATTAACTCCTAATGAACCTAAAACGACAGATGAATCAAATCAGTGGCGCGTTTTTTTAATTAGGCGGTAGTACCCCACCACCATCAATATTTTCACAGAACACTCATCTAATCATATTCTGCTTTGGAGTGTTCTCTTATATCCTTCGTTGATATGACGACTGTCATGCCAACTAACTACTACTGAATTCCGTAAACCGTCCCAGGGAATCGTTGCAATGATCCAACAGCAATCTCCCCATCTGACCAATGCTGGAAATGCTACTTAAGAAAATTGAGAGGTCGAACAAGAAAGCATCACATCGACCGGTAGGCTTCCGTTTGTGACTGTCTCTGAGGCTCATCGGTGACATGGCAGTCACAACAAGGAGCGTTTTGATATCAATCACGAAAATTGCAGTTTAAAGAATACCTTCTCTGTCCAACTTTTCTGTAACAAACGCTAATTTTAACACATCTAGCAATCATGACCTGCCGAGATTTCGCGTACATATCTTTGCTGTACTCAGAGAGTGATGTGGTGGAGCTCACAAACACAACTGCTGATGCCCACAACCGCGTCGTCCGTAACATAATTGCGAAAAAAAAACGAGACAGGTCGACAACATTCGACACCGAGCAGCATAGAGCAGAACAAGCACAAAATATCAACGGAAGACCGAAATTGTCTCAACAATGACAGGCGGATGACCAGACTTGTGTTAAAATGCAATACAGTATTGCAAGATGTAAAGTGGACGCAAGAATTGAGTCCTGATAGTGGCCACATTACACAATTATACCACTTCAGCATAGGTTTGCCTTCTACTTAAGTGTCATCAAAATGACGCCGAAAAAATAAAGCAAAGAAGAAAAGCACAGTGTTCTGTTTTCATAACATACTGTAGATGAACCAGTCTCCATGCTCACGAAATTGACTGGCTAAACGAAATAGAGGTTTGATATGGTAGACACTAATCCGTATCTCTGAACAACTGGTCTAACCCACAAGGCAGCAGTAAAATCTATAAGTCCCGTGACCTACTGGGGACCCGTGACTCAGTAGTCAGTTCATACGCTCTTCGGATGGGGCTAAATATCCTGGTTCTACAATTCACCTCTCTTCCACAAATGGTGGTGAGCATACAGTCGTATGCTTCGTACACCGTCCGCGGTTGGTTTGGAATCAGAGTTTAGCCAGTTCCCCTGGACTGATTAAAAAAGATCAGTTAACTCGGTTGAGGGCATCGGACGTCAGCCTTCGTCCTCCGTCACGAGAAAGCAATGTGTAGGACTTCCTCGGCA
>LUCM01004720.1:0-25107 GCA_008360955.1 Fasciolopsis buskii | reverse complement strand
GTATCTCATCTTTTCCCGCCTGTGTAGGTCCACTCCCTGTTCCCGTTGGATATTCACTTTTTTTATATAAACGTGTAACTCTGGGGAACGGCAGCGGTCAGTGAGGCTTGACTTGCTGTTTAACGCTGAACGATGATGATGATGATGATCCAGGGAGTCCCTGAGATCGGACTACATCAACTCGGACGGATAGTCCGCTTACTGAGAAAACATGGGGCACAAGATGCGAAGACGATTTCGACGGCAGGCTTAGGAGCCAAACTCGACCGAAGGCCTTAGGTGTATAGCGAGACAAGTGAGCTTCTTCGTGATTATCGAGTGCAACAGATCAGGAATGCGAGATGACAGGTAGTAGGTTATACACAATCTAGTCAGGAAGAATGCGTTTGTTAGAAAGGTAATAATTGATATGATACATGGTTAAATTTGGACTGCACATGATTAATAAGACAGTTAAAACAAAATCAAAAGGCTCATTAACGACTTTGAAAATTCCAACCAACTCTCGAGGGGATGGCAGTTTGTTTCGATTTCGGATCGTCACTATTCAGCCAACACAAACAATGCGTCGATCATTTTCTCCCTGTAGCGAACTCATCGGTATATACTGGAATAAAAACGAAAACCTACTGAACTCTCATTCTGGAGCATAATGCGGGTCAGAAAGACATGAAATTAGCTACCGTTGACAATGCAAACAAAAACCCACCAAAATTCGTATCTCCATGTGACAAACCAGGTTCCTGAGACGTGGTTAAACCAAGTCGTTCCGCCGCCGTGAGACTAAGCATTCGATAGCGGCGGATTAATTTATCCAAACCTGGAGCCTCAGCTAAGACAATCCAACCGAATGCTCTTTTGGAAAGGCGTTGATGCTCGACCAGCTTACTGCGAGGATAGCATATCTGCTTTAACCTGGAAAATAAAACGGAAATATTTTCAGTAGATGCTAGCTTTAATTGAATAGTAACAGGGTCAATTATAGGGGCAAGGAAAATGAAAATAGGTATTTGTTTCAATGGGGTTTACTGTGAGCATGTTCACAGTTTTTCATGTCCAGAGAGAATGAACCAAAGTATCGGATGAACATTGACTGATTTCGATGGTTTAGACATCTGAATAATCAACTGCGAGAAGTGTTCATCTACTAATGTCCTTAAACATATGCTACGAAATACAATGCACATATCTGGACTAAAATCTTCACATTAGTCGAACAATGAGCCTTATCTTGGAGGATGTCTCACAGCACGGTGAAGTTTCCGCTAAAGAAGGTCCCAAATTTAGCCTACGACGGTTAGTCGTCCGGTAAAAAAGGATAATCAGAGGAAAGTGTTCTTTCTCCTACGACTCGCTATTTAGCCACGGCACATTTCGTACGAGAAATGAAGCAAATAAAACTGGAAACATGCGCACAATGTTGTTTATTTTGCGGCGGGTATTGTGTTCATTCGAACAACTTGAAATATCGTGCAGCAAAAAGTTGACCTTGGTGGTCTAAAGTCATGCAAAGAGAGAATGAACAACAGAACACGAGCTCAAACCTACAAAGCTGCCTATGTGTGTATGCCCATGGACAAACAGAGAGAAACACACAATATAGGTTCCAGTTACAATGCGGAAATTACGTAGAAACTTGTGTACTGAACAACAAAAAGGAACAGAAACGAAAGTGTCTGAATCACCACTAATCAAACTAGCTTTAACGCGAAGACATAACATGACGTGAGAATTCACTGTCAATGCTCATGAAACATAACCAGTTACAACAAAATAAACGGTGAATTCTACACAAAAGAGGCTTACAAAACACCCAAGCAGATTAGCGGGATGTCTGGCCAAATCATCGTCGACATCAAAACCTAATCTCCCGGTTATCAAATAAGGCAAGGAAGAGAGCCAAAAGCAGGTCCGAATACCACATTCAGGATATGAAAAAAGACGGCCATGGCAAAAGTGGTCGGCTTATTAAGGAAAAACAGAGACCAAATCTCATCTTCTTCTTTCTTGTCTTATCGGAAAAAGAATTCCACTATCGGAATCTACCCTCTGATCCTTTCGATTTCGGGAATGATACGAAAACGAACTGGTAACAACGTGGGGAAATAGGGGATGAATAACAAAAAACCAAAAGTGAATCGGAACAAGTTTCCAAATTTACAGATCAAAAAGGCAGTAAACGAATAAAGAACATCAACAGCATTCTAAGGGACGCGGTCTTCCAAACGCTAAAGCAAGTTCGGTGAGAAACTTTCAGGCTCTGAGTTGCCTGTTTCACCTGAACGCCTCGCCAAACGCTCCCGAATTTCCCAAATCTCAGATAACCTCTGCCGAGGAAGTCCTACACATTGCTTTCTCGTGACGGAGGACGAAGGCTGACGTCCGATGCCCTCAACCGAGTTAACTGATCTTTTTTAATCAGTCCAGGGGAACTGGCTAAACTCTGATTCCAAACCAACCGCGGACGGTGTACGAAGCATACGACTGTATGCTCACCACCATTTGTGGAAGAGAGGTGAATTGTAGAACCAGGATATTTAGCCCCATCCGAAGAGCGTATGAACTGACTACTGAGTCACGGGTCCCCAGTAGGTCACGGGACTTATAGATTTTACTGCTGCCTTGTGGGTTAGACCAGTTGTTCAGAGATTCGGATCAGAGTCTACTAAATCAACCGTCTACTTCAATTTGCACGGTATGTTGGTAAGAAGCTCACGGAGGGAACATGGATCTCGACTGATGGCCTCCAAGGGAAGATGGGAAATGAAAAGCTAGCATGTGCGGTGACCCCGGAGCGCTGTTTTTTTCTCTTTCTCGCTTACTACAGTACCGATGGCACATCTGAACCTTATTATATATATATATATATATTATATATTATATATATACATATATATATAATATATATATTATATATATATATAATATATATATATATATAGATATATATGTATAACAGTGAGGAAATGTGGCTAAGCCAAGACTGTGAACAGTGATTATGAGCATCTATTCACGTATTAGTTTCATAATGGGAAGCAAAACTTTTCATATCCTTGCACCAGTTACCAGAATCCGAGGGGACTTCATGTGAAAATATCTTCTTTACATCAGCAATTACTATAAAGTACAAAGGTTATTGAATGTGAATTAAACGAAAGAAACAAATAATCCCAGTTAGGTTCTGATTGTGGAGGTGGTCGTTTAGATCGCAAACGTTGCATCACCAGTCGCTGTCCAAGAACCTCTTTGACCACCTGGTTTCTCGGCAGTTTAGTCGTTTGCTTTTCTGCATTGAACTCTGTTCAAACTGACTTTGTTTTAAAGCACATAAGGTCGGATGTCGTAACGAGCCCGGCGAAATGCGGAGTTGACATCTACCACACTACCGGCGAGTTTCGGATTCCAACCACCGATCTTTTTTGGTGGCGAAAGCTTAATCCGGCTGACCACTGCCGATCACTGCGAAAATGGCTAGAATACTGGCACTGAAGTGCATTTCAGCTCGTACAATTACTAATTTAGCACTCACGTGCTCTTTGTCCAGGTTGCTACATCACAGCTTCTACTGCTCAGGGTTGCAGTACTGAGCGATAATACTTCATGCCTTGTACTACTACTTGGGGGGATCGCGTCTAAACCCGGTGCACTAGTTAGTGGTTCCATACTTTGTTCTCATGTTATCGATTGACCACCTCGAATCACCTTCCAACCATTACCTGTCTCGCATAACAGCGCACAACGAGGCAGCCGTTCTATGGAGATGCACAAGACGGCCCAACCACACTGACCTATTCTGGTTTGACGCCTGTTCCAAAGTCTCGTGATCATCCAAATTGGAGATTGATTCCAGTTGGCGACTTAACCGGAAAAATGAGCTGAAGATTAGTTGACCGAAACAGATGAGCTTCCACTCAGCTGCTCCCCACTAGGTTGCCGACAGGTTTTTGTTAGAACCAAACGATTCGGTTGAGAACCGTAAATCGTTCTCTCGCTTAACGCCTCTGCAGCCTAGCAGTGCCCGTCCACCGTCTCCAATAAGTTACATGACTAAAAGGGATTCGATGCTACACCGGTCGCCGCACAGGATAACCAGTAACTCGAGCAGGATGGGTAGCGATTAGTATGCTGCTGCTCAGAATTTCCTTTCTTTCATTCAACCTGTCTTCTGTTCCCAACGATTTCTCTTCGTCCCCACTGATAACATGTCCGATGGTAACAATGGTTCCAGTCTCATAGGTATTTTCTGACAACCCGAACTACTGTAGGTGTATGGGAAATTTGTCGTATCTTGGAAAAATAAAATACCGTTCTAGCACGGTGATGGACTAAAGCGTTGGATGAAGCAGAAGGGTTTTCTAATTTACTTAGTTCCGCTTCACTAGGCGGTCATACGTCGAATGAAGTGCCGTCACGTGTATTAAAGCTCGACTGGCATTCGTCTGTGTGAGAGATGTGGCGTCGACGTGACATTAGGTTATTCATCAAAGATCGAGCGTACAGAGCAGCAGTAAAGTCGATCCTGCTATGTGGCTCAGAAAAATAGTCACTGCGAACAGAAGATATGCGAAAAACGGTGTTTCAACATAGCTGCCAGCTTTGTATCGCCAGATTAAATTAAGGGCTAAGCATAGGATGTTGAACGACAGTGTTGGCATACGTTGTGCCCCGGAAATTGGCCAATGAAAATTGAGAAGCGAAAAAGTATATCCGAGATCAAGCTACAGAGAAACTGGAATATACCTCAACGATTATGCATATCATAAACCCACAATCGTTTATTGAAGAAGTTCTACTTAACGAATGACAAGCGTGAATGAAAGACGTGCAGAGTGCCTAACGAACTTCCGTCGATTTGACTGGTATAATACGGATTAGCGTCGATGAATGTAGTAACCATTGTGCTTAGTTCAAGGTCACGAACGATGATAGACCGACAGATTTCAAAAATTTCATCGATTGTGGAATGCTAAAGTGCAATTAATAACCGTGACGAAACTAGATAGTCGAGGAATTAATCTTGTCGGCCCTAATCAGGATACGTGACTTAAAATGTTTTTGTCGCATTAACGAATAAGGACGGAGAAACCTATTAACCAGATGCCAAACCACGAAGTCTCTTTGACAAATCCGTTAAAGGTTTATTTATTTTCACTGGTTCAAATTAGATGAAAGAAACATTTGGCATCTTTTCTAGTGATGTATGTAGAAAGAAGATTGAACAACTATGGAATTAACGTTTCACAACAAACATTCATCTACTCAATAACTATGGATAAAGCAACTTAAATGCGACAAGCAAATTATAAAAGGATGTATCAGTCATTAAAAACAGCCGAAAGAATACGGTCCAGATTCTAAAATAATAATAATAATAATAATAATAATGCGCCAACGTGATGCGCTTACTTAGGATGCAGCAGATGCATCATTGACGCGGCATTGAACAACTTCTCCGGAAGCACATCAGCTCGAAGGCGAGCGGAAGCTGAGTCTAAAATCTGTATGGATGACTGAGTCAGAGCGCAGCCAGGATCGAGATTGTAGTCCACCGCTTCAACACATGAAGCATCAATCGGAGACATTGTAGACGTCAGATTTACTGTTTTCTGGGACACATCACCTTGGCCAACATTTTCTCCATTGATCTCTCGATCCAAGAATTTTCGACAATTTAAACATGTATTAGACGATGTTTGCAGGGTGGCACCACAAGTAGTACAAATGTTATACAGACAAGCGCCAACCAAACGCTTCGAACGACCATCTGACTCGGCATTCGCCACATATGCCACTGGCTTCTGCAGCTTCATAGATAGAGTGTTAGCCTCAAATTCTTCGTCTTCCGCATTGACGCTAGGCTTGGAAGTGACACGTCGACCGTACCCAATCGGATTGAACAACGATGACTCATTAGCAGAAAGCAAGCTGCTTGAAGGAAAATCATTTTGTGTTGACCTAGCTTTGTCACGTTGACGACGAATTCGGCACAAACCGAAGGAATTTACGATGGATTTCCGACTTTTGATCGTTGTCCATGGACTTTGAGCTGCAACCCTCCTAACGTCTGAAGACTCCAAGGAAATGCGACATTTCAAACAGTCATTCAAGTGATAGCAACAGCTAGCCATGGTCTGGCATAACGGGTGCATCTGACGTAAACGTCGACGACGATTGAGTATCAAGCGACGGCGTTCCAAATTACGAAGTTCTTTCGTCCCATCTGACATGTGACAAATAGAACCCGGTTCACCTAGTGGGTGTTCCTTGCTTTCCATTGTCAAACCGGCTTTCTGAGCAGAAGTGTCAGAAAATTTCCGTGAAGACAAACAAAGGTTAGAGGTCGAATTGGCTGAATCACAACGATTGCATCTCCAGACCGCGTAGCCCACGACGATAAGACAGGCAAAGACGACTACCAGGACACAAGCGACTACACTCTAAAAAAAAGTGGACCAGGATAGAAATTGTAAAACTGTGAAAGAGTTTGCTGAGAATTGAACAAAACACGTCAGGATACGAAACTGCAAAAAAACGCCATAACATTGTGGCCTTTATCTGAACCTGGAAATAATCGGAATTCAACTACTCAGCGGATGCGGCAGAGGAACGTACAGCAGAAATAAACAAACAAGATCCCCTTTATTCCCTACATTTTGCTTTCTTTATTTATGGAACGATAAGCTGATTCGCATTCGGGAAATTGGTTGCTCAAAAAGGAATCTGAATTAATAACCTCCAAGCTGAAACAACTTCAATATTGAAGGCTAGATTAATAGCAACTAAAGTGAAAGGTACAAAAGAGACGAATATCCACATCGTTTTAAATTATCTCCATCATTCTCATCTAAACCCGATGCCTGGGCATTCAGCAACAAAACTGCCACTCTATCTTCGCCATCTCCATTTTGAGCTTTCCAAACTGCTTGGTCTCGTTGATAACACCACGTTCTTCCTTGAATAATTATCTCTCCATTGTATATCGCTGCTTCATTGCATTTTTTAACTTCACCTATAGGCGTTGAAAAAATCAGGTAAAAGACTGGATCAAGAATTGAGACACAGCTTTGTCTCACCTAGTTTTTGCCTAGGCTCGTGACAAGCGGACAGCAACAGTCATGAATAAAGCAAACCCAGGTCCCCCAGCAGGGAGCTGCGGACATACAGCGGTAGTAATAATGAGGATATTGTGTATTTCCGCCTGGCCACAAATTCGCTGGTGCTAGTTTGACTTAGCAAATGTGACCCGCCAACTGCCCCTTGACGTGTCCTGCTGAACCGATGAGGCTTGCCAATATAAATCGACTGATCGCCCAACTGGCGACCGGGTCCGTTGGAACAACTGCGCCGCTTATCACATCTTGTTTGGCTGCGCAAAGGCGAGAAGCGCTTTCTCGAGTAAAACCATCTAGTTCAGATCGAGAACCGAGTGTTGCGAAAGTCAGCAATTCGTATAACCTCGAATGTTTCTGACCTCACAACGAAGACTTTGGTTTTACTAAGAACCCGTTCGCAAAATCAAGGGAGTGACTGAACGAAAGCTTATTTGCATGGGTCAATCAGTATATATGTGGACATACATATATATATATATATACTGTAAGTGAAAAATTATTAACGTTGGGGTTCACCGGTCGAATTATAAATCATGGCGACAGCAATGTTCATAACAAGGACTGGTTTCTAGACTCTACAGATAAAGGTTGAGCGGCTGAAAACGGCAATCCTCGTTTTGGACAGCAATTCAAATCATATCGTCAGACCACGTACATGGGTTCGTTTTTCATGACATGCTTCACGCATGAGTGTACTGAAATTGGCATGCCCCAACAGCTATCAAGGGCCAATAAACGGTAGCCATGACCCTGAAGCTTGGAGTGATATAGAACTACATAAGGTTTCATCGAGTCAGATGGTGCCGATCCGCGGGGCAGCGAGTTGTCCTCCACCAATATTATGGTGACTACTGACTACGTTCTCCCTTGATGACATGCGTGATTCATGGGCGTCAAAATGAGATTACACTTCGACGTTGTATGACGGCAGCGGGCCCCCCATGACCCAATGAGCTTCACAGGATGACCTGCCTCAAGCCGAAGATCCAATCCTACCGGGAAGATCAGCGCGTAGAGGCCGGACAAAACAGTCTTATGGTTTAACATATTGGAGGTTGATTCAAAATAACTCAGCGGGAAAAATGAGCGCAAAATTAATTAATCGAACCAGATGGACTCCCACTCAATTACTCCCATCTGCCTTGTGTGTGGTTCCTCGCTTAGCGGCTGTACCACCTGGCAGTACCCGACCGCCATTTATAATGAGTTACATTCGTCGTCGTGCAGCATAATCAGGACCACCCCGAGAATCGATTCGATCGGGATGGGTAGTGATGAGTGCGTTTCTGTTCAGGATCCCATTGTTGGATTAACGCTGGACTTTTCAGCCAAAAACAGTGGTCAGAGTACCAAAGAAACTTTATTTAGGCGTAACTATCCACCTAGCTGCCTTCAAAGTTTGTACAATAAGCCAGATAGGGCGAGAAGTTGCCTTAGATAGAACCGTCGAAATGTTTGAAATGGATGCTGTGTAACCAAAACGTACAAAAAAGATCCCACTTCGGTAGTCACTCTTCGTAGCCTAACCTTGCTCTCTACAATTCACTCTTCGCGTGTCCGGTGATCCAGTTTCAAGCGCTCATGGTTTAGCTGGCGTTGGGATCGACCATAATCAAGCGAACCGAGTGTCTACTTTTAGACGGGATCCCCGTGAACAGTCGTTTATGTGCACTTCGGTTGAACGGTTCCGTAGGTGCTAATAGCAGTCGACTGAAGTGCCACCGTCTGTTCATCATATCCATTTATGAGTCTAATGACTGCAGTCCTCCAAATGCCAAATACAAGTGCTATGGAAACCTACCCGGGAATATATATCCAACGGCCGCTTTGGTGATTTTACCACCCAAACTGGATAATTAGTGAAGACAGAACGTCATATCGGAGGCTATCTCCGCAGATCGCACCAAAAATAGTGACAGTCTCAGCCGAGCTTGATATGACCATAGACTGTTTCTGATAAACATAATATTTCGTCATGAAAAGCGAAATCAGTTTCATTGGCGCCATCCCATTAATTGACAGCGTTGGGCTCTCATTGATCACACTGCTACTTGCCAGGGGTACCGTGGATCAGGCAATGATTGCATATCATAGTGTTCCACATCTGTAAATCATGCTTTAGTACGAACTCGTCCTCCTGTGCACTGAGTCTGTGGCTACACCTATACAAAAAGCGTGCCTCCAGGACAGCAGCTCTTAAGCCACGATCGTCGACACGAATCCTAACTGAAGTTTCTAAAGTGACAATCATCGCAACCAAATGTCCAGGTTCTGAGGGGACATCGGCAGAACGTCAAAGGAGTTGATCAAAAGGTATTCGAACAACATAGACGTCTAGGCAAGGCGAGTTTCAAAACGGTGGACACAGTCAGAGACCGCGGCCCGCAGAATACTCTAAGACCAAGTGAACTATATGACAGAGAAGTTCATCTCAATTTCCCAATCTCCACATCCGAAATGCAGAAGCCGAATTCGTGAATATGGGGATCATTCTCCCAAAATCACCAGTAGATGCAATGTTCGTCACGGTCCCCATTTCATCCTTTCTTTTCAACTTTGTAATTAAAACGATAATGAGAGTCGTCCTATTCACTTGTAAGAAAAGTGACTGCTCAGACAGGAAATTGTCTAACTTACAATGTGCGAACGATTTGGTGCTACTGAGTAAATACCCAAACAAGTTGCATATTCCTCTCAATTACCATTATTTATCATAATCAAGCAACGAACTCGCATTTCAAGAGCTGTGTAACGTTTGCTGTGTAGCGAAGACCGAGAACACGCGTACCGATCGGTCGGGCTAACACTAAGGGCAACAGCTGATAGGTAACCAAAGTAGGAGAAAGTAAAATTCCAAACAATATCGAAGTACGACAACCATCTCCGTCATAAGAATCTACGATGTGACATCGTTTGACATTAGAGGCTGACGATGTGGAGCCACAAACAACAAAACTAGTCAGCAGGCAGAATTTACCGATCATCCTTTGTTTTGGCAAGCCCTTTTAGCAATTCGAGATTAGACGTACCAGATGGCTTAGGATGCGTTGATTTAGAAAACGTGAAGAACGTTCATGGACACAGGTTGGATGGCCCAAATGGCCGATAGCAAATTAAAACGACAGCGTTTCGAGGCTTTGAAGCAAAGCATTTATCACCAAGATCCCGGGAAACGATTTGACGGATGCGTGAAGACAAAAGTACACACACCTCGTAAACCAGACGAGCAAAAAGGTGTTCATGTCACTTGAATAGCATAATGGTCAGTCCCGAAGCAGAACAACTTGCCAATTGGATGTGGAGATCAGATTCACAAAAAGCTACCGGATTAAACCGCAAATGCGAGTGATTGCGATTTAGTAACCGTGGAAAACTAGGGCCAAGGGACTACGACAACCATGCTTAGTTGATTTGCCGGACCTGGATGGTATGTCCAAACAAATTATCCCTGCAATAGGCGAAATCAGTTTATTTTGGTCATTACTGAGAATGGTAACCAACCCAACGCTCACTTGCGTATGAATATTGCTTAGTTCCGAAGAGTTGATCTTCATCACAACCACTCTTGAAATCAAATTTGGATCAGGTCCTGTGATTGAACAAAGGGCGATATCGTTGCATAGAAATATGGACCACTGCGATATATTCCCCTGGGATTCGGAAGTCACATCGATAGAACCCAAGCAAAACGGTCTTGAGGCCAGGCCAAGAGGATTGCGACAAACGGCAGAGGAGCTTGCCTCGGTGTCCAAGCTGACGGGAAACGTATGAATGTTTAATGCAGACAATCCAGGCCACATGCTCCCAAGTGATCCGACATTCAGAATTTGACTGACATGGGTGTCAAACGCAGCCCAAGGTTGACAGTGTGGTACAGTTGCTGAACCACGATAAGTTATTCCAGATCCAGAAAGACAATCCACTGAGGATTCATAAACAAATAAATAATTGCGCTTTGATGCTGCTCAGAGTCTGACATGGCTGCAAACGTACGCATTACAACAAACGAGCAAATTTTAAATCGTAAATATATATATAGTTGGCAAGTACCATCCAGACAAATGAATAATTTTTTTTCGGAAGCATACGAATGTTTTCTCGGTTATTGCCACTCGGCAGGTACGCGTACACGGTGCTCTCCAGTTCAAACATCCCTACATTTGCAGATTCAGAAACGATATCACCCATAAGAATCTTGTGCCGTCATCAAGGTGCATTGGAAAAGCCATTTTTGATAAAGCGGACACTGAGTACAAAACGCCCACCGTCAGGCAGTGAAATAGCTAACCAAAACGAAACGTGATAATCCTCTCAGTTTCCCACAAAAAATAAGACAATTTTTCGTTGCACTCTCATTGGAAAATGTCAATGTGACCATTATGTCAAAACCGATCGGTGATCTTCTCAGCAATGTCATGACCTAGAGGAAAACTCCAAGCAAAATAAACCTGTTTAGAAAAACGCGCATTTCCAGGGCCTAATTGTTATCAAGCGGATGGGAAACCCTCGAAACAACCCTTGCATGAAAAAAGACGTAATTGGGTCAGCGATCGCCGATCATTCTCAAGCTTGCACTGCTAAAGTCAGTTTGGGTTTCATAACCACCAACTTTGCAGCAACGTGCTCTTTGTTTTGGTTGCTACAACACAGCACCAACTACTCCGAGAAAAAAAAAGACAAAGAATAATGAAAGATTGATTGTGCAATAATAAGTAAAACAATGACACAAAAGAGAAAAGATTTCGGATAAAAGAAGACCGCGGATTGTGGTACTGAGCGACATCACTTATTTTCCCCGACCATCGTTTGAGGGATCGTGTCGGCCCTGACCCAATTGTCTAAGCGCACTCACATGAGCTAGAGCACTAGTTAGAGGCCACCGCAAGTCACCTTTCAACCATTACCTGTATCACACAACACTGTACAAAGAGGCAATCGTTTTGTGGAGATGCGCGAAACATGCCCCAAACAAATTTAACCTATTCTCATTCAGTGCCTACTCCAAAGACTGAACACTAGGACCCAGAACCTGAGGCCTAACCTGACTTACCCATGAAACTCTCCCACCATTTCTACCAATATTGTGAAAATAGCAACGCTCAAACTCTGAAAGTCTCCGCATATCTGCTCACAACGGACATGTTTCAGAGCCACAAGGCAGTACCGACCACGGTAACCGAGAGTCATGCTGACGCCAAAGATGCCTCAACTTCGTGAATGACAATCAAGCATGCCGTATGCGCAGAGAAACGTCATCCGCTATACCGCCAGGTGAAACGCAGTTACCAGGCAACTCAATCTGTCCACCTCACCCATTCCTCCCATGCGAGCCAATCTAATCCTGAAACATCATTTTGTACTTTAATGGTACAAAACGCATCCAAAACATATACACACCATAGTTTTGATGATGGAAAAAGCCGCAACTTTCTTGGATCTTCACTCAGCAGCATAAAGTAGTCCGCGCATTCTACGTCAGAGTTTCCTGTCTGAGCAAATATTAATGTTACTACTCTCAAATAGGGATAGGGCAAACTCCCGTGACCATCTCAATGCACGCAAACCGTTTAAAGAAATCCGTCAGTTTTTCATTATGAACAAACTGCCGAAAGAAATCTTTGTTTCGAAAACGAATAAACAACTCTCCTCTGGTGATGGCAATGGCCTCAAGAACCTGAAAAGATACAACTATGGAGAACCCTTGATCTTGATGGGATTGGAATCCTTAGATGGTTTTCACTCAGGCTTATTATTACTGTATTGTAAAGGAGCACATACAACCGTCAGTTATATCGAACGGGCAATAAACAGCACCGACGAGATTCCTCATTATGTCCCTAGCTGTCGAATACGAACTCAGCGAGTAAGCGCAGTATTGAGCAAATAACATTCCAATGACAGCTGTCAGACTGTTATAGTCAATGAACTAGCTTCGCGGTCTACTACCTAGTAGAGTGAACAGCACAGAGGAGCAAAGTTTAAAGTCGTGAGAACAATCCCTAACTACATTTTCGAAAATCAGCTTAGCTGGAATGCCAGAAAGTGGTGGGCCCTTGGTCTGAAATGAACAAAAGGCGTGCGAAGTAGAACAATGGTTACCCGTTCCCAAGGTCTTGCGAACACCATGTTTATCCTAGCTGCTTTGACCGTCAGGTCGTTTGTCCAAAGGCTAAACGTGCGATTTGTACGACAAGCTCCTAGTTATTTTTCAGCAGCTGTGTAGTAAAACGCTCTTAGAGGAGCAATGAATGAAGATGAACAAACGATTATGTGGAGCTATCGGAAATGACTAGCATGCGTAGTACACCATACAGTATTGGACTGCTCCCTCTTTCAAACGGTGGGGACGACCCTCGAACTCTAAATATGCATATACAGTATGCAGCTGGGGCCCGATCTAACAACCTGTTGGTTGAAGGGTTGAAGGATGGAGCAGCGAAACGTGAACAGTGGCGACTGTGTTGCTACTTTCTGTGGAATCACAATGATGAGGGGAAATCGGTCCGTATAAAAAGACTGCGTGGGCTAATACGGCATTCCCTTCTTACTTGTCCGTGTAGGCTCACTCTCTACCCACCTATAAAAAAACGCGTAACTCGGTAAGAAAAACACAAGTCAGTGGTCGGTGATGAAATGGGTACTAGCCAACCAACTGAAGACTTCAACGCGGGTAGTCACAAAAAATACCCCAGATCCGTACCAACAGTTGCAGATCAGAAAGCTCTATGCTCACCGGCAACTGCCACACAGGATGTCATGCCATACAAAACTCAGAAATGGTGTTCTCCGAGACACATTAGTCGGAAGGGTTGAGGTGGCCAGTCGATGATATGGCAAAAAACTAACATGGATTAGTGTCGCAGTAATCGGCAGTCTTACCGCCAAAATCCATGTTCTTCTGATTAGTTGCTCAACTTATTTTTCGCAGTCAGCCTTTAGTCATTCCTCGTTCTCAATTACAGTTTGGAATAGATAGCACATGAGCATGATTTTTTTGTTCAGTTTTACTGTGGAGCACAAGTTCAACAGATACGAAACACAGCATTCCCACCGCTGACTTCGGTTCTGAGCCATATCTCTCAGCGTCTCCAACCCACGACAAGCCTCATTTCTTGGGCTCCAACCAAGAACGCAGAAAGAACCGAACAATACCGAAACCGAAATTAACTTCCCCATACCTCCAAGACAACCCAAGGCTCGACCACCTCGTTGCTTCCTTCAGTATGAAAAGGTAGATGATGGTTGGGCATATATAATGCGTGTTTAAACTATTGGAAGTGATGTAGGTCGAGTAAGTCAGAGGATGACTGTCTACACCTAACACGAGACAACGCATCCAGTCATTGCTCGCTCGATGTTCTTATCAGATTCGAGATATCCGTGGTCGAATAAAAAGTCGCCCATCATCCTTACTGCCGAGAAGCCAAATCAAGCAAACCTAAAGAGGAACTGCAAACGGTTTCATTGCACAGCTTTCAGATGATGGGAATCCGGATATCAAGGCGGCGCCAGAAGTGCATAAGGCTCAAGAAAGCTATTCTGACTTTCGCAGTTCGTGAAGCGAATTGCAATCAGGCTCCGGAGATAATAGAAGTAACTGACTATCTCCACAAAGAGTGAGTGCTAGCACAGGTTAGTACTAGTTTTAGAGAATTAACTCACACTTTGAAGGTGTGCAGCGCATACCGCGTCCGGGTATCTCAATCGGTCAGAGGTCCAACGAGCGTTGAACTGTCCGCGCATTGTCACTCCGCAAAGCGGTATCCTTGGTATGCTCTAAATCAAAATGTGTTCCGTGGGAGGACTTCAACCCACCGGCTGCTGGACCAGACAAAGCATATCGCAGAACATCGTTTATAGCGAAGTCGAGAAGGATACAAAACAGCCTCGGCGAACCCTGCTGGAGACGACGAAGACTAATGAGAGCTGGACATTGGACCCAACGCGACCTGAGATATGATACAGCCACCTGAAGGCTGGCACATACTGTAGAATTTTTCCTGCATATTGTCATCTTAGTTTTGTTGGGTAAGTGCAGATACTGGATGATGCGTTTAATGAACCTCGGTTCACCCTGATTATTTTTCTTTCCACCCCGACTAAGCAACTCTTCCGAAGATCGCTGCCCCATTGCATGCTGCAATACTTCCTCGGCCATCCATGCCATGATGTAAATGGAGTTGAAGGTTGCAAAAATTCATAAGAGTACAATGAAAGCAAAACACTATTCTAACAAGTGTCCGAAGTTAAATATTTGATCGATGCATCGAAAACTGATGCGGAACCCACACGCTCCGTTGAAATAGACAATGGGAGGTGCAAAGGAACAACTATGGAATGGTTCGACGCTGGAGATCAAACAAACTGCGTTTGGATGAGATGCAACACCCTTTGATAACTTTCCATGGCGGCGCCATCCTCTCTCCCTAATGCATAATGAGATCATCAAATATTGCGATACCTACGTAAGCTTGCACCCACTGCTATTTCGTATTGGCCCACGCCTCAGTATGTTCGCCACTAGCCGGAATGAACCGGCAGGCGTCAATAAAGACCACAGATTCAGCAAACATCTATGGTATCATAATACGATAGGTCAGAGCACAACTTACTGAGCCACAAAAATGCTACACATTCTTGATAAGCGACCGACGCTCGTCGACCTGATCAGCTGAGGACAGTCCTAGGATTTCAGCTAGCACGATTCGGAAACTTGACAAAGAAGTCGGATCGGAAAACAGATGGCAGTTTAGTAGACGTTGACCACGGATAGTTTAGTCGGAACCAACTCTCAAACTTGTAAAGAGCATTGCAACTGGTACCTAACTTAGATGTGGTCGGTCTGTATCCATCGCTGCTTCCAAGCGAACGGATGTCAGCTGGCATGGTGACTGAGGCGGCTGGGGGTCATATTTCCGAGACATAACAAACAGTGTAAACGTAGTACCAAAGACCGTTCGACATCATCATTCAGCATTAAACAGCAAGGCAAACCTCACTGACCGCTGCCTTTTCCCCAGAGTTACACGGTTCTATAAAAAAGAGCGAATATGCAAGGGGAACAGGGAATGGATCTATACACGTGGGAAAAGATATGATGCTGATGTAGCCGACACACGGAACACAGCCTAACTGTACAAACGCACGTGTTTTCAATCATTCTGATTCGATAGAAAATGACAACAGAATCGTCACTATTCGAGATTCACTAGCATATCATTCAGTGCCTCCAGCCAGCTAGTTCACCAGTCTATCGGATATCAACCACGAAGACGAGAGAAATATGATTCTCCTAGATACGTTGTGAATTTTCATATTCCAAATCACCTGCTGACCTCCACATGACTTGTTCCAATCTGTGGATGGAACGTAAAATAGGGTGATCAAACGCAACACGTGACCGAACCAGCGTACTCTACTAATCTAATGACGGGATGAGGCATTCTCAGAACCAGCACAATATTAGACCTCATCGCACTCATCCGATGATTCTGGTGACCATGCTCATACTCTCGATCTTATCCTTACTCCTGTCGCCTCTCTGTGCCCAAATATTTCGACTCCTCGCCCTTTTGGTGCACCCGACCGTTGTGCAGTTACAATTTAAGGATATCTTGGCTCTGCAGTTCAGCCAACCGACACGGTTTTCGCGACTTCTTAGCTTCTTATCCTTTGGACGACTGTTGTTTCACTTCGGACATTTACATACCTGTTTCCAACTTTAATGACATCGTTTTTCAAAGTACGAATCTTCTGTTAATCAAGCAAAAACGAATCCACCGAGTGGCTTAATGCATGCGATCGGGCTGTACGTCTGTAGCACTCAGTATTTGTCAGCTGACGCCGTTCATTCACTCTCGCCTCCGACCCTTTCTTCTCGTACGTTGAGAACAAGTGTTCATGAAATACAGAAAGCCAATGAACATCTCGTCTGCTGCAAATCAGAACNTTTTCACAACTAAGCTTAATAAGTACAGCCTAAAAAGATTTCGCCAACAAAAGCAAAGCACAACATCACTTCTGTCTGTCAGCGAATTCCAGTCGGTACAGAAGGACTGAGTGGTGAAAAAGTGTGTTTCAGGGTCCGAGTTAGGTGCACCAACTTGATCGTCGGAATGACTAGGACGACCTATTCGACCGACCAACCTGTATAAAAACGAACTTTGTTAACTGCCTAATTTGTATAGTGCTTTCGTCACCGCGTGTTCGCGAAATTTGCTGCAATCAGAAAGTCGACTCAATCGAGATTTCTTCGCAATCATTCTGCGTAGGGAATTAAAGGACAGGTTAACAGTTATTCATTCGACGCGTTTTTACCTTTGATTTTCTACGAATAGTTTGTTGTGGCAACAATACCAAAACCCCGCTAACTGCACCCATGTTTCCAAACGATAATCACTGACTTCAGACACATTCGGGGCTTTCATCGCCAGTATCGTCACAAAGAGAGGCCTCGGATTGGGACGAACACAGCAGGTCAAAGAAGCCACTAATAAATAACTGGCAGGCACGATTTCAGGCCATGTAGACCTCAAAAATGGTGGATATCCTCGACTTCACTTACCTCCAAAATTGAGGTATTCAGGGGAATAGGTTTTACGAAAAGACATAAGGCAAAAGGAATGCGTAGTCTGACTCCATCCTTCTCCAAGGATGGTTACGAAGCGTTAACATCGGAGTTAACAAAACTCCTGGGATCAAACTGGGAAAGAGAAGAGATTCCCAATGACTAGTGTGAAAACGTGATTGTCCTGATCTATAAGAACGGCGATATCCTCTAGTGGAAACCACAGAGGAATCAGTTTGATAAACATCGCATCCAAATTGCTCGGGGGCATTATCCCCATCGCTTATACAACACTCGCATGCGTATGAACCAAGCCGGTTTCCGTCCCGGTCGAGGTTGTATTGAACAAATTATCACTTTGCAGCAGACGTTGGCACATAACCGCGTGTTCCTGCGACGCACAGTTTCTATCTTTCCTGATTTGAAAATGGCGTTCGACTGAGTTGATCTTGCAGTTCTTTGGCGCTTCCCCTCACCGAAGTGTGGGAGAGAAGTTCACTTATCCAATCGACCCGAGTTTGCGCTTATGACTATTTTTCACCTGAGTTCACCATAAAAACTGGTATGCCCCTTTTATCTTTTCACTCCAGCCTTGTTACGGGGATGATTATGCGGATAACCCTAGCGTCATGTGAGAACAGTGACATTAACATTTGGTCAGAAAGGAACCTGTCTGACGCAGAATATGCGGACAACGTTGTACTAGTAGGTTGAAACCCAAGTGGGTTGCAAGTTTTTCCCGATAGTCTGAACGATAGTGTAGTTATATTTGGTCAACGCTTTGTATTTGTGAAGCGTAAAATGTTTTTGCAGGAGTGGATTGGCTCAAACACAAATCCTGTTCTTGCATGGGGAACAAATGGATGAAGTCAACAGATGTAATTACTTGAGCAGCTGAATCTCACCTGGCGATCGTGCATCAGGTGAAGTGTCTACGCGCATACAGAAGACCCGATCGGCATCTGTGGCGTTGGCGTGATGCCCAATTATCGATATCAGGTCAAGCATACACGGCAGCACTTAGGTTCCGAAACATGGCTGTTGAGAGCAGAAGACATGCGAAAACTTTTGGTGTTTAAATGCCGTTGATTTCGTAGTACAAGTCTAATATATTGGGGGACTTTTGTGAGTAACTCAGAAGTCAGGCGTAAGGTACCGAGTCTTAGGATCTAGTCTCCAGAAAAGACACTGAATCAGAATAGGATGAAGTGTTTGGAACACGCTTTACGCATGGTCACTGAACGAATTTCTCATCGTACGCTGTTCTTCAAGGCAGATATTGGTTGGAAGATGGTTTGGGGTGCCTAGTCGATGAAATGGATAAAAAGCGTGAAAAATTGAACCATTGGGCTGGCTCGTGTATGTGCAGTTAGACTACGGATTTGGGGTCCACGAGATATCCCGAGGCAACTGTTGGACACAATAGATGCTATAGCTCAGTGCCGCAGTCAGTAGCATTCGAAACCTCTCTTCTGTATATTACTTCCACCAAATATTTTGCAATCGATCTTGCATTATTTTTCGTTCTTTAGTCTGTTTGAGTAGATGATGCTGTGCGGTAACCACCGCAACGAGTGCACGTTGGTGCAAGGTCAACGGTTGCATAAAGTGAACTGGACTGAACTGCCTCCTTCCCCAGCTCCTCTTTTATACAGACTGGTGACTAGAGTTCGGTTCAACTCTGAACTTAGTTCACATCGGATTGCGAGGATTTGGACATTTGTGAGGTAGTGAACACGACCGATCGTTCACGAACCAGTCGAAAATCCGAATATATGAGTTGACACGACTGATAAACCCGGCAGAAATTAGAAGAGAATAAATGGAATTTACAACCTCAACAAGACGTCTCAGTAGCATGACAGAAACAAACAAGGCAGATGGAGAAATAATCTAGTGTAGTGGACAAAAGCAAACCAAGTGCATCAAATCTATCATGATCAAAACTCATTGTGCGAATAATCCGCTGGTTAATATAGTCAGTTACTAGTGCTAAACCTAATTGGGATTCTTTATTCTTCCTATCGATTCGCATATTCAGCGCAAATTCGCCGCAATCGCATTAATGCTTAGTTTGAGAACTCAAAGCCGGATTCAATTTTCACAACTCTCGTGCCAATCCGAGGAATGAGAACAAAATCCTCCAACATCTGATTGATCGAGCAAAACAACCTCCTTTGCAATTTAAACAACCAAAGTCACCAGCTTGCAAGTACAGAGAATAAAATGTACGCATCGCTTTATCAGATGAAGCAGGATTATAATCAAAGCATAATCCCCCTATTTCTGCACTATTTTTGACCTACATGAACAAAGAGCTATTTCTCGGTTCGGAAATTAGTAAAATCCATCAGCTGATTGTTTGTGAAGAAACCTCAGAGCTGCAAAAATACTTCGGTGTCTGCAAACCAAATCACTGGCAGGTAAAGCTACAAATTTCAGTCGGTTATTCGCCCTTCGACCGCTAATCCAGACACCGAGGAAAGCACACCCCAGTTAAAATGTAATAGGCTCGCAGCTCGAAAGGACGGTTAGAAAGGCCCAAGTACCGGGAGGTGTGAAAAAGGTGCCGCATCAGTTAGTAACAGTCCTGGTAAGACAGATTAAAAGGAGCACACAAATACAGAAAGAAGACACGCCAGAGAAGTTACAGTGTATAACCGTCTTTTACCGAAGGTATAACGGAGGTTATACAGTTGGCAGGGTCCTTCGAAACTCTAGTTACCGCTGTGCATTCAAATAACCTTCTGATGGGTCTTCGGCATCCTGTTTTGTACACCACGCATGGAGGATCTTGAAAGTGAAAGAAAACAGATATGGATTAGAAGGAACAACCGAACCGGGATCGGGTACACCGGCCATTTAAGCTAATTACAACTGGCTATAATAGACGATTACGAAATCCGCTGAGCTGTTGCTCAGATCATGTATCACATGAACCGAGGGTAATATGATGAATGCAATGTCATGTAGTCCTTGCCAGGGCCAGTGGAACTTGGCACAGGCTCCCACATGCGGTTTGGGACGCAATAGACAGACGTGGTCCCCAATGTGGTATTCAGGCCCATAGATTTTGCGGTCTCACTAGTGTCTCTGTCGTTGGTTTACCCCAGAATTGGCCTTCGTAGTTTGGAAAGCCCGCTCACATTCATCAGACCATGTAAGTCAACGACCACTCTCAGTTAACTTACGCGACGGGGAATGTATTTTCGCATAATCGCGTACAGACCGACGGTAGTGATAGGTCAGTCCCAGAAAGCTTCGAACTTGGTCTATTGATGTGAGGGTCGGTTACGGCTGAATTTTCTCAATTTTAGATGAATCTATATGCATGCCGTCAGGAGTAAATAAGTGACCCAAGAAGACAACCCTCCGTTGGATGAAATTACACTTCCGACCATTGAGCTTCAGTTCATTTGCAAGACTTCCTCGAATGGTTTTTTGTGTTCAGCTGGAGTTTTCTCATGATCATTTATATCTTCCAGGTAGACTCGGTATTGAGTGGGGACTAGGCATGTGCCGCTTAAAGTTGGCAGGCGCTTCAACGAGACCAAACGGCATGGTTTCAAATTCATGTAAACCAATCGGTGCCAGAAAAGCAGTCTTCTCGTCGTCGGCTGATCGGCTTTCTGCTTGTCAATAGCCAGAAGCTAAGTCCGGCGCGAAAAACCATGAGGAACCATGTGGTGCATCAAATATACCATCGAATCATGACAGAGAAAAAGGATCCTTGGGTGACTTCGTTAAGTTTTCCATGGCACCCACGTAGATGAAGGCTGTCGTCCTTCGTTTTCGCGAAGACTATCGGGAACGCCCATGAGGAAGCTGATGGCCGGATCACTTCAGCACCTAGCATCCGCTGAATCGTTTCATCATGCTGCGCTTGATAATGTACACGTATTCGGATGTCAGATCAGAATTTTTTCTGCGAGAACGCCAGTCATTCTCGAATCGACGAGTAGTATTTTCAGACCCAGCTTATTCCGAACCAATTCTAAAAAAGAAAGCCTAAATTACGACAGTTAAAATTGGTAACGGCATTGCGATGAAACGACAGGTGAACACCAGGATCTTAAATGGTTATGGTGTAGGAAATCAAAACCACAAAAGCAGTGTAGTTATGCTTTGACAATAATGGTGGATTTAGGCAGATTCGCCACGTTTGGACGATATGGGCGTAGCCTAAAATCCATGCAAAAATTGAAATTGAAATGTGGACCATAAACATGCCTACAGACGCTAAACGCCAAAGTACTGTGCCGAAATGAGCTAAATTTAGTCAAAAATGGCGACAGACAATCAACAATAGTGACTTTCGTGTGATTTATAACACCTGGCGACAAAACCCAAAAATTGTTCTTATCTGATCAATGGAGCCCGATTTCAGGATTCCATCTGTTACAAGATATTTGATTGCTCTATTCTAAACAAAAAATGCCAATTTGTGTTTAAAATGATGCTTTGGATCAAGTATGCCGAGAAAAACCGCGGAAAAGTAACACCAAAATATTGTGCTACACGGGACACTCGGAAACTGTGTCGCGGTCATCTATTTCAAGTGTAGTGATTAACTTTCATGGACCGCCTTGTACCGGAAACCGGAGCTAACCTCCATAACACTATCTCGAGGAGAGTGTGATGCAGAATGAACGCCGGTCGCGGCTACGTATCAAGTTACTGAGTCATTAAACGGGCCCTGGTGGTCCAAATTCGACCAACCACTAAAGAAGACCAATTGAATTCAAGGGCAAAAAATTATCATTTCATTCTGAAAAAACACTGGGAACCTTAGACGGCCAAGGAATTGATAACTTAAAGCGTGTTGTGGCAGTCCGGCGGGTAGTTCGATTGCTGCTCATTTCAGTAGCACGTAAAACATTGCAAAAAACCTATTCAGATTAACTGTTTCGATTCCAGTGCTAAGAGAACTCACGTGTACATGAAATTAGGTGCAAATGAGATCGATCCTACTCTGATAAACATAGCAAAATCTAGTTATAAATACACAAAACTGGAGAAACAAAGTACACTTTTCATAGATGAGTATACAGCCGAGGAAGGCCAATGAAATCAAGAAAAACACTTATAATTGCTGCGTTCCTAAAAACCGCGACATTTGATTTGTTTCACTCCGATGCATGTGATATGGCATTGCGCAGATAAAGTTATCAATTAATAGAAACAGTGGTATCAACATTTTCTGGGCTCACTCAGTTGACTTTAAGCTGAGGGCAGCAGAAGCCCGAGTGAGCAAAACTAGTTAATTTGTGGAAGAGAAAGGATAAATTAGACCAACGTCATTCACGGAGAGGATGAGACGTCTCAAAAGGATTGGCAAAAGCCAAATGTTTCTACGAAACTCTTGTGAAGGTTCACAAGTTTCGATGGTGGTAATATTTGTTTGTTCATAGGGCACCTTATTACCCTGGAATTGTGTATTTTTCTGCTCTTTTAAAGTCACTAAAACGTTTCTCACTAAGATTACGAAACAATTTTTAATTGCGTGACATCCCGTTGAAAAAACGTCATTATTTCGATACCCGTGAATGGTTGGTTCCAGCGAGCATTTCCGCTTGTTTTCCACATGCACGTTGATGCACTCCATTCTCGACAACAGGTGCACGTTTTGCCTCTCGTAAACTTAATTAAGTAGTCGCATGTAAACACAAAGAACATTGCATGACGAGCCATGCTCTGAATCTGATTCAAGTAAATCACTAGTAGGTTTTTATTATGAATTCTCATGCGCAATGTTCTCATTGGTGCAGCCCCAAAGAACAGAAATTGAACGAAACATCATATTGCTGTGTGCAAAACCGGTACGAAGTCCATAGCTAACTACCAAAGCGAGACACAACAAGGACATTTAATATTTAATGACTAAATCATCTCTGTCGCATGGATCTGTGCTGTTTGTGTCACACAGAAATCTTAGGTTCGGTAAATAATTGTAGGATCTCTGGCTGAGAACTTTAACCAGCCTCTACGTCTACGTTAACTGTCATTTTGACCTTGAAACACCTAAGCGGAGAGAATTACCATTAAAACAAACTAGAACCTGATTCGTTCCACTCGCCGCACTGGTTCTTCTTCGGAAATCTGCAGGCGAACAGCACTGTCATGTTTGACCAATCACGTCATGAAGTGATTTCGCAGAGGACTGATTATTTGCAATAAAAATCCCCGAAAATTCTTTCTCACGAAATTTAGTTGAAAAAGTCATCTGAAAACAAAGGTTGAAAATCTTATCAGAGCTTTTACTGATAACCTCGTTGCATACATTCATATACTATTTCCTTCAAATCGCTTTGGGCTAATTATAGTGAACTTTGATGGCCCAGATTCATAACAGGAAATCTAACCTTCAGGATTATGAAAATTCCCGCGTAATCACAACTCGGTCAAGCCTAAGTCTGTAAATGACCCTTATGGTTCAAGCCAACAGCCTCGCTGAAACGTGAAGCTGAGGAAGTAAGCAATGAGCTACAAGAGTTTGAGAAATCACAGATGATCAAGAAAGCATTTACAACTTGGGTTACTGAGAAGCAGCAGAGGATTCTATTTGAGACTGGATGGCGGTTCAAGCGAATAGGACGTGCAAAACCGAATTCCCACTTCATTTCAGAGCGCACTTAACAATACAGAATCCCCAAGAAATTATTCGGGATTTCGAAAAGATTTGCTGGTTGACATCACGAAGTCCATAGCGATAAAATAAATGCCCCCTTCTACTTAAATCCTGGATCTTTGTGTATCTTGCCGGATATGCTCGGGCACTCCACGTGATGTGATTTGGGTAGACTGAGCGCAATGCCACACGCAGATCATCCATATTACCTAAGCCCATTGATTCCATCTCATTGTCCTTTGGATGGCACCTGTCACGATTTCACGCTGGCACACAGGCATCGTTCAGAAGGCGTACACTGAGTTAATACGTTTATTGTGACGTTTCGATCCAAACTAGGACTCGTTGTCAAACTTGAATGGGATCGCTTGTTCCGTTCGTTTTTGTGCACTGTCCGCTTGTTTGTCTCCCTATTCTGCATCGTGGTCTTGTAAAGATGACGTGATGTATTCCCAATCTCGACGTTCCCATTGAACGAGTTATTCCAGTGGAGGGCTTCGAGAATCGGTCTCTTCTCCATTCTGTTTGTCTGGCGGATTAACTTTGCACTGTTTATGTTGACGACAAGGCCGGTAAGTGCACTGTGGTTCCATAACTGAAAGTGTGGCTGGGGGCGTTGCAAAGCTAAGCAATGTTGAGGAAAGCGCGTCCGAAAACGCCAGCGTGCTTCACGAATATATAGAAGGTCTCATCCGAAAAAGAATGTGAAAAGAACCACTGATAAAAATAAAAACATGATTAAGAAAAAAATATATATCTAAAAAAGTATAAAGCAGGAGATGGATAAGTGAACAAAATTT
>LUCM01004718.1:0-63140 GCA_008360955.1 Fasciolopsis buskii | reverse complement strand
TCATACAGTTTAGTTGCCTACTGACAACGGTTGTAGTAGCACGTTTTGAATTACCATTTTCCTAAGGGTGCCACTGCATCATTCCTTTTGCTGATTCAAGAATTTCATCGACGATGCATAAATTACATGAATTTTAAGAAGGAAGATAAAGCCGGTTGTAGGCCTTTCAAAGGAGAGGTGATCCCCGGGGAAAGAACTCAAACTCAAGGCTTAGAATGATGACGGCTTGCGCTAATTCTTATTTTCATGAGACTGTTGGGTCGAATGCCACTTGAGCCAGACCTCTATCTTGAATCTCTCGTCATTTACTTCCTTTATTAATGAAGTAACAATGTACATCATCTCTAAGGAAGGGGACCGCGGCCAGCAGAGGGCTGCCAAGTGGGCAAGTTGACCGGCGGTGGGAGGACTCGAACCGGCGACCCTCACATCCAAACGCCACGACCTTATCCGCTCGGCCACCACCGGACAAATGTCTCCGTATTTTGTGAGGGTAGAATTTACACGCCTAACACGCACACCTGTCAAATATAGCAACCTAATTGTATTTTAAGGTTTGATGTACAAAAGCTCAAACGGATAGCAGTTGATGGTGATGGACTTCATCTTACCGCCTCCGGTTGCAGTCTGATGTTACCGTAGTTCACTTACCGTGGAAATCAAACTGGTTCTAACGTACCTAGTGCACAGCTGGGAAGTGAAATTTTCGAATTGCTTTCGGGATCAAATTGGCAAAATCTTTGATCCTTTTGCGAGGGCTACCAAAATAAGATACACTATCGTCTGCCAGACACGATAGAAGACAGTAGTGTTACTGTATCATTGTACCTAGATTTCTTTCGCTTACCTTCATAGGAGAATACTAGTTAAATTTTAGGTACTCATTTTGGGAACTTGGTGTGATTGTTTGAATCTATGAGCCCTCGAGTCACGGAAGTGTCAAAGGACAGAACGATACAAAATTTTGGAGATGATAGCTTGAGTATTGAATTGGTTGTTTTGGTGTAATTAGATATGTTTAAGAAATTGCCACTTCAGGCAATGAAAAAGTAAAATTTGATACAGACCAGGCGTGAGTTCGGCAAAATGGTTAAATTTCCAAAGACTTTAAAAGGTGATGTTGATTTATGTCCGGTGGTGTCCAAGCGGATAAGGTCGTGGCGTTTGGATGTGAAGGTCACGGGTTCGAATCCTCCCACCGCCGGTCAAATTGCCCACTTGTCAGCCCTCTTCGTGAAACATGATATTCAGTGTTATTTCGCTGATGAAGGAAGCAAAGAAAGATAAAAGTAAATTGCGAAGCTCAGCGCTCACGGTTGTAGGAATATATCTGGACTTTTATTTTACTCCTGGTGAATCACCAAAATAAAAATCCCATTGGTGTTATTTACTTTTATCCTCATTTTTTATGGATTTTGGTGGCATATCGTAATGACATCATGTGAATAGTGCTAGATAATAATTGTCTATTGAAATTGATCTTCCCCAGTGCGTCCACGCGTGCGAATGATGCTATGAGCTGCATCCTGTTCTGCGATTACGTCAAGACTTTTGACCGGATTTAACATCTTCAGAAAACGACCGTCTTTCCTGCCAATCAAACACAATGAACATTCAACAAGAAAGCCAGTCCCAAAAAGCATGATTTTAGTGACACGGTCTTGTTCGAGTAATTACCATTCTACTCATCCAAACATTTTGATAACATGTAAGGTAACGAGCCTACTATGCTTTGAACCTTTCTATTTCATGTTTGCGTGTGCGTTTAAGCCCAAAATGACCTTGACCTGTTTCGATCTCTATTTTAGAACACGCAAATGTACATAGAGACGGAAGAGCACACAAAGTGCACATCCGAGACGCTTCACTATATCAAAAAGTCCAGTTCTGTGGACGTCCTAGTGACTCTTCGAACATCTACAGGTGCGGAGGACAGAGACAACCGATTTAGTGCATAATCAATTAGTACTGGATCTAAGATCAAAGATCCGCGTTTGTAACTGGATATCGGAAAAACAACGAAGAATGCTAATGGTGCCCAGTGTACTCTCTGGATCGAAAGTCAGTGGGCATGCTGAGACGAAAAGAAACACTCAGCACCGGCTAATTTCAGGATCAATAAAGTTATCCGTTATTTTTTCCCATAAGAAGGAATCACCAAATTTGTATGCATTCAACTAACCAGAGATCTACTATTTAAGATTTGCACAAAGGCACTTAGGATCTGACAAGACGCAAACTAAGGTAAGGTCAAGTTTTGCACAACCTAAAAGCTATGCCAAAGTAAGGCATAGATAAAACCTGCTAAGGCGAAGTCGATGATGTTCACTGTAGATGTTTCCTCTGGCAGCTGGGTGTTCGTGGTTGATGAATTCGGGTTCTGTTGAGTGAAAATAGACTGACACCGACTACAGTAATGTTGTCTTTCAAGTCGGTGATAGGTTATTCATGTTACCTGAAAATAGCTACGTTGCGAGTCTCAACACCGAGTGTTCGTTTTGCCGTATTTATTTGAAAGGAACGATTTGTTTGACTGCAACCTAACAGCGAGTAGGTCTTCGCAGTCTACCAATAAACCAATCAGGATTTTGCTAATACGATTTAGGACGGCGAAGCCAAGAGGATTTCACAATTTGGTCCAACTGAAATCGCTTCGGTTCAACTTCACAAAATAACCTGCGCATATATATATATATATATATATATATATAATATAGTATATTTCTGCCCTCATTCTTAAGGTTGGCTCAGCCCAACTGACAAAGAATTATCAACGAATCACAGTTGTGATTCTTCTGTGGACTCATCGACGAAGAGCTTCCATGCGCACTCCTGATGCTATAGATTCCATTCTGGTGAGAAATATCAATTTGGAGTGTGCAAGTATGTGGATGTTTGGACAAGAGAGTATCGGGTATGCATAGCTGACGAGCGACAATAACCGCGCAACCGGTCGTGTGCTCCCGGGCAAATTTCGTTCACTTATCCAAATACTACTTACTACTTCTATATATATGTATATATATATATATATATTTGACGGAACACGCATTCAGTAAAAGTAACAGAACTTCCAAGTACTGCAGCAAAAACAATAGGTTACTTTTGTTTACCTAACTAGGGCCTTTATACGGGACCCCTTAGTAGTTCTACGTTTACGGTGATTTTCGGGAGCTAAAAAATTTTGACACATTAATACTACTAATTTACACTATGGGCAAATTGAATGATTTTATTTGACTGTTCATGGTGCAAGTACGTAGCTGAATAACTTTTTTATAACCAAAACGCTGAGTGATGTGGAAAGGCAATCATAAAGATGTATTTTTATCCTTGTCGTTCGATATCTCACTAACAGGTAGACGACAAATCTTTGGAATCCGAGACGAGCGAACAGATAATAGCGCATACATCGGAATGGACAGTCCAGTTGTGATTATCTGACAATGACTGTGCACTCAATCAATCGCTTTGTACGAACACTACCCTCCCCCAGTGGTGCACCCTACGTTGTTTCTCTTGCAAATACTCTGAACCAGCAGAATGTTTCCATAGTCGGATATAGTTATTGGTCCATGGACTACATCTCATGTTGGTAATTGCTATTTTGGTCCCGGTGGTTTACACGGGCAGAACAGAAATGAAAATACGTCAACGAATAGCCGGGAAATATTTCGTTGCAATTACCAAAGACAATGGCACAGAAATCCGTGCGAACGAAGTCCTCGGGATAACGAAAATACCATGGATTGTTTCTCACTTCACCAATTGTGTGAAGAATTAAGGGCATCAGCCCACACAAGACACAGTTTCGATCACTGGATCTAGATAAACAACACATAGTTAGTGACGACAGTTTTGTTTTTTTAAGAAAAGTGAATCCTTTGTCTCCTAAGCTACGCTCATAAAAAACTACAAATCTGACCGAAACTTGGTTTCTGTCAGCCAAATGGTTCTTGACCATCTTTCTCTAAATATTCTTCCTACCCCCAAGAAGGCATATTGAACTAATCCTGGACGCAGTATGCTCCAGTCAGTTATTTCACTCCTACGTCCAAAACTCTATCGGAATGGAATTGTTCCTGTCGTTTCATGCATAATTTTTTCAGGAAACAAACGCTCCGGGTACTGCCCGTTCCGTGATTATGCGAAAGTTTAACGGTCATTTATTTCGAGAGAACATCACTGTGAGAAGCCTGATGAGAAACCTGTCAGAACGGTGGAGGTAATCTGGGCACGTGTGAAGGAATTCGGCCGCCGATGTGTAATGCAAAAATACATATAAGGTGAGCGGTTTTGGACAGTAAGTATCATGTATAGTGAGCTTCACTGAGTGATTAGTCGCGAACTGTTGGTGACATCCTTTTGCTGATGATTCGTCATGCAGTGCAAACATTCAACTTCATACTGAAAAGCATGGAAGCTTCGTTAGAAATCACTAACAGTGTATATTCATCTCCCGGAGCTAGTGTTACTACAAACCGTCAAGTAGCAAGGGCCTTCTTGATAGAGCGTAATGTGTTCGCCTTTTACAACGAAGGCAGTCCTTAATTTGAGAATGTTCGTTTAGTACGCAATAGTCCATGGCCTGTGAAATCCACCAGTAAACACCGAAGCTTTATCAAGTAGTGTTGATGTTCGATGGACGCTGAGAATCAGCCAAGCTTGCTTAATGGCTAGGGCGTTCGGCTGACAGCTGTTCTTTCCGAGTTCACGTCCCGGTACGGCGCGTTGGATATGCACTGCTGATGATGCTTAACAAAGATGAAATAACTGCACAGTGATTTCATGATTTCCTATAGACTTAGGTTCTGCATGGTAAATCCTCTCTCATGAACTCTTTTCTTATAATTCCTCCCATTCTCATGGAACTGAGAAACTCAGGCTGAAGTAATATGATAACAACTCAACCAACTGCTACAATAGAAATGTGCATAAGTGGGGGACACATTTGGATTAAATAGATTTGTTTAAAAATAAGCCTTGCATAGGAATACAGATAACCCAAATGAGAAGTTACGAGCGTCATTTTTACCAGTCATCAAACTGATGAAAGTGTTTCGAATGTAAACAGCACATTGTCATCACTAGAATGTGGCAAGTCGGTTTTCGGTTATTCCCCTAATCGCACTCAGTCCCGTCGTGGAAACTCTCGATTACAGCGTAGGAATTAAACAAAGTAAATGGCGATTGTGGGATTTAGTTCACTAACTGATCGCCGAAGTCCCAACTCGGCCTCCTAGTGTGAATCACCACGCAACGAAATATGAATTTCACGTTGGCTGTCGACATCCTCCGCCGCTCAGACGATCGGCACAACCCCCAGCTTTAGGCATTCTGTTTTTATGGTGCAGATTCATTGTTTTGGAGATGGATTTAATTTCCCTGTGGATAGTGAAATGATTAGCTTTCGATGCGCGGATGATACCGTTGGAAATGCTTCCGACCAACAAATAACTTCAAGTCTTTTTTACCAGTTGCCGTTTTGGTATCTCTCGAAATTTGCGAGCTGCTTTCTTAATATAAGTGGCCATAGTTTCTGAACACTTTTGAAAAAATGAATATTTGGACGTTACAGGCGTTCAACAAACAATGTAAATGTTACTCCAATAGACATGTGAGGGTGGCCAAAAATAGTTTTTTTCGATTACCACGTCACAAAATTTATAACACATCCTGTGTGCCAACCGTTAGGGTTTACAAAGAAACAACAGAACAAGTTGTGTTTACAGCAACGAAACGACCGACGAATCAAAGCAACATGCGCGTTCTAGTTTGAGACAATGTAGTTGATAAGTGCATGGATACAAAACAGTCCACCGAATGGGACCAGCAGTAGACCGAAAACGGGAGTGGAATAACACTAAACAGTATGGGTGGTATAAAGCGATTTTGGTTTGTCCCGAGTGATTAACCCTCGATTCATAGCATTCATATTGTCGGTCGTGTGAAGCCAGTTCAAACCAACAATACACTGCATCATTCGGAAGACAGGCGAATGGAATGGGACTAAACGAGTGTAGTTGTCATTGATCGCTTGCCGGATGATTGCTGTCGCTATGGCAGAAATCAGTTAGTACCACGGTATTTTTCTATCAGGCAAACCGTCGGTGTTCGTTTGTTTGAACCTTGTCCCTTTTCGCATTTGTTAATTGACCATTTTACGATAGTTTTAGACTTTCGTGTAACCGTCCCCGCCCAAAGAAAAAATAAATTAGCAAATCTGACTTTGAAGACCTACCTAAGATCGGGACTGTGAAAAAAGCTAGAAGAACGAATGATATGATTACATTAGTTAACTAATTAAAGTCGGTGTCCAGTTATTCCATGGTCTTTGGCATTCTTACATTTGAGATGAACAAGCGGATTCTGTTGGCAGTAAAAAATAATAGCAAAACAAAGTTTGCCCCTGCTAATTGGACATTTGATGCGAAATAAAGCACCATTTTACCTCGTAGGGAACCACGAGAGAGGCGAATAATCAAGCAATGGAAATTCAATACACAACTGGACACACACACACACACACACACAAATACAGGTTAGCTGTTCTAAGCCCAACCAAATCGTCAGCTTTTCGTCCCGATCCGCGGTACAACAGTATTTTGCTTGATTCATCAACTTTTGGCCATAGTCTAACTGCCTCGGTCTGTTTCTAGAATCTATGGTCCGGGTCGAGATAAATGCTCATTGTCAGAAAACGTGTTAGGCAAACATGCATGTTACGTGAACCGTGTGACCCAATAACGTGTGTGGTGAGTAAGAAGTTTGGCAATAGTTGTAATTTCAACCCAGAAATGTTCTTGTTTTCATTTCAGGTCATGGATGCTAAAAACAGCCTAAGGCTACTAAAACATAGCTAGCGGTTACCAGGTGATGGTGACAGGAAGACAGAAAATTTGTACTAGGACAAGATTAAACTCTCGGTGCCGTAAACACAAGCATTTAGCATCTGGATGTCTCAATCCAAATGTAGCTGGCTCGATTTCTCCAACGGCTGGTTACCTTCACTACACGGCAGCTCTCTGCTGATTACGATGTACACCACCGTTTTATCAATACAAAAGGAGTGACGGAAAAAAGGGAAAGAAATAAAGAAAAAAAACCAGTGACAAAACTTGTCCGAAAGGATTGCTAAAGAGCTAGATAAATTCGTTCTTTGAAACGCATAACTGTTTCGGAAAGGATGACACTCAGAGTACACCATATCGTATCCCTGTATATATATATATATATATATATATAATGTGTGTGTGTGTGTGTGTGTGAACAGAATCCCATTTTTCAACGTAAAGCCCAATCCTAACCCTAAAATCAATATGATTCATTCACTGAAAAATTCCGTAACCAACATTACTGGCGAAAAAGGGAACTTTGGAGCACTAATGTATCCACTGACGATGTAAACGAACCTCTCCGTACCCATATGATGAATCAAAATCACAAATGAATCATTCTGACTTAAGGATGCCGGTCCCTTTGCATTTATTAACTTCGTTCTAGTAAAACATATGTGTGTGTGTGTGTGTGTGTGTGGGCGGGGGATTGGAAATCGTAAAGACAGCCAAAGGCCTTTTTTACGATAATTTCCGATAGCTTATTGGAAAACATCAACTCGATTTGTGTTTCCGGCAATTCGCATGCTGATAATTCTGCTTTCGCTCAAGAACGCATGATCGGCACGCATTCGGAAAAATACCCCATCAAGTATTTTTCATTATGGTGCATGAGACCAGTAAACTGAATCGACGGCTATAAACTTTCCGTGTGGTCGATCGAAGTCTAAACAGACCACAGTTCGAAGAGTTCAAATCAGCAAAACTCTGCTGGGAAGCATCGTTAATGCAAGCATCGTGTTACTATGTTGCTTTTTTTCCACCTTGATGAAATCGGTTTTTAGTTGAGGAAATCCCACTCCCATCCCCTCGATCTCGTCTGCAGTGCTCACGTTTGTTTCGCTGACACGTTTCACCCCCAGGTGATGCTACCTCAAGGGTTTGTTTTTGATCTGGACCAAATTAGTCCCTTCTTGTATACTTAAACTTATTTTGGGAAGAAAATTCATCCATCCATTCTCATCCGCTAGTTCCACACTAAGGAGTTTATTCTCGGGACTAAAGTGAAATCTAATGAAACCGCCCTTATCGTCTGAGTTCCAACAGACATTCGTCTGCCTCAAATGAATTAGGCTGCTCAGTGTCTTCTGAAAATCCGGTCAGAGATAAAAAAGTACTAGCATTAGAACATCGCTTGAATCATTGGGACTGTTCATGGATGGTGAGTCCTCTTAAGCTTTCCATTGGCGAGGCAAACCTTCACTTCAGAAAGATGGCACAAATCTCCAAAGAAAGAGTTGTCGTTGTAAGTAATAAAATATACCCTCGTGATTCTTCAATGGGCTTGCGATCAGCATACGCTCCACTAAATTAACTGAAATTCAAATGCGAATATACAACAAGAATAAGTAAATACTGGTTTGGATGGACGTAAAACAACTGATGAGCATCGATAATGATGAAATCGGTCGTGCGTATCTGGGATAATTCTATTCTCCTATCAATATAAGGAACATGCTAATTAATAAAAGCAATCTAACCGCTGTGAATTTAAATTCGCGACTTAGTGTTATTAGTGGTGACACAAACAGCCAGCAACCAAGGCAACTGTGTCGTTACGTTGTTGCTGTTACTGTCGTTGTTGCTTTAGATATTGTCGATATTATACGTTGTGACTCGTCTATGCTTTAACTTGCCTGGGTAGCTTCTACCCAACTGGGAGACATACACTACTGTGCGCGTCATTGAATTCCAAGAAGAGCTGATTCGGGTGTAAAAACTGACTTTAGATCCAGGGTTTCTCGACCTGTTGAGGTGCATCTTCCGTGTGATCTGAGCAGAACGGAGGGAAAATTAGGCAGAATGTCACGCGGATTAAAAAATTGTTTCACTATGATAAAGAATAGTTAGTTTTCAGTGTCGCAGTAGAATAATGAATCATAGTCATATTGCTGTCATAAATAGTACTAACAACAAAATTCATCGTTGCTAGTAGATGTAACTCGCCAATCAAACCATTGTAAAACTTTCTCTGAGATAGACTACCTAGGGTAGATGAAACTTTGGCACATGGAATGTCGTTAGGTCCAGATATTTATAAAAACAAATGCACCTGTACTATCAGTAATATCCTCGGAAATGGAGATGAGAAAGTTTTTATTCCCACCAGCACCAGCCTTGTGATAAAATGGATAACACCATCTTTAAACAGAACGCCGGCTTCACATTCCGTTTCTTGGAGCATTGCCAAAAGTATAGATTTATTTTAACGTAATTTGCTTAGCTCTGTCTAGTGGAACAGGGTGTTTCATTCACTGGGTTTCTTGAGTCAGTCAGCAATTACCCCAAACCTTTAGCATAATTTATGCGGAAACCTAATAATGTTATCTTGTCAGTATTGAGCAACGGAGAAGTCTTCGGGAGACCAAGATGGAAATGGAAAAAAATGTTAGCTCAGTTTAAGTTTGACGGTTTCTAAACGTGAATGGATGAGCGCTGATTTTCCTTTCTACCTTGCAGTGGCGTTTACTCAAAAGCGAAATTATCGAGTTCAACAACCGAATAAAATTATGTGGACAAAGAAAGATTACGAGTGCAAGAATGACATCGATTTCGGGGTTTAGCCGCATAACCCAATTTCTCCAACCATTCCGTAGAAGGATTCAGTCGATTTCAACCGGGTTGTCTGCAGTCACCGACACGGAACAGTTCGCCCAGTCTTTTCCCCGTCAATCTTTAACAGTAATTTTTGATCATTCAATCAGCTTGGAACACTTCAACCATTTCCCGTGATTATTAGATCCGACCTGTGGTCTTTAAGCCTGGGCGCACGAACTTTAGCCATCTGGCTGTAAACCAGTCAGGTAAAAATAAGTCCAGATATTTTGAGCCTATAAACTGGTGAGAGAAATGGTCCTTATGAGGGTTAATACTGCAAAGTTTGGTCACCGAGTGTGGTATCGCGAATTCCGATCAAATCGTTTCAGTTTATTCCGACGTCGTTATATCAAAACAACTTTATAAAAATCGATTTTGCAAGGCTGAATGAACAGATAATACGTGGCAGTCATAAACTTCCAGTCGATTGTTCTGTTAGCTCCAAAATTTACGATATGAATAATCCGATTACGGTAATCGGAATGTGTTTGTGCCAACATTACACAATATTCTCAGATTGCAATATATCCACTTCTTGGAACAGAATCCTAAGGAACGATGACGTCTTGATTTTATTCTATAACCCGTTAATTCCTGGCTGGGTTTATGGACATACATATGTGCATAAGATTTGTGTTCCATTGAACAGTATTACTTTAAGCAATGGAGCCTTTTGGATGTCGTTCCACTGTACTACTGGCATGCGAATTTCCATGCATCGGAAACCGGGACAGGCAAACACATCGTGATAGGCTGCAGTACATTTCACCAAATAAAGTCTTTTATTCTCACTTGACAATAAGGATTGCACCAATATGGCCGTTCAAAAAAGCTCCATCGTGTGGAAGACTGGCAAAGAGGAAGGGGATATAAGCGTGGAGTATATGATTTAAAAGGAGTTATCAAGATCCTCGACCGCATTACAAGCATTGGCACTGGTGACCAGGAGCCATCGTTTAGTCGCACATCTTACTGGTCCCTAGGTAACGCAATCCAAGCTTGGCGTACGACCGGGATGTCTACCATGTGCATAACGTTACTGAACACTGTTTGGTCGGCACAGTATAAGTCTTGGCAGCAGTATGAATCCAGCCATCGGCGGAATAATTCCTCTGGCTTTTAATGGTTGATATACCAAATTCCTGGTCTTCTCAATCAGTAGAAATCCGTTTCTTCCCCAATGTGGACCCCAGGGATTTTGTTAACTTCGGTAAAATACGTCTGCGCTCAACTTTGAAAATGAACATGTGCAATTCATCTGATGCAGCAGATTTACACCAATTCAGAACCCTATTTGTCTGACAACCACTGTTTACGATCGAAGACTGGTATCGGCGTTCATCGTTTTAATTGGAAATATTACGTAAGATCAACCCTGAAATTGGACCAGTTAAGCAACCACCGAAGTTTTCAACGCATGATTCGGGTGACCTCCCTGAGATAAGGTCATTGGACCGTCAATTCCCTGATCACCTCAAATACACTATTTTTAGTGAATCGATAATTCTAACCAGATGGTGCATGCTGCGGTTAGTGACGCCAGTCCACATGATGTCTACCTTATGTTCTGTCACTAACTGTGTAGCCCCAAATGGAATGCAGATAGTCGACCACCGTCCAGAAATTGTGTGCGACAAGCGGCTTCCGAGTTCAGGCGAACATTAAATAAGCATAAACGGGTAAGAGCGCACAACCAAACCGTGTGTAGATTCAACAAGTGTAAACGAGAGTGACTGGCATCCTCTAATTGATTCATGCTGTCGTTAGTCAATGGTAATGCAGTCAAGCTGCACCTTAAACTGCAAAGGCGGAAGCGGACAAGGGGTAAGTTGAAGTCGTCTTTGGGGAAGAAATCTGTAATCAATGGAATAATTATACGATCAAAATCTTATTTGGATTTTATTATTTTGATCACCGTGAACGTCAAATAGGATAGTGGCGTACCATTCTGTTTGCCTGAATACTAAGAGTTTATGTAACAATCTCGGTGCCAGTTACATGCACGTTTTCCAGCCCCAGGAAAGTTGTTCCAAGTGGACTTAACGACACAAGGGATAAGTAACGATGATTCTACCGATTACCGTTGGCTCATGTAGAATCACCCAACTAAACTCGATCCTAGTCAGGTTCGCATGAAATCCAAACCACCGATGCCGTCTCACTTCTTGTGATCAAAGCAACTGCCACGTGGGCGCGACCCGGAGAGTGGAAATGGGATCGTCCATCACACGAACAGTCAAGCCAGAGGGTAAAGTTTTGTCTGCGCTATGGCAAGTACACTCAAAAGTAAGGTCTTATATGCATGCTTTGGGGATCCAGCTTAAACGAGATGTAAAATTCTCGCGAGTTTTCACCTAGTCGTTTTACCCGCATTTTTTGTGTTTCCGACTTATAAAAGCAGTCAAACCAAATGAACTATTAGACTTCGGGAACGGACCTGTTTAATGGTGTCTTCTCCCGGCCAAATTACTGCTTAACAGTTCAGCCAGACTGCATGCATTTAAACGTTGTCCTTGGGTTCGGAAACAGAAAATTTACCGTGATGCTTGAAAAAAATTATTACAGATTTGAAATCTTACTTCATGATGGTAGGGAGGTGCACCAGATAATGTATTTTTTCACGGCATTCGATGTACTAGTAAATCCAAAAGAAGTTATGACTGAGTAGGTGTCAGTCAATATGTACGCGAAAGTTCAAACCCCAAACTTGTGTACAGTTAGATGCCAAGCAGATATCATAAAACTGCATATGAAATATTACCCCGGTGTCCGCGGCTTCGTCCTGCTAACGCCCTTTGGAACACATTTTCGCCGACTGCATGGGTTATCTGTTGCAACGAAGGGGAATAAATCAGATCATAAAAGTTAAGCGTCATATATATATGTATACATATATGTTTGGACAAGAGAGCACCGGGTACGCATAACTGACGAGCGACAATAACCGCGAAACCAGTCGTGTGCTCCCGGCCAAGTTTTGTTCACTCATCCAAATACTACTTACTGCGTATATATATATATATATATATATATATATATATATATATATATATATAATCAGTTCTTCTTTCACTGTCCGTGAAATGTGCCAAGAATGGACAGACAATAGTTCGACGCCGACTGGAGGACTAAGCGTAACGAGCCGAAAAAGAAGAACTAAAGCTGAAACTCAGCCTTCTTATTGACGTTGGACGCTACAGCACGGGTGTAATGAAACAACCGCGAAAGTAACCGTTCTTCGAGCAAATACGTTCGGGCTGATTTTCCTCAAAGCAGCGAGAGCCAATTAAAAAAATTAGTCAATATTTGGGAATGTAGATATCTGATGCAAATCCAGAACTGTAAATAGTTTTAAAAGCGGTCTCAGTTTTAGTCATACGTAAAGATACGATATTTTCAAAATACAAATTCAGCAGCTTCATAGACCATTGTTCATCAGTTAATTAGTTTAGGGTGACAATCACGCATTAAAACGCGCATGCACACGTATGTGAACATGTGCAAACTTTCTACATTGTTTTTCAGATTATTTCTCACGTGTCATTGATCGGCGTTTATTGATCCGCTTTGACGGATCAATATTATCTCACATGCATGCAGTCTTTCATCTCAGTTTGTTTACCAAACACAGTCTAGTCAATAACATTTTGCTCTTGGCCTTGAGTTTCACAGTGATATTTCATATCTGCAATTCTGTTTCAGACAACACTGTCCCATCCATTCCGAAAGATATCACAAGCCAGTTGACTGTTCAGCAGATGAAGAAAGGTATACGGTGCTCGAAACATGATCAACTCAACCCTGTTTAGTTGAAATCCTTTTGGAGCACAGTTACTTTAAACAATGAAGTCTATTTTGTTGATAGGTCAGCAATTTATCGTAATTTGTGCACAAATTTGAAGCACATTGAATCTCGCTCCGCTAATTCTCGGGTAATAAGCATGAACAGTGAGAAATGTAGTTGTGGCTTTCCGCCGAACAAATGTCAAAAATAATAAGTTAGGTGCACCCCGTGATAATCTTTGCCAGCGATGGCTCAAACTCGCTCTCCAAATATGTCAGACGTGTTACTAAACCCCTTATTCTCGTCACCCATGACCTGGATCGATGCGCACGAAAGTTGGATATTCCACCAAGTAAGGGCAGTCTATCAAATCTAATCAAACAGAAAAGTAGAGTGGGACTCAAAAGGTCTCGTGAACAAACAAATCTTGTGAAACGATTCAAGGTTGGCAGGGTTTATATTTAAATTTAGAAGCATTCATGCAGGTAACTCGAAGAAGAGAGTGAAGATTGTAACGTTCAAAGAAGGCTACCAAGGATTCAGGAGAAATGGGGATTTTTCGTGCTGTTTCCAACGATTCTGTCAGTTTTTCAAACCTGCATACTTTTTTAACACTAGCATGCCGGTTGTAATGCAGTTGTTGAAGCTTGCAAGACTTCTTTTGTATTGAGAATACCTGGACAAAATGATACGCGATTGGACAGTTAGTGGTATGGTATGATACTACGCAAAGACAGTTTACTTTGAATTTGTCTGTTGCGCGTTTCTAGTTACGACATGACCTCTTTGAGAATAAATCCGAAGATCAGTCGTCGGGATAGTAATTTTTATGATACGAACGTGTCATTTTTGATGAATAGAGAGAAAAGCCATTTGAAGGCTACATGGAATAAACGAAGACGAACTATAACCTTTAGCGTCACAACGCAACCGTTGACAGAGCTGTGGATTCAATACCGAGACACAAAATCCCTTTCCCGTTCTCGGTTTAACCCTCAACTCACTTCTAAGTCTCTTGGGTCCTTTAGTCGGGCGTGTATATGGCCACAGAAGAATTTTCAACTCAAAATCGAACTCAGGTTTTTCATACTTGGAGGAATGAAAAATATCGCGATAGTGACCGATATTCATGTCAGTCGAAGCAAGATTGAATGATATGTTTTCGGCTCCATGGTACACAAGTCAAGTGCGAAAATGGCGCTATGAAAATCATGTTCTGACCACTGTTTAGGGAGCATGAAACATAGAACACAATATGGATCTAAATGCATGCCACTGAAGCGAAAAAATGTCCCCCACAGCCTCACAGTAAACGTAGAATCAAGTCGGCATTGTTGGTGTGCGACAACTTTCCGGGAACATGAAATCGGTCAAAATGGATCATTTGGCATTTACTTGTCGCCACTGATGGTCGATGGATTTTAAGGACAGTCGTGTTTGACTTAGGTGGAGAATTCCTACATGGCACAATTCCTGGTAAACGATATGTAGAGATCGCCACCGACGGCACCTGGGATTGGGAGGGTGGAGCAGAATGCCAGGCTGACTGTATTCCGATTGGAGAAGACAATAGGCATTTCGTCAACGTCCATTCGCACCATTTACCGTGCAAATATCTGCCTGAATAAAATTAGAGAACCCTTGGTACCTCATTGGCTTATTGAGGACCACAGAACGGCTTGGGAGACATGTTGCTTCAGTGTATCTGCTGAATTCGAGGATGCACATTCCATTGGGGATTGTGATATCGTTAGAGGTGGCGAGACCCGGATTTACAGCTTCACCCCGTAGCCCAAACTATAACAGACTTGATGGGCGCCCGTTGACGGGATGGCACTTCAGAAATTGCGTTGTGTGTGCACAGTTGTCAAGCGGTTCGGAGCCGATTTTGTAACTATTCCCGGTCAGGTGCTGTCGTTACAGGAAGTGTTAGCCATCACGAAATGATATACCATGCCTTGTTTTCCGCAAATGATGAAATTCACGGTCAACCATGGTCTGAGGCCTTGTGCACGGGAACCCCATGACAAGCAACACAGGTCGCACGTTGTTGTAGGCCTTTTGGTTTACGAGCGTGGGCAACAAGTTAAACATCTACTCAACATCGCTGAATTGGCTTCGTGTGTTATTCTAATTCCCATAGATATTAAGTGCACAATGCGTAGAATTTACCACATACTTCCGGAATCTAAGTTGGACGTCATCACTGAGGTGCTTGAAAGGCTCTGTAATTCTGTATGGGCTCGCTGCATCTACAAATGGCTTGCGCCCATTGAAAAAGCTGATGGAGAGTTGTTCGGAAGTGTAGCGCCTACTTGCTTACTGGAGATAAGACGTCTTCTCGTTCGTGGACCTGAGCGCACTCCAAGCATTTACAAATCATTGTTTTTAAGACTACTTAATCTGAAAAGATGAGGGAGTAATGGTTTCATTCAAAACTGTGCCATTTGAAGTCTTATTCAAGAAAAAAACCACGGAGCAGCGCAATTGGGTGGCTGGGTTGAAACATCCTTTGTGATTCGATTCGTTCTACCGGCTTGTGTCGTGCCAACTGCACGTGAACAAATAAACGACGTGTGGTGAAGAACTGGTCAACCAGCGATTTTCACAGTCGTGCAGTTCTATTTTCCAAGAGCATCGTAAAATTGGGAGTCGGGCGGTTGAAAAGCGCGACCTGAAGCCGAGCTTAGTCTGTGGTACATTCTGTTCATTAGATGGTCAACATTATAAGTCATTCGAAGGTGCACATCAATTAGTTTTGCTGGGACCAACAGATATCTGAAGAATTAAGTGGGAGCTCCTTTAATTAATCATATGCATTCCCGGACTGGGTTGATACCCTTGGCAGAAGTATCAAGTTCAAGCCAAGAAATGGCGCGGTCAATCTGGGTTGGCTAAAAAGGGTAGTTGTTTAATGGTGCACGTATTCTGTTCCAGAGATCGGCAGACTTTGCAGTAGTTTCACTGAAGCTTGCAATTTCATCGAGGATATTCGGTTTGTATTTGCGATCATTCCGCGTACCAAGTTTGGTTCCTGAGAAGCAAGACAAACTTTTGTCGAACCTCAAAAAATCTGTTCGCCTAAACCTGAACTGTCTCGGATACGAGATCGTCGCCCGCAATAAATTTGTTGCGTTCGCTTTCATGTTTTCCTTAGAAATCAGAAATAATTTGAGAATCTTTCACTATAAACTCTTAGTCCCAGCCATCCAACTCCCGGTTGTTCTATGTAAAGCAAGCAAAAGGTTCAGACCTGGTATTGTTGAAACGGAATTTAAAATATAGCGGTGTTGGTAGATGTAATTCGCCAACGTTTCGACTACCGTGGGTATTCTTTATCAAGGTAAGTTCTACGACCAAATAACTGAGGAATCGTTCACATGTCATCGGCTGTTCAATTGTCAGTCAGTGTCATCTACTAAGAAAGTTGTGTTATTAATATTATATCTTTCCCAAAAAGCGAATACATAGCGAATGCGTTTTTCGATGCACTCCTTACTTCATTCAGAATTTAAAACAATTTGTTTCCGGTATCCAGTTAATCAAGACAGAAAGAAGACATGTTAGCCATTCATATCACTTTGAGTTCACTTTGAGAAGGAGCCATCACAGGTTAGTCGGCCTGCATACTTCATGATTCATTCGGGAACTAACAGCAGTGTTCATTGACTAACGCTCCCCTTTCTTCGAGCATCACTTGAAGCAACAGTCAGGTGGAATTGATAAAAGCCCGTCCCCTTTTCAAGTGATTATTCTACCAACTGACGCTCAGGAAAGTGGAGATGGGAGTCAGCTTTTGCTGAGATTAGTTTCCCGGTAAACTGTGCCCTGTATGTGTGAGCTATTTTAATCATTTCATCTCTGAAAAATGAAATTAGTTTCTCAATTCTACGCCGCGATTTCCAACTGTAACGTGTACTTTACTTCGTGGAGTTGATTCTCGAGGTCCCCTAACGGTGAGATTATAAATAAATTTTTACGAAATCGATTAACCAGCATTCAAACCCGAATATATTAGGTGATTTGTCCGCTGTGTTCGACAAGGGATTAGGACAAAATCAATAGTTTTACAGATTTTAATTACCATAAATCACTTGTGCATGGCAGTGTCTTGAACCGGGGAAATTGTAAGATATTGAAAAACAACCTTAATAGGAGGTTTTGCGTAACGAATCAATGATTAAATCTCACCGAATATAAGCCGAAATATTAAACAAATTGAAGTTTGGTTTATTGACGATAATGGTCGCGCTGTAAGTTCGCATTTATAGTCACCAAAGTGAGAAATCGAGTTGGAAGAAATCAGTAAACTGTCGCAGGTGGCACATTTTTACAAAATCCACGGTTTCAACACAGCTAACTAGGGCTTTCATGGGTAAAGTGCCTCAGATAGTTAGGAATCTTGAATTCCTGAAGTGTGGATTACAATTTCATTTTAAACGTTTTTGATAAACGAATAAACTGTGGTCTGAACTCCTGCCAGTTTCTCCGATGGTTCATCACTTCAGAACCGCAGATATTTTCTGGGGCACAACGATGAATACTGACCCACCGCAATCCCGATTGGTCAGGTGGGAGTTGGAATGCACAAAAATGGTTAGACGATTTCAAATGTTGTTCCTACTCCGAATGTCACTGGGGAAATATGAATTACTGTGACCAGACGGCTGTATACCGCCATTGTGGTTCTGAACGCCTTCGTGTCACGTGGTATTGGTTACAGTGGAGTTCAGGTAGTCAGCTTCTTTTCCACTTTTCCACGTAACAGACAAGGTCATTTGCAGTCTCGTTCGCATGCAAGAGCCCCGACCCCGTGGATGTGTGTGGCAATCATGCCCCGGTAAACTGTATTATGTCCCGAAGATCCAGCTTGAATGAAAAGTGAGTGGACGATTCTTCCATCGGAGTGTAATTTGGGCCAAAAAAACATCATTTTTCCTTGTTGACAGAAGTACATGGACTCAAACCAGGCTTGCCTGATCAAATTCTGATCTGATAGAATAACAGACGATAAATGCAAAAGAGAACTGAGCTGACCAGAGTGACAACATCAGGTCAAGACTGTTCGAAGCCTCACGATTTTGTTCAGCCCCATTTCAGTTGCAGCCAACCCCATGAGTGATGTGCGTTCGTCTCTTCTCCAGCTTGGACAATAATCAAGTCCATTATGCGTGTGACAAACCACACACCGTGTACTGTAGGTGCACATGCGCCCGTGATTATATTTGGACAACAAATCCCATGTCCGACATGTTTGACCGGATACCAGCGCGTGCGCAGACGTAATGTGAACTGAATGGAGCTGAGTGAATCAGTCCAAATTTTATGCCGATGCGTGCGCTGACATGACACAGACACACAGGTGTATCGTAGTTGAACCTGTCAAGAGACTGCATGCTCAGGCTATCATACTGGAAACGTCGTACTGTTTTAGGTGGCATTAAAGATTGTATTTTAAGCATCGGGTAATTTCCCGTGATACCGCAATATTACAATGATCCATATTGTTTGGTTCTATTCTTGTGTGAATTTTGAAATACCAAGTTCCTTTCATCCAATTAGCCAAAACGGAAAGAAGACTTACGTTGCAAAATGTTTCGTTTACTCTTGTCGCTGACCGTCATCATCATCATCATCATCGTTCAGCGTTAAACAGCAAGGCAAGCCTCACTGACCGCTGCCGTTCCCCAGAGTTACACGTTCATAAAAAAGAGTGAATATCCAACGGGAACAGGGAGTGGACCTACACAGGTGGGAAAAGATAAGATACGGAACACAGTCTGACTGTACAAACAGCTTATTTATGGTGTTTCACATGATAATGACATCGGAGATATTATTCTGTGATCATTTTGTGAATGTTTAGATAATCAGTCTTCATCTTCGACTAATGCCAGGAAAGGCAGATGACTCGCAACGGTTGTTTTTTGATTTTAGAAAGGGGTGAGCTTCACATCCTGTTTGGATAATCACTGTTTGAATGACCCGGTCACGTCAATGAATCGAACTGGCGGAAACGGATATTCTGCGGTGGTTTCCGAAATTTGTCCAATGCAATCAAATAGGGTTACCCGGTACAAAAGTCAGTTCGAAACGAGGTCGGAGACTATCTGGGCCAAATATAGTTCTATTCGTCTGGCAGGCGTGTCAAATCAACTGCAATCGAACTCATAGATATCATGTGAGGCACTAAGATCAATACAGTTGTCAGAACTGGACTGCAACCTTAAGCGGCTAGCAATCTAAGGATTGCACGATATATATTTTTAATGTTAGGACTCTTGAGAAAAATTGCCTTGAACAATGATAAAACGCAGGTCCTGACATTTACCCACAAAATCGGGGGAACTACCCGGGCGAAAATATCATTGCTGTTGCAGAGCTATCTGATAGATTCGACAAGAATATTCTTGTCTAAAAAATGACAATAAAATAAAAAAATCTTTGTGCGCATTAGTCATGTTATGAAAAAAGGGACTCGGCGAATGAAACTGTTTTTCACTCACTTGGTTTCGTTTAGATATTTGGTGGTGGAATGGAAACACGAAGTCACTAAGTAGGATTTCCAGGTTAGCATATGTTTATGTGAAGATAAACAAGTGTTAGCTCTGGAAAAATAAAACCTGACTATTTGTCAAATACACTGCTTTTAGACAGAAAATCGTCAACTGCTGCCTACTGACTTTTCCAACGGAATTAAACAGGTCGATTTACACGTTATTCATAAACACATAAGTTCTCATTCTGTACGGAATATTTGAACCAGCTATACGCATTGATTGGCATATTGATCACATGAGCAATGCAAAAAGAATGACTCAGACGAAAAGGATTTCTTCTTTTGCTTGGCTATACTGTAAATTGTACCACTGATCTAACTCGGCAGTTGCACACGGCAGATAGATACTGTAGTGCACAAAAAATTCGTAAACTTCTGAGTGACGTTATTTTTAGCATAGCCTTATAGGCTGGATACAAAACATCACGTCAAATCGAACGCGGCACTTTAGCCAGCACAAACTAACACGGAAAATCGTACAGCGTATCGTCAGTCATCACATGTGCATGCTGGCGAAAAGCTTGGCATGAATATAATTGTATTCGTATGAGACCTCCTAATGAACAGAGCTTGCACATGGTATACTGATCTGGTGTACAAGTAGTATTGACCTTAAAATATGGGGCAAAAGATGATCCGTAATTACGGTTGGAGAACTGATAAGTTTAGCCGTTTCTGCTTATCATTTCTCAATGTTGGTGTAATGTAGCGGTTACGGAGAAACTAATCAGCCCCGCATATTCACAAGAAATGAGATGGAAAGAGATGGTGTAACTGTGAATGATATAATGTTAATAACACAGCGCTGTTGGTAGGTGTAATTCGCCAACGTTTCGACTACCGTGGGTAGTTTTTCTCATGGCAAGTTTTGATTGTAAAACTTAACTTGAGAAAGACTACCGACGGTAGTCGAAACGTTAGCGCATTACATCTACCAACAACCTGTGTTATTAACATTATATCATTCACAATTAAAACCAATTCATGACGTATAGATTTTTCGATACACTCCTTACATCAAATAGTGTAACTATCTTCAATAACAGGAATTCATCAGAACAACTGGTGCGTCTAAAATGATGACCTTTATTGTATACCAGGCAGTTGTGCACTCAAACTCGGATTGGTTGACAGTCCTCCAACACAAAAGAACGGAAGAACAACGGTCAACAATCATGGAGTCTGTCTGGTGTTTTAAGCATTTTCCGAATTCCTTTCACGCAGAGTGAGTATGGTTAAAATAAATTGACCGAATTCCCGTCATCATTTTCCTGGAGAACACAACCGCTCGAATCACATTGTAGATTTTGAATGCGGGGCCACTTTCTGTGAAATGCGTGGACAGTACTCCCCCGTGTTGTGCTGGTTTTGACAAGGTGTGGCAGTGTGAGCGAAGCTTTTTAATTGCCTGCTCATTTTCGCATAACAGTATTTCACTACCTGACAAGCTGGCTGCATGGGCGTGGCGGATAACCGGCGATCGTCTGCAGTGGTTTACGGTCATGCTCACGACTTCAAACTGCGTGAGACACGGAGGTCAGGTCTGAGAATCGATACATATTTTTCTTCGCTAATAAACCGGGACGTTATATATATATATACATATATATATATATATATATATATATATATATATATATATATATATATAGAAATAGTGCATGTCTGCATCCTTAAATTGATCTTAAATATGGCTGATACTAGTTGTTCACACACATGCACATATATTGCTAGAGCACGTGACAATGTGGTTCATTACCCTGACTGGGTAGTTTATTTTACTGAATCCGTTTTTGTTTACCAATGTTATCATGTGACACTGAGTGGCACGTGATTTCGCGAAGCGATTGTACGCTAAATCGAACGAACCAATCGATAGGATAACAGTGATTGAGACAGCAAGGGGAATGCGCATTTATTTACCAGATTAACTCGTATATGAATTCTTTAGATGAAAACACCTTTGATTCTTTTTAGGTAAAATTCTCAGGTAATCGAAGTTCATTTAATGACGACGAATTTCACAATGTTCGACGTCACGACCACTGTAATATTCGCATCGTATGGGCTCATGTAAATTGACACTGTAATTATCATTCTGCTTACTTTTTAAGAAATTAATCGACAAAATTCAGTGCTCGGTAAATAATCTGTCAACTCAATAGGCAGACCCTGCAAAAGTGTTTGCTGGAAATGGGAAGCAAATGCTCGTAAAAGAAACAAATTAGGTCATCACTAGAGCGTAATCCATTTTTTGCATTGCACATGCGAAATGATATGTTTATCCAATACTGTCCGGAGAGACACAGATTTATCTGGATTAGTAAAAATCATTCAGCAGCTGAAGAACGGAATTGGGATTAAACAATATCTAGCTACTTGTAGCAACAGTTCGGACGTTTACAGAATTCATTCGTGTTAAGTCACGCTAAGATTGTAATTGCAGGCTACGCTGCTCCGGAGGATATTCTAATTCAATAATTAAACCAAATTTCCGCGGAAGCACACGACCGGTCTTACGATTATTGCCGCACGTCCCGCATGTGTAGACGATTCTCTACTGCCCAAACTTCTTTATCCTCGTACACTCCGAATCGGTATGTCTCACCAGAATCTAATTTGTGTGGTCAGGAATGTGCAAATAAGCTTTTGGTTGAAGAGTCTACAGAAAAACCCCAACTGTGATTCGTTAATATTTCTTTATCAGACGGGACGAGCCAACATTAGGAATGAGGGCGGAATCCCACCAGAGTAGATATAAACTGTGCAGCCTGGAATAATAGTGAACTGCTTTCAGACACGTGAGCACTGTAAAAACTTCAAGAAATTGAGGGGCATTTGACGACCTTGGAGACAGCTTGTGTTGAGTGGGTTCGAAATAAAGTTTTCGGCATGAACCCCATGTAAGTCAGCAAAATATCTAGGCCTTAGAAGGCCGGAAATAAATCAAAAATTATGCACCAAACCAAAAGCCTGCTAGTTTTTTTCAACGAGACATGGTTTAGTCGAGAGACGCATGCTAGCAGCACTACCCAACATCATGCTTCGAGTTGACCGGAAGATGTCATGTTCACCGGAAGGTCTACTCGTCTCATCACTCCTCTTCAACTTAACAACTTAGACGACTATAGAAATCCTCGTGTGAGAATGACAAAGCCGATATTTGTTTGGAGGGGAAATCTTCTGACTTAGAATAGGCGACCAATCTTCGGCTCCTGAATGTAGATCTGGTTAAGTAGCCGGATTTTCTCGACCGTTTGAACGAAAATGTAATAGCGGTTGGGATCCATTTTTCATCTTCAAAACGCAGAATTCTACTGCATTGACCAGAACCCAATCATAGATCTTTCAGAACAGGAGTTAAATCAGTTGGACAAGTTCTGTTATTAGGCAGTTACACTTTGACAGATGTTTAGAAATCGATGACATGACTTTACGTGTGTAGCAAGCGCGATCGAGTTTTAGCAATCAGTGGATTCTGTGGCATTGGCGCGTCATCCTACTGTCGATCGAAACTCCATGTCTGCACTGCATTAGTGCCACGAGTTCCGCTCAGAAACAAGGTTTCTGCGAAATGAAGATGCTGGAAGACTGCCAGTGTCTGGGTCCAAATGTCGTCACAGTATTACCAGAATAGCATGCCAGAAACTTGTTAGTAACCATGAGGTTAGATGCATAAGATTCGGCCTTTCGGTGAGGCACTGAGTTCGAACGGATTCAAGTGTTTGGTAAGTGTGTCCCGTATGCCCACAAATGCTCTGCTTTGCTACATGCGTTTTTTCAAGACATGATGGTTGTAAGGATAGTCGAGGTAATCAGTTTATGACCATTGGACTGATTCATGTAGATCGGCTAATGGGACCGGGTTGGATCCGAAGAAATACACCAACGCGAAGGCCGAAGACAATCCGGCTACGGCTGAATGCTGAAATCACTGGTTGTTCACTTCAGTTTCGCTCAATTTGTAAAAACTATTAGTGATTACAGGGGTGGAAATGGCGTCTAAATTTTGACAGTATACACGACACCCGGTAGTCGACACAGAAAACTGAGATTTCTAGTCGCTATCGGAATTGTTTCTGAGATCCGTTTTGTTAAGATAAAAAAGGATTAGAAGCATATTCTTTCCCTGGAACTGGGACAGGGTCCATTGTGCACGTGTTCTGGTATTACACAATTTAATTCTAAACAAATCTACTCTACGTTTTCCCGGACTTTGTCACTGTAACATTAGGAACATTTCGTTTTCCTCATTGTCCGTTGGTGGTCCAAAAACGTCTGCGTGTTTCGTATTCATAACTTCTCTCAACAATTTACTCATACCACGAGCACAGTTTCTTCCAAATCGTATGCATCGCTACTTAATCTATAGCGTGTCTGTCAAGATGTTGCACAATTTCCTTCGAATTTCTTTTTGGTAACTTGATTCGATTGATACTTCTAGGATTTTGAATGTTTTGATGGCTCCACCGCTGAGCTTGTGCTCCTCTACTGGGTAAAGGTCCAAGATCTCTAGCCTTTTGTAAAGGCTCTCTTTTGGTTGGCAGCCCCTCTAGTGGACAGATTTTGCACTACCTCGATGCGAGCCGCGTTCTTTTGAAAGGGACGATGCCAATATTCATATGCCTTATCTCATATGATACATAAGCTTTGCTTTAGAAAAAGGAACTAACTGCCCTGGTTTCCTACGCGATACTGCTGAACTTAAGTCGAAAAGCTCATTTCCTACCTATTCATCCTACACACGGTAAGGGTTAGCTGAGCTACAGAGTGCAATCTCAACTACAACCAGCCCCATATCAATCCATTCAACCCGGTGATTTGACAGACACAGGATTTATGGCTTTATTTAATGACATTCCCTACCTAACGGCCTAGCTTATCACTTTTTCAAGGTCCCTTAAGAAGTACACAAAGATGGAACACAGTGACGAAAAATCTGCCACCATATAATTTATGTACCGCAGGAATAACAACGGTACGACAACCGACCTTTGGGTGTCCTCCCAGTTTGTACCTTCAGTAGGCCTAAAATTCCATTTTCTACTCCCACACTAATAGTTTTGTTGGTTTGGAATTCCGAAACTCATGTGCGTGCATTGTATTGCCCAACGCAAACAAATCTGCAGTCGTTCGTTTACTAAATCAAAAGCTTTGGCGAAATCCAGATAACAATGCACCACCATCTTCCGCCAGCCTCTTCCTGTAGTGACCTCATTCGAGGATCCCAGCAATTTCCGAGGTGCACTTTTTGTGAAACCATGCCCGATTTTCCGAAGCATTAGAATTCCAGTCATATATTCACCAATGTACTTTCCGTACAACTTTTCAAGACACTTGGAAAATGTGTTGATCAAGCGCACAGGTCGATGTGCTTGAGTCTCGCCTAAATGTGGCCAGCGCATCTGTTACGTTCCATTTATACGGATCTTCCTATAGAATTGGATCGCAAAATATTCACATATTCAAATTACCAACCACGGCATACAGCCAGTTGGATCGAACCTCCCAAACCGGATGTCACCCTTTTGAGGTCAAAATTCATACAAACAGGAGTAAGTTGGAAAATATACATATAGCTCACAGATCAAGGTGGTCAAAGAAGTTCAAGGCCAAAGCCAATGGCAACCCTATAAATAGAGAGGAACCCCAACAACTGCAAGCATGCACTGACGATGTCACCTCGATTGGTTGGGGAAGCGCTTCCGATTTAAACCCCTAGGCCCGGCGATGAATACTCCATGAAAACCAACAACCTGAGGTACGATGCACATAGATTTTCAAATTCGTTGATTATAGGGATACTCCCGAGTAGTTTTATTTCCTTCACTATACAGTCCGAACGAATATTGATGTGCGAAATGTTTGAAATGAATCACCCTTATTATTGCACGAATTGTATTCAGTAACATTCCGGCCTTCACTTAAGATTTCTTCTTTCAGGCTTCTAAATTTATTATTTCTTGAAAGGAGCTCTTAGATAATTCTGTTTTAACGATCGATGAGCACGGTAACAAGCGCTCTTTATAAGGGGACCATTTAGTGGTGGATTCATGCGCACATCACGTGACACAACACGATGTAGCTTCCCAACTGAATTCAGCTATCAGGCCAACATTTGGAATTACGTGAGGGCATAAACAAGAAGACGAAAGTGAGCAATTGGCATGGTTCTATGACATTCCTCCAACAATTTTTGTTACGATTTATGTAAATATAAGTCAATTGCAAATAAATCTTCACTTCATTTCAACTTAGCGAAACCGCATTCTTTTCGAACACTTAGTTCGGATACCAGTCAGTCTGTTACGATGAATTCGCAGTTTGAGAATTTACTATTGCTTTCAAACACAGATGCTTCGGTAAGGCAAGCTCTTGTATCCCGTTTGTCTTAGGGTTCTTATGACCTGAGTCCAAACGTTGTTGTTCAGCCGTGACATTTGTTTTCACCCGGTTTATTAATGACAGAATCTCCTCTGGGTAGATCTAATGGAATAGAGGAGAGTCACTACTGACATCACTGAGATGTTCATCTCACATTCCCAGTTGGGCAGAAAAACCTGGAGAACCATCACTTCAAACAGCAAGGCTGTAGTCCTTCAACTTCGCCCGTCAGTGTGCTTCTCCTGTTCCTCTCTGCCGGTCCTTTTACATTCTTGGAGGTTTGCTGGAGAAAGGGCTCAAAAGCCCTCACCGGGACTTTCAATTACTCTTCGTTTATCTTCCACATCATTCAGAAATTTGACCATCAAAATGTATGAAATAACGAATACAAAATAGTAGTAGAAAATAATTTCACTTCACACTCATCCTCTGCAAGATGATTTATCAAAATATCGTCTTGCCTTTTCAAAACGATCCACCTTTCATTTCATGCCGTCCGGAGTAACATGTACGGTAACTCCTTCACTCAGTATTCAGCATATATCCCAGTTGACTTTCTCAGTACCCTAATGCAACTAATTACATTGTGCCTTTAACGAGTTTTGTGACCCTTGTCGGCAGGGTGACGAACAAAACGGTCTCTTTTTGAGGTGAAATGCAGACGTCTGTGAAAACAAAGTTTTTCTATACATGCCGCACAACACGTATCCACCAGTTTGGATTTTCAGATGTGGTTGGTTAGTGAACATGATCTGACACACCGGACCAGTGTTATTAGATCCACATTCGAAAGGTTGTTAGGTCTGGATGGATTCTATGGCTCAAGAAACGCAAGTATATGAGCTGCATCCACTCGTGGGTTAGAATCCGACTGTTGTCAACGCTATTTCACCTTTGCATCTAACGAGATTTGTCAGATCTGCAAAACCACATTCAACAATCAATAGTGTCCGTGAATCCAAACCAGTAGATTCGGAATACATTGCATTGCATGGCAAGCTTTTGCATTACTTTTATTCAAAATGCTAATGCTAACTGTGATCAATCGCACTGACGCACGTACACGAACCACTATCATGTATTAGGGTGGCTGCACCCCCAAACTAAGCAACTGAAGGCAGTAAGGAGACGTCAAAGACCAGAAGTCTCGTTAGAGTTCATTCGTAAAGCTACCCTATGCATAATAGCCATAGTGAAACATCCTTGGTGAAATACCTTTGAACCTATGACCATTGTTCGTTCTTCCCTTTAGAAAGTAGCCATTAACCTGACTGGTTGGTATTAGCTGCAGCTGATACAGAAGCCACACCGGGACCGGGTCACGTGACCGGCATCGAAAGCTTATAACAATTATGCTTGCATTGAAGTTTACATTTAGGTCTAACAAGGGACGGTTGCGATGGCCATCTTGTTCACATGGTTCTAAAGCCTTGAGAGACAGACCTAAGAAATATTGCGCAATGGAATCGCTTGCACTCCAGGCCATGGTGCATGCAGGAATTTTGAAATTTAATTGTAAGAAGCAAAGCAATGAATTTACAAAGTATGAATACTAACCGTGATATAGCTTGCTCATATCCGGATGAATTGTCTCATAGGCAGTCTTGTAACTTTTTGCGTGTTCTTGTCTGCATCGTACCTGTGAAAAGGGTTCCTGTGAAAGCATTTCTTTAGCTAAATTTTCGGACTAGTTCAGATAATTTGTACACTCCTATAAAGGTCAGCTGTTGTTGTTACTCTACCTAACTCTCCCATACAAAATGAGAACATTTTGGGCGTATAATCAGTTGTTACTTGCACATATAATATGACGCTTCTTTCCAAACTGAAGGATTGCAGTTTTTTCGGTTCACACAGCCAGGACCCTCGACTAGGCAGCAGCAACTATCATGATCAAACGCTGAAGCCGAGTGTGCTTGTAAAAACAATAAATGATAGAACTTGTGTTTACCACCACGTGACATCATGAAAGTCTAGAATCAAACATTTCCAACGAGATGACATTACCATCCGGCTGATCGGTATTCTAGGGTGTGAAGTAGGCCCCCCGGATGATTTTTGTGGCCCCTGGACGCTCAAGAAGAAATATGCTAATCATTCATATGAAGAACAATGAAAACGATTGACGCCTTCTCAGTAATGGACCGAAATAAAAAGAGGGGGAAGGCCGATTTGAACCAAAGAGAAGAAGCTCATAATGTTTAGTGTATGCTAGGAATGATGGGAAATTGAAAACCGGCTGTAGTTCACTGGATAGGATTAGGGGAGGTGGAAGTAACAATCTCCAGTTACAGTCCTTCTACAAAAGGTCAATCCTCCATTCGGCATCCTTTGAGCGGTCACGATTTTAAAATAAAAATATTGTAAGTTTATTACACAATGAATAAAGGAAATAAAATGACTATCCACTTACCATTCAGGGTGACTTGCCAACCTCAAGAAATGAACAACTAATTGTATGAATGCATGTCAAAACAAGAGACCTTAAACCCAGAACTTTCGCGTTTTATTCCCATTACTGTGTGAAATTCCCTAAGTGAACATTTTTAGCAACTCTCGGTTGTATATTTTGATCCTGAAAATTGCTGGTGAACAGCCAACCTGAACTAGACTAGAATATTATTTGGTAGCCAATGCAATGCTACGAACATAAGTTACAACCTAAGTCACTGAACGACAAAAAAGCGCATCTTTTACGACGAACCATTAAACACAGAGGACAAAACCGTCACTGTTGTGACCTTGACTTGATAGGACCAGTTATACTGTACGGAACCCTCAGTTGATTATACCATCTGCCCAGCGAAATTTTTATACCGGGAATTCGCAGTGAGACGGTAATACGCATTTGAAAGTTGTTGTCTGTATTTCAAGCCCGATATTATTATAATACGGATGTCGTACAAATGTCGTGTGCGCATTTAAGATGCTATCTCGACTGGAAATGAAAAATCCACTATATGAATGGCCTGGCCAAATATCAGAACCTCATGAAAATGAACTAATCTGCTTTGAGTCTGATCTCAGTATTAAAAAAAATCAAGCAAACCACAATCGCTTTGTCTAAAGTACAGTGATTGATCCATATCATACCGATACGCTTATATCATCAACTTATTGGCGGACTGAGTCTTAAATTGCCTGGTTGAGTTATTTGACTGAATCGTCTGCTAATGCGACGACTTACCTTTCTCTCATGTTTGCACCTGTTAGACGCTGTGGGCTGCTGCCGTTTGTTGATATTCTGCCTGATCAAGGAATAGAAATTCTGCTGCATGCCACGCTTTACAACTAAACAGATTTATTTCATTGCATATGCAAGGGTCTTTACAGAAAAGGCAAAACAGATGGTCCTGGTGTCATATTTTTTGAGGTGTGCATTGAAGAGTTCGAAATCAATAATTCATTCGCAATCTGCAATGTTTTGAAAACTGACACTTATCTGATACTAGATTGGTATGTGTAAGTAGCAGAAGATTGAATTTTTCCATGAAATCATTCATTATTTGATATCAACGCCCAATCCACCATCAAGACACCCTGAAATAACTGTACAACTGTTTCATCCTGGTTGGGAGTCATCAACAGAGCATATGCAGCGCGCTCGAACTGAGACATGAACCTAAAACGAAAGATGCTTTAATCGTTAGGCTATGGCGAAGTTTTTCAGCAGTTTGTTGAACTTCACCATATGATGCTGCACCTATGAACAATTTCCCGAAAACAGGTAATCCCACATTACTTACACACACGAAACAGCCAAGTTGTGTAGGTCTTGTTCAAGGCATTCGTCGCATTTAGGTTACCCGCAGAGATGTCATTTATCCCTAGGAGATTTTGCTGTGCACCAGCTGCCTGTGGCCGTGAAAGTCAGTGACGGATAAGTGCAACTTCATGTGGTGAAGTTCAATGAACCGCCGAGAGCCTGCCCGGTAGCATAACGGGTAAGGCGTTCGTCCCGGGTTCGCGTCCCAGTTCAGCTGCATTGCATATGCATTGCTGATGATTCCCAACAAGGATGAAGCAGTTGTGCAGTTCTTTCTTGATTTCTTAATGGTCAGCTGAGCGTTGGTATCACATGACGATTGACGTCAAGTAAACAACGATGGTCAGCACTTATATTTTTCGACGTTTTTCAACTTTGGGATATTTTCAGAAACCCAAGCAAATGTTACAGGACATCTTTGCGATGTGGGCGTAAGTCATGTTAGATGTGTGCAAGGAGAGGGTCAGAATTACTTTAGCAAAAGTACAATCGACAAGAGTATCACATTTTGTGGACCTATTTGTAATCAGTGGATATCGTTCCACATCATATTATTGCAAATATCAATCTGACACTCTGATTTCAATTTGTGGAAATACGAAGTTCAAAAGAATTATCTTCTCGTAAAGAGCCATGAGCATGCCGGTTTTCATTGTGGAGGACCACAACTGGAACGCGGGAATTCGGCTGGAAAAAAGGGAATATCGGCGTGTGCCGTAAGCTTTTCAATTCTCATAAAATGAAATCCTTAATCCAAGGCGAGTCGTTGATTCGTTGAAGCCAGCGAGTCAGTGGGGATTTGAAGCAAGAAGTTATCACAGATAAAACGGAATTTACGAGGGTGAAATTCCCATGGATGTGACAGAAAAATTTATACCAAATCCATTCATTTCACTGCTCCGTTTCGTTGCAGTTCGAAGTTAACAAAAATATGGTGGCCATTTTCAGTGACGCGGAAAACTTTTGGGTATATCGCGAATTTCTAAGTTTCAAAAAACAAACCAACGGGTTGTTTGAATGTGCACAGAGAGAGCGAGAGGGACGAGGTTCTTCTACTTAAAAATGGAAGCTAAACTGCTGAAATCGGACAGCGGTTGACTGCTCCACTGCGGAGTCATTTCACAACAGAAGGAGATATTTTTCATAAAAGTGAATAACAAGTGAGCCAGGCAACGGCTGCCGGAATAAAAAAGGTAAACTTTTTGAACATGAGTAATAGAAAAGTGGATTAGTGCAGAAAATGACTGACCTTGTGTTAGCAGGCCTCAATTCACTATTAGGCGTTCTGTTGTCATCTAATCAATCGTAAGTCGATTCACTCGCCGCTTTGTCATTGCTCTTCCCTCCAACTCCAGCGAAAATAATGAAGTCAAGCAGACAAGTGTTCTTTATTAATGAAAAACAAACCATAGTTAAAACTCGACTAGTCTGCTGACTAGTTCGGTCCGATTGCAGTTAACTGATTTTTTCATGCAGAAGTTTCTTTCGGTTTGTCGACTGACGCATATGTGCCTCCCAGGTAGCCTTTGCTGAAGATGTCCTATACACCACATTCTCACCGAATAAAAACGCCACCAGATAGACTGATCTTCCAGTCAACCAGTCTGATGGCGATCGCTGAACTCCGAGCGCGAACAAACTGGCATCCATAGCGGATAATATGATGCACGTTTAGAATGCATATCTCCATTAAAAGGATGCACGAACTGAACCGTCAATCACCGGTCCCCAATGGGTTACGAGACACTCAGATCATCCTACTCTCTCTTAGGTTAGATAATTTGGTCAAAGGCCTTGGATAATAGGCTTATTTGTGGACCTCCTACTTACGTTTCAGCATCTGGGTATTATGCAACCCGCCGAAGAACCATAGATCCCAATATACAAGGGCTGATGTGGTGGTGCCGGATGGCACAGCTATCAAGTGTGTGATGAAATCTAGTTAACGTTTCGTATTTTTTCTTCTTCCTCTGTCACTGTTTCCATGCTTTGCTATAGCTCCTGTGGAAAGTGATCTGAACGCAGATTTTCGCAGCATATGGATATGCAGGTGCAAATGATAAGCGACGGACATCAATTAAAAAAGACGGACTTGAAATAATAACAAATTCAAATGTCCTGTTGTTATACCCCTTATTTTGCTGTCAAAACCTTCCCATGTGAACAGTAAATGCATCGTATTTCTCCTTACTGCTCGTGAGTCATGTTACTACGCGCAAAGGCCAGCGCAGCTGCCATGTGATAAACGGACCAGTAGCATGCCATGTGCGATTCAATAAACCGATGGGGGACAGATTTGATATTTAACCCACAATCCGATGGATAGGGGTATTGTACAAGTCTCCTATAGTTTGTTACATTGAGGCTCGTCATATTCACTACCCGAGTTAGGAATCAGTTCAATTGCAGTGATGTAGCATTCATTGCATCAGTCGACAAACCGAAAGAAACTTCTGCATGAAAAAATCAGTTAACTGCAATCGGACCGAACTAGTCAGCAGACTAGTCGAGTTTTAACTATGGTTTGTTTTTCATTAATAAAGAACACTTGTCTGCTTGACTTCATTATTTTCGCTGGAGTTGGAGGGAAGAGCAATGACAAAGCGGCGAGTGAATCGACTTACGATTGATTAGATGACAACAGAACGCCTAATAGTGAATTGAGGCCTGCTAACACAAGGTCAGTCATTTTCTGCACTAATCCACTTTTCTATTACTCATGTTCAAAAAGTTTACCTTTTTTATTCCGGCAGCCGTTGCCTGGCTCACTTGTTATTCACTTTTATGAAAAATATCTCCTTCTATTGTGAAATGACTCCGCAGTGGAGCAGTCAACCGCTGTCCGATTTCAGCAGTTTAGCTTCCATTTTTAAGTAGAAGAACCTCGTCCCTCTCGCTCTCTCTGTGCACATTCAAACAGTCCGTTAGTTTGTTTTTATTTGATCCGTCGATCATCAATCACGCATTTTCTCACCATGAATTGACCCCTTCAAAACTGATTGGACCTCGTTAGCAATGAAACCGAATGCACCATAATATTCCACCCAGAAGAAAGCGGCAGGAGAATGTTAGAAGGTATGGCAATTTAATACAGTCAACTTGTCTGAACTTGTATTCACCCTAATAGCCTATGCTCAGTGGGATGACCGAAGGTGTGCGCGAATTACACCCTCTCCCTCCCAAGTGCATTCAGTCGAAAACAAAGTCGTGCATCGCACTAAAATGTCGATAAGTTCATCATCAGGCCAGTCCACCTACTTAGTTCGAGGACAGAAAAACCATGAAAATCAGCATCATCTTTTTTGATTAATATTATGTGTTCTATTAGTACACTCAATTGGAGTCAGCCGATGAAGCCGTCTTTCATCTCCAAACGGTACATCCTATGCATCCGTTGACATTCCATTTTTTTAGAGGCAAAAACAAATTTACAAGCCTGGTCTTAAGTTGGCACACCTAAAGCAAATCAGACTACATCTTAGGTCGCAACAATCAAAATGGAATAGGGAGATGCACATCAAAACGGAGAATAACTCTTGACCTGTCAGGCTAGCCATAAACACTCCCCAGTTGGGCCCGGTGTCGGAATCGGTACACCAATTTCGTACCATACCGGACCAGTTTGCATGTCAAAGAATCAAATCATCATATTTGATGTAGCAACCACAATGGAGGACCGAAGTGCTTGGAGCGTTGAAATCAGGTCGTAGCGACAAACGAAAATGCCAGTGTGAACTCATTAGCTAGCAATTCGGATTTTGGCGATCTGAAACTAAGCTGTTATTCCAAAATTACTTGGTTTATTTTCAGTGAAGCAGAATGGGAAAGAGTCTAATATGAATACAGAGATCATGTGCTATTAATGCCCAACTCAAAACCAAGGAGACTTTACGGTTGTTTCATCCTTGTTAGCAATCATCAGCAGTGCGTACGCACCGCGCCCGAAGTGGGACGTGAATCCGAGACTAACGGTTCTTGAGTGGAACTCCTTAGCCACTAGGCTACCGGGCAGGTTCTCAGTGGTTTGTTGAACTTCACCATATGACGTTGCACTTATCAGCCACTGCCTTACACGGCCACAAGTGCACAGCGATCCGACAGCTAACTTCTTGACAGGTTGCAGCTGTTTTTGGCAATTCCGTTTCACATAGTAGAACGTCTGATGCTTGGCTGTACAATTTTCGTATGTTGAAGTTTCAAAAGTCGTACATCCGATTTCTCAATCCGATTGAGGAAGTCTTTGGTAAACTAGGACATTAAGATGCAATTAAAAATTATTTCTCGTGGTTCAGTGCACAATGATTTGGTTTTCTCAAACCACAACGTTGGACGCACAAATTCCTAATGGATTCACATTTTGAAGTTACCGGCAGCAACTTCTGTCTTTGAGTGAATCGGACTTTAGCAAAATCCTCCCATTTGCGGTTGCTGGAACCGGCACTTAGGTTCAACAGAGAGTCATTTAATTTTGAACACTTGTGACATCCTACATATGCGCCTCATTGCTGCATGACGGGAAGTCCATTCGGAGGCACCTTGGGTTGAGTCGTTTCAGCTCAGGGGACTGTAAGTGGAGGACAGTCTCTACATCAGTACTTACCTCCAGTTATGTTACACTACAAATATATTGATCGTCTAGGGATGTTTTGCAAACTCGATTTGAAGGTAACTTTATTTTCGGCCAAATGTTACATAACTGTAGACAGATAAGATGAAAATGAGAACACATGGTGAGCGCGGAGAATTGTCGTGCACGGATGAGAACCTATGCGACGAGAAGTTGAGTTCCGAAAACCAATAAGCCGGATGCAAGACGTGACAAACTGCACGACAAGAGAGCATGGATGATGGGAAGGAACACCCGCGGCAGGTCGATTAACGACGGAGAAACCTCCTCATCAGAAGGGCGTACCAAATTCACACGCGCGTAGCCTGGACTTAAACCAAGCTACACTAAAAGGATGGTTCCGCGAGCCGACGATAGGTACAGTAGCAAGCAAGCATGTCCCCGATGTAGCATAACTGGCTAAATACGGTACCTCTTGAGTATTAGGTGCGTCATGCGAGCCATGCCAGACAGCCGTGAACACTTCGGACAACTTTTTCAGTTATTTCATATAGAATTCAGACTATAACCTTTCACAAATTAGCTGCAAATCTTGTGCAATATTGATTTCACCGCTCTTCGGTTATTCCCCAATCTGAAACTGCTAGTTGGAACTATTTTTCCGCTTGCAGGGGTTCAGCCTCTACCGGCATGAATGGTGATGCATCCCAATTGACGAAATAGCTCAAAGCACAATGGCACAGACTACCTACCTAACGAAGACGAACATCCTACACTTACTCCCCTAATAAAACATTGACTCTACATATTATGACAACCGCACTTCCTCCGTACAAGTGATCAGCAGCAGCATCCTGTTGACGCCGGAGTAGTGGAGAGTAGACGTTTTAGTAGACTCCACAGAAGTATGATGCTTCGCAAGATTGTCGGCGATCCGATACACTCACCTTACTAGTCCACAAACGTAACGCTATACGCAACCCTCTCTAGACTAAAACACGCGATCGATTGAATGACATCACATCGGACAGAATTGCTTGAAAACGACACTAAGAAAGCACCGCTAACAACGATGAGCGATTTTTGACTGCTTGCTGAACCCGAGCTTACTCGACAGGTGTTAAGGTAATTTGACTACATTGAATCCCTACCGTATGCAGTGATTTATTTCCAACGAGCAGCTTGATCATGAATAAATTAGCAGTGTCCCATGTCCCCAACTTAAACCTTCACTAAAAAATCAATAATCTCGCTGAAAGGCCATTTCGGTTGGGGAACCGACAATTTCCGTCGTCTTGCACAGGAAAATAAGTGGGAATCAAAATACTTAGTACTGGGCTCATTCCTACATCAAACCTCGGAATTAATTACTCCAGCATAGAACTAGATGGTGCGGTGGCGAGAGATAGTTATCATACCTCGAGGGTTTAGTTGACGAAACAACTCGGCACACTATGCCTATGACAGAACATTATCGGACGGGCCAAACGACTCGCCGAAGTCTTGTCGACACTGCATCCGATGGCGACCAACAGCTGCTAGACCAGGACTACCACTTAGCGAAGAAGGATGCTCTCTAATGAACAAATCCCTTCCCCACCCATATTTGTAAATGACTAATCCAATCCTTCCTATAGTGAAAATATTTTGTCAAGATATATATAGTGATGTAATGGCATGAGTACGAATCACTGAAAACGAGCTTGTTCGCCAACTTGTTTTCTCAATGTGCTCAGTGGTAATTTTCAAGGAATAGAGGGTCATTCGCTTAGTTACGAGTTAATTTAAAACCAGCACTTAACAAGGACGCCTCGCAATTGACCCACCGTTGCATGACCTAATTTTAGCGCCACTTATGGGTGGCGTTTCACTTCTGCTACTAAACGGAAAATCTTCCAAAACCGGAAGTGGTTGTGAATAACAGAAAATCTTATGAGAATCAATCACAGTAAGAAGACAGCTCCCAACCCTAGGTTAGTAGATAAGCAAAAAAGCCATGCCGATTTCGGTTGTATCAGGTCATAGTGGAACAAGGTTACCATAAATACATGATGTCCGCGCATACACTTCCCCCCGTGCATGTAGACTGGTATGAAGTACGACATTTTTATGAATTACACAGCGAATTTCCATTCCATATATATTCATATATGTATAGATTTTTATGAAGTTGTTTGGAAACGGACCAGTGAAATCGAATGTAATGGTGGGGTCTCTAAATAAGTAAGAAATTGAGACTGAGTGGATTTTAAGAGGGGTAAGGGCGTCGGCAAAATTGCTAAGTTTTTGCGTGCCGAGTCCCGAAATCAGATAGAAAAGCGTAAGAGAAAAGAATTTGCTTGTTCTTGATAAATGTATGACAATACTAAGAACGAAACCATAGTCAGCCACCAAGAAGGAAACGAACGACGAGAAGAAATTGGTTTTCTTGCTGATTGGGGCAGAATTAGGAATTTGTTAAAATACATTAGACACATATGCAACAGAAATAACATATGGACGATATACAGTCAATGATGACTTCGCGTAAATAATAAAGTAGTTCCCCTGTATAACGATAGAGTCCATGAGACAACGGGACAAGAGATAATGATCCGTAGAGAAGATAATGGTATGCTACAGCGAATGAGAGGGATTCCGGACGGGAACATATTCATAACCAAATGGACAAGGTGAAAATATAAAGTCCAGTCAGAGACACGGCTAAGCACAAAACATAATTACATGACGATTTTTGATACATCACGCATTTTTGCTCCAAGAACACGAAACTGTTCAGTTTGCAGAGTAAGTTTATATATATTTATATATGTATAAGTAAGTGTATTTGTATGTGAAATAACAATGTGCCACAAAGCTTGCGCACAATTGGAGGAGTGAAGGTTCAATAGTAGACGGGTGCTAAGATGTACATTTGTTTACAAAATGGATATATGCATACTGACTTATGTATAAATAATGTGCAGCATCATTAAAGCAAGAACATAAACTGATCACACAAGAGTATAATTTTCCGGAGCCGTCAATGTGAACAAAAGTGTAATCGCGTGTGCAATAAAGTATACACACAATGTCATCTGAATCACACGAGAGCAACATGTGGTCATAATCGCAACGGGCTGATTCATTCAGTGGGATGTCGAATGTATGGACATAGATGCACAGAGAACGAAAAACGAAACGCTAAATTACACGAACAGCACTTCGTGTCGGTTTATTGGTGTTTGAGGAACGATTACAATTGGTATTGACCGAGGGAAGTGTATGTGAAGGATGAGCACTGTAGATTTCAACAAAAATCAAATTATAGACACAATATCACCATTTGACATAAGATAAAAACGTAAAATTTGGACTTAACTAGTGATGCAAATAACGCATTCATCGCGGCAATAAATGAAAGTGGAGCAGACCAGTGAAGAAATGCAGTCTTGTCGAATGAAAAGCGAAATGCCACAAACAAAAATTGCACGCTAAACATTAGCAAGAGGAAGGCACACAAACCACAGACGTCGAATAAAGAAGATAGGAGAAATAGGAGTAACAGATACTGGTTTGCCAAAGTGATGCGCGGCCAACCGAACAGCATACAGGACACGCCTTCGGGTGTAAATGAGCTGACCAGAGAATGAGTATCAACATTTCAATGGATAACAGAACCCGTTAAACACGAACTGCAGTGTCGGACGCAACTAGGCTCGTACCAGGTTGAACAGAAGAACCAGCGCTACTGGATCGCGTTTCATTGATCCCATTTTATTCGCAAATCGGTGACGAACTGCTGTCACTGGAATATCGCTTCCAAGTTGCATCCAACTCAGCAACAGATTTCGTATCGTTCGCTTTTGCGAACTGCTCACCCGCAGTGGGATCTAAACAGGCCGTGGAACTTTGATCGTTTTCCAAAGATGCCTCATCATGTGCATTTAATTTATCTGTATCACAGTTTGTTTCAGCCATAGATTTGTTGTCTGTGTCATCTGCTGTAGAAACACCATTATCTACTTGACTGGAAGCGAGTCGCTGATTCGTGGGATTCAGTTCGGATGACTGTCGAGATTCGCGATTCTTTGATCGGTTTGGCAAAGCGCTCCGGCCTGATGAATGAATTCCCGATGAATAGTAGTGTGACTGTGCACCGTGATAATTATAGTAATGTGAAACGCGGTCCAACCCAACTTTTGGGGCTCGAACGGCCATATCAGTTGCCGTCAACAAAGGAGGCAGAACCGAACTAGCAACACCAGTACCACCACCAGCACCAGTGACAGTGTTTCCAGAAATTCCTGAACTGCTCCGAACTGTGTTCGCATTAGCGGTGTAAGACTGAGGTAAGTCAGATTGTGAGTTCGAGCCATTATGTAGGGGCGGAGGCGAAGGAGAATTCAATCCGACAGCCAAATGCACTTGATTTGTCTTCATATAGTACTTTTCCATCTTGTTGATTATGTGCTTGCCGTAAGTGTACTACCTCAAACTACTCAAATGGGGTCTGATTTGATTCATCAGCTCCTTACGAATTGGTTGTTCGGCAACATCCAACATTTTTTGAACAACGTAATTGGCAAACTGGTCCTTCATCATCATGCACAAAGTAGAACCCCTGGCATTGTCATCTGTACTCGCACCGCCCTCGCTACTGCTGCTCAAAGCTGGAAATTCACCGGAGCGGGGACGCAGCCCATTTGATATTGATGAACTTTCAGCCAAGTCTCGATTGTCCTCCAAAACCTCGTTGATAAGAGCCTGCCGTTCAGCACGCGTGGCGTTGGCAACGGCTTTTTCTACAACATTACTAGCGAATTTGTGTACACTCAATTCGGCAACTCGACCACGAATAAGTTCCACAATACGGCTCTTATCTTCTGTCTTTCCGTGTTCTAAGACATGCTGAAACAGACCGAAAAACATGAACAGAAGGTAACTGAGATCGAGAGGAGCACGGGAAACACGGAACAACAACAACAAGCGCAGGTAAATGGGTTGCAGAAGCTTTACTTTTTGAAATTAAATTTATGTTGTAAGTTTTCTTGCCATAGAGAATTTGTGAAAAGCCAGCTTCTCAGAGGTATGAATATCCTAGTAACTAAATGAACTAATTTTATTGAGACATGGATTACAAAGACCCATGGCAACAGAAGTTTAAGGAAAGTTAAAACGCCACACCTTAACAGAGAACATAGAGGTTGCGCATTAAGGAACAACAGCGACGCGACCATAAAAGCAGGAAGTTGAAATAAGCACTGGCTGAGAACCATCATTTAGCTCTTACTTGGATGACGTAATTGCCGTATTGGTCCTTTACCAGGGACTCTGTGTGTTGGTGTAACTCGGTTAGAATGGGAGCAGTTTGTTCGGGAGTACAATGTTCCAGGATACGTTGTATGACGCGACATCCGTATGAATGCGTGGAGATGGAATGAACCTGCAATCAGAAATTACACGAACAAATGCATAAGCAACGGCTTATGAGTAAGCAACTAACTTGGCGTAATTAATTCGTCATTCTGTGCAGAAAACCTGAGGCAAAATATTGAAAGACCCATGTTATCAAAAACCAAGTCGAGGAAACCGAAAAGCAGGACAACAACCGGTAATAACGTGCCCGTCTTCACTGACAGTAGCGTTCCCGCTACATAAGAGGCCAGGTTTTGTTCAGACTCCAGCCAAAAAACCTCCGGGAAAACTGAAGGTGTAAAACTGAAAACAGCTTGTGATTCTGCGTAAGGCCGGTAAACTATCATTAAGGCTTATGACCATTAGAAACTCATTACGCTCCAACTGGGAGGCGAGCGGAAAATGGACGAGTGGGAGTTAAGCACTAAACCCGACCGGACATCCTATCTGGTGCGTTACGATTTGTCTAGCGAAAACACCACTTTCACGGAGACCTCAGAAGTGTGCAAAGCTTAGTCAATGAGATTAGAAAATGGGACTCGTTCAACTTCTACTTACAAAGCAGCGCTTTAATTACTTGTCGTATCTCATTTTCTGACAAGGAGCTCATCCTACATTCTGCATTCTTCTTGGCCCAAACCAAAACCCACGAAAAACATGACCTTGTGTGTCATGAGACTGCAGGGATCAGTCGTTTATTGTTATCTCGGCATACACTCCCACAGACTGCAGCACTGATATGGAGAAAGACGAATTTTACGATAACCTCGTCACTCTTGTTCGGAAGAGCAAACGCTCTGACACTGTAGTGGTGGCAGGTGACTTTAATGCACAAGTTGGAAAACTGAGTGCATCGGAGTCCTGTTTAGGCGGACGATGCGCCTTGCCTGCACAGCGAACAGACAACGGAGAAAGACTTCTCCAATTCGAACTGGGAGGTGGAGGGAAGCTATTTGACCTAGATTACGCAGACGACGTCGTGTGCCTGTTCGAGTCTGCGGACCATGCATAACGGGCACTAGATAAACTGTCGAGATCGGTTGCTCGGTTCGGCATGTGCTTTGCACCTTCAAAGTGCAAAGTACTGTTACAGGACTGGACGACAGCAGCGCCGAACTTGATACTGGATGGAGAGGAACTAACGACTGTGGGCCGTTTCACCTAGCTTGGTAGCTGCGTGTCCAACGATGGTAGCTCGGAAGTAGAGGTAAATACGCGTATATCGAAGGCTCGTGCAGCTTACGCTGAACTGAACCACTTGTGGCGTAGGCCTGATATTTCCTTGAAGTTGAAAGGTCGTGTGTACTGTGCTGCAGTGCGTTCAGTTCTGTCGTACGGTTGCGAGACGTGGAGTATGTGTGTGGGCGATGTTCGTCGGTTGGAGGTTTTCGACAACCGATGTTTACGTAGTATGGCTAAGATTGGATGGAGTGACCGAGTGAGTAATATAGAGGTTAGAAATCTGGTATTGGGTGCCACTTCTGAGAATAGCTTGTTTCAGCGTATGAAACTTAGTGGACTACGCTGGTTGGGTCACATGTTGCGTATGACACACGAACACTCGTCTACCATACCGTGCCCTATTTTGTGTTCCTCCTAAGGAATGGAAGAAGCCATGTGGAGGCCAACAGATGACGTGGCAACATGGGATGAGAAAATGTACAGCGAAGTTAGGTAAAGTAGGTGTCTCACACCGTGGTTGGGGTGTGAAAGACTGGTCGACTTGCTGGCTGGAGACCATGAAGGGTATGGCAGTGAACCGTGAACAGTGGCGATCGTGTTGTCATTTTCTATCGAATCAGAATGATTGAAAACACGTGCGTTTGTACAGTTAGACTGTGTTCCGTGTGTTGGCTGCAGCAGTATTTTATCTCTTCCCACCTGTGTAGTTGCACTCCCTGTTCGTCTTGGATATTCACTCTTTTTATATAAACGTGTAATTCTGGGGAAAGGCAGCAGTCAGTGAGGCTTGCCTTGCTGTTTAACGCCGAACGATGATGATCATGATGATTTGATTGCATCGAATGATGTCTAGAATGGTCGTAGAAAACCTTAATTTTTACATTGCTGTATTCGTCAGACTGGCAACGTCAATCTAATTCTGTTTTGATATCCAGGAAATATGTCGAATCCTCCGTTGCAAGAGGAAAAAATTATTTTCGCAATTATTGATTATCCATCACAGTGCATGCGTAACGTTTGGAACTGACAGATTTCAATTCATGAAATACTCTATAGTATGAATATTTGTCGTAAGGTACGACCGCAAACTCATGAAAATCTACAGCAGCTGACTTGTGAGTGGTACTCGTCTGAATGATTTCTGATGATTTGTTTGTTTTGCTTCTTTGCAAGAGCGTTGCATTATTGTCTAGTACTGAAATATAAGCACAATGCTAGGGGGAAAACCAATAAACCCTGTCGTTAGTAGTTCTAAGACAGTTCAGCTAATTTCTCTTTTAGTTCCTTTATTATTGAAATAACAATCAACATCATGTTTCAGGAAGTGCCGCGATTAAAAGAGGTTTGCCAAGTGGGGAAGTTGACCGGCGGTTGAAGGATACGAACCCGATATCTTCACGTCCGTTTGGCAGCCGCCGGCTAACGATTCTTTCCGGTTGACGCGATTTAACCACGTCTTCAACTAAACTACTTTTATCATTAGTTTCGGAAGCGTTCGCGCTAGTCATGTTCTTTTCAGATAATGGTATGTGAAAATTATTCCAGATTGTTACAAATTGTTTATTCTTAGTAAAAAGATAAATCTCAAGACCAAATGACGTAACGTGTATTGAAAAATCGATCGAATTTTTACAATCAAATGCATTTGATTGTAAAACTTGCCTTTAGAAAGACTGCCTAAAGTAGTCGAAACGCCGGCACATTACACCCACCAACAACGCTTTGTTATTAACATTATATCATTCCCAATTAAAAAGATGACTCAACCGAATGCACCTAGCGGTTGCACATTTGGAGACGGGCACTAGCATGCGCAAGAAATGAAAACAGCAAACGAGAACGAGTCGAGACCTAATGAAGGTACATTAAAGACACTTGGAACTGGTAAGTGAAAGATCACATAGGTCTCCTAATCCCTGCCAGGAAGAAACGTCAATTGAGCTCAATCAGTTTGCCTAGCGCAGCTGCTGTCGGCAGCGGGACGAGGTTCGTCGGCACAAATGGTTACCTTCTCTCTCCGATGGTCGACCGAACAGGTTGTTTCCTGCTGCGACCTTTGGTACAAAAACATGCGTTCAATCACGCGGTCCATCATTGAGATACGCCTGCTTCAGAGCCTACACGGCATCCACGGCGCAGTTCCCGAGTATTTCAAATCTATTCAGGGATTTGCATGTGTATATGCATAACTGCAGGCGTCTGGTGAGATTCTCCCATAATCTACAGGTCTGCGATGATTCAACAAGTTTCTTTTGGTTGTCGCCTTCATGAACTGTCCAGATACGAAATCAGCAAAAGCAAATAACCCCATTCCTTTTACCCATTGACGAGAGCTGCACTGTGACCACTTTTCCGATGTCGATTGTGGCGACAGCTCTCTCATTTTTGTCACCAGCACCCTCAATTTTTCGTGGTATGCCTAGAAATAGACAGAATAACGGAGTACCGCGAGTGCCGAGAGTTGGTCTTCAACAGAATTATGAAGTCAGCATAAAATAATGTAGCAAGAAAGCGGGGAACGAAGCTCCATGCAAGCAGTTAAATCTTATCAATCAATACGATGTGTCGCAACATTCAGTCACCGAAATAGATGAACATTCTTAGTTTTGATCAAATTGTTCTGAATTGTATCGAATTGTTTCAAGGCTTGGAATGGATGACCACATATTTCCGAAGACAGTCTGCTGTGGCACGATGAAGAGAGAACCGTCTTCCTGAATGACGCTAGAGCCGAAAATCTGACCTAAAACATCCTAAGTTTGGTGCAAGAAAAATCGTTCCCGGCATATCGTTACCTGGTTTTACCCACCGAGTTCCGACGCTCAAAGTTCGTGGTGAAGACTACAAACGCAAGCAGAGCGGAAAAGAACCCCAAACGAGACCCTATTACAACAGAATGAATAGGAAAGGTTAGAAGTCTTTGAGAAGAGGCAATGAAAACTAGTTATAAGCCTTGGACGTTCTATCACTTACGGGTCGGTCAATTCAACAAGATCAAGCTTCCCTTTTTGTCCGCCAAAATCCAGCCGCTCGACAGAACAAAATACAACATCTACAAAAATCACCGAGAACATCTTCGCCGCATTGCAGATGATATTATTGACCACATTCTATTTACCTGTGTTCGGGAAACACTTCAATGGAAGGGCTATCACTTATCAAGTAAAGGTCTGAACGGTCGCCCATTAGTTTTTGCAACGTGTCTTTCAAAACAGTGGAAACCATAGTCACCTCGCTGACACGACCCACTCACGACCACCGGTAAAGCCATAGCGGTCGAGACGATTGTGGTTCGCGTCAGGGACTCACCCAAAAATGAAGGGTTATACATACGTCGATGAGTGGTTTTACGTGAAGGAATAGCATCGGAGACTTCAGAGCAATCATACACAAGTCAAATATAACATAATCAACATGGGATGTATCCTCCATGCAGAAACTTTTGAAAGCGAAACTAAGTAATTAAATACCAATGGACTTATTCTTCAATATCCTAAAAAGTACTAAAACTGAGTCATTCTTAACTAATTTGAAACAAAACGCTACCAATTATTGTGCGCTATCAGCAAAACAACATTCTTAAGATGAAACTCTTGGAATTATGGTGGAACCCAAGAAAATGGGCTACTTAATGTAGTGTGCGGGTAGAACGTAGAGTGGAAATATTGGTTGCACACGATTGCACAAACCATTATGCAAAACATAGCATTGGCTAGATGAATTAGATGTTTGTCGTCCCAGAAAGGTGGCCGCACACGGCATCCCATCTCACCCGGTTTCATTGGGTTTTATGTGACTCCACTTAATAGGATCACACTGCCAGCCCGTCGTAGTGCAACCGACCCTAAACGCTATCGCGAATGCTCCTTTTGCTAAACTCATAAGTCAAACACTTAATAAAATCCCCTAAAAATGAATGCACAGACTAGATGCGGCAGCATACCAACAGCTAACCACTTACGTGATCTTTAAAGGAGTCCACAATAAATTGCAGGTGTTCCGCCGGCACTGATTCTACACACTTTTGAACGACGTGATTTCCGTTCTGGTCCTTCACACACTTTATTACACATCCATCCAGTTCCCTGATGATGGCAATCTGCATGTCCAGTGGGACGGATTCCACCGCTTTTTGAATAACGCGACATCCGTACATTTGCAGAGATAGAGAGAGCACCTGACCTCGGATTCGCTGACCCAAAATCTGAAAAACGGGAGCATGTAAAAAACCGTAAAATGAACCAACGTTTGAGAAACCAGCATGTTTTCAAAACCATCAACTTTATATTGTTCCACCAATTTAGTTCACAAGGCTCGTTAAGATTCGACCAGAGACTGTTTTGGACTATCCTTCATATGAACTTCTGAGAGTATTGGATGAGGGAAAAAGAACCACGCGACTGTACCCGAAAATAATATAACCAAGTTTATACGAAGAGGTGGCCCGACATCCCTGTTCCTTTCCGATTTCCTCACACAGGATGTAAAGATGGCTAAACTTGGCTTTGTGTTCTCAACTGAAACCTTACGTGCATTTTAAGTAGTCAGTTCAAAAAGTAGCAAGACTGTTGTAAACTCAGTCAATACAGTCGCATGGTGGATGGGATTTTCAACATCATTTCAGCAGGCCATCGAAAGCAAGCAACCAAGGATTGTAGCATGCGCGACAAAAGAAAAACGAGTTCATGGGTCAGCCTCCATGTCTAGTTAACAACATAAGTGTTTTCAATATTTATTGCCGCAACCTTTCAGAATCCATAAATTGGTAAAACGGGTTCCATTAATTGTCTCTTCGGACCATACCAAATTATTGCCGACGATTTTCTATCCTATTTATTCAGTGTAATTTCGCTCAGGAACTACGTGCTACCATAATCACGGCAAAAGAAACAATGCAAAACAAACGACAAAACATCGAGCATGTACAAGCTCCTGGTAAGTAATTTTGCCCGGATTCAATATCGTCGAGTGTCAAATAACTACGGTTGATATGTGAGCGTAGTCTTACGATGTTGTCAGAATCAAACTAGAGTTGAATTACGGCGCTTCGAAGCGAGCACTCGACTAAAAGGGCTGGACTGCCAGGCAACCAATACGCTTGAGTACCGCTTGGATTCCGTAATCAAAATTACAGATCATGTTTTTGATCAGATCAAACTAGGGAGGCAACAATTTCTGGATTTCAAGCACAGCCGGTAGGAGAGAAGCCGAGGCAGTAGGAGCTGGTAAAATATGGTAGATCGAAAGGAGACAAAGAACTAGGGGACTATGGCCCAGTTCAATTTTAGGCGTTATTTGCTATGGCGTCAAAGTCCCATCAGTAAGACGCTGTGGTATTTTAGAAGGATATCTGAGAATTCTCTATAAACCCAATAATACCAATACACCGTGTGACTTTGCGTCATGGATGTGGGAAGAAAACTCCTATGACTGAGAAAAACCAAGTGCAGAATCAAAAACCCACTGGCTAACACCAATGAATTGCACGTGCTTCAATGGACAGTTACATGGGCACAAGAACCTAAGTGTTGCTCAAACAACCCAGGAACCTACAGGTCTACGTCTAACAGTTCGGCTGGACTTCAGACACTGCGGACTGCGCAAACTTTTCAGCTATCAGAACCCGTTTCCGTTGGAAACCGGTTGCAGGGACGGTTAGATCACTCAAGAGACGATGCCAGGTTTGGAGAAGCGTGTAATGTTGGTTCAAACAGAAGCGAACTTGGATCAAAACATGATCCGATCAGAATGACTGACAACCCTCGGCTGATCTCCGTCACCCGTAATCAACTGATCAGACCAAGTCAACTGAAGTGGAAGCGAAGGATGGCGGCAGGCAACCCCGATGTCGCGCGTTACGAGAAACGTTTATGTTGGTCAAAAACAGTTACTGATCTAAACAAATCTGAAAGAAACGATTGTCGTTGGCTGTTTGATCGCCCAAAACATCAAACAGCCTTTCAAGATTCTTTCCTTTCTGGATCTCGAAATCGCCACCAACGACCGCGAACTCCGTTGAATGAACCTCCCGGACTATGTGTTCGGATTGCTAAACTGCAAGCAAACGACAGTTGATTAGGATCCAGTCCAACGGTGCCCAGTCGGCTGTCGTGCTCAAGCCGATTCCGACACCGGTATCATAACGAGCACTGAAGCCGGGTTACCTGACATATGAAAAGTGAAGTTGTATCTGGATTTCAAACAATGATAACAGAAATGTTGTCTTTAATACACGTTTTGGAGGCGCAGCGTAAATTAATTTAAAATTTTCAAGATTTCAAGAAAAGGGCAGCTTTTTCCTTTATCTGCCACATTGTCATAACACTGAAGGCAACCAAACGAAGTGGATGTTTCGGTTCAAGTAACGCATTTAATGTACGAAACGAATGTACAGACTCGCAATGATTCGTGGCATCGCGTGGTCCAAATGAAGACTAGTGAATTTATTCCTAGAAAGTGCAGAGGGCATTTGAACGAAGATACTTTATGGCTGGAACTCTAACCGGAAGTTTGATGTGAAGAATTTCTTGTGCAGTCTAAAACCCATCGATGAATGAATGACGATTTCAGTAAACTGGTTCAAGTGATAAGCAAATGCGATATGAAAAATTAACTAACCTGCTTTTGTTCGGGTGTTCCCAACTCGAAAAATTTCTGGATAACATAGTTGCCAAAAACATCCACCATAAGATTGTACGCATGCGGAAGTATTTCACGAAATACTGCAGTCTTATCTACGGCGCTCGCTTGTTCCAATTTCTGTTGTATGAAGCGCGAACCATACTGATCTTGAGCGAATTCCACGATGTGGTTGGTGAGATCTCTCAAAGTCAAATACGGCAGACGAGCATTTCTAAGGAGGTAAATCAGACCATTCATACTAATTAAATTCTTGACAAACATTTCACATTGAATGGATAATGTTTCGATTATTATTCCTCAATATGGCCTGAGGGACAGGGAAACAAGAAATCAACGAACTGCAAATTGAATGTGAATCACAAGGCGAAAATGCATTTTTTTTTAATTAAATCCACCAATGCAACTAAAGTTATCTCAGGGAATCGCCAAGAAAAATTCGAAGTTGAAACGAGTAACTAAAACCATCCTTAGAAATGATGAAGGTATTGACAACAAACTGTTCAATACGCCAAACAACGGATTCAGAAAATCAAGAGAGCAGGTTTGTCAAACTCTGTGCTCATTTAAAAGAGGCGTATACCTTAAAGTAGCACTGGGCGGAGGCCTGTCGTCCGTGATCCACTTAGCGAAAATCTAGAGTACACAACCACAACAAAATCGACTTAAAATGCAAGTACATATGTGCTGTACGATCTTCACCAAGGTTTGAATCTGTGATCGCCCCTCATGACCTGCTGAGTTTTAAAAATTCGGCCGTTTACTGGTGCACACAGCATGCATCGGATGTGGGCAAGACTCAGCAGAAGTAAGTGACCCATTTCGCAGTTACTACTGTCCACCAGGTAGGCATACTCGGTACCCAGATGTCCAATCGTCCCCGTTATCCTTTGATCCTCCGAATGATACTAATAAAATGCCAACGAAGATCGGTCCAGTTAATTTCTTATAAACCTTAAAATAACGCCTTCTTGAGTTTTACTTGCAAACCCGCAAACCAGAGAAAAACGGAGGAGCGAAAAACAATGGAGAGAGACGCACTGCGATTTCCGACAAACAGTTGAAGAGCGAGGTAAACAATTCCCAGCAAGCAGTGATGTTCAATGATATATATAAGACGTAAGGCACCGGGTCTGGAGGCTCATCCCGTATAATAGGCCTGGAAACTAAATGGATGAAGCCTGTCGACGGAAGTTTCGCGCATGCCAATGGAAAAACTGTTTTGTCCTGAGCTGTTCTTCGAGATAGGTAATGGTTGGAAGACGGATCGAGTTGCTCAGCCAATCACACAACAAAAAAGCGTGGAAACTAGGACATCTGGGCTAGCTCTCGCAAGTGCAGTTAAACTACCGGGTTGGGGTACACGAAATATCACAAAGCGATAGTTGGAGGCAAGAAGCGACGTGACAGCGCCGCAAACAATCAAGGAGCAAGATGGAAAATGGAAAAATCCAACAACAGCATGTGGAAATCGGCTTTTCAGTACGACGGCCTTTTGCCCAGGATGTGACAGTATCGTGATCGATGCGTTCTCTCCATATGTTTGTGCTTCGATCCATAGAAACTCTTTGTGCCTCCCGGGAATCACTCACAACCCTTACTTTATCTGAGCTCCAAATCAAGTAAAATGAAGCACATCTTGCAATTGACTTTGAGTAGAGATGGAGACCATTCGCTGGAGTCGCTTTTTTCTTTCTGCTATTCTAACATTTCTACATTTACAACCAGTGACTGTTTCACCTATTTGTTTGCTATTCTTAGCATACGTGTATATACATATTCAGGCCCCCATACTTTTTCACAAAATAGCATGGCCAGCAGTCACAGTACTACTTAAAATTCTTATCTGACTGAGCGACCGGAGTGACCAAATGATGCGATTCGGAGAGCCGTTATCCTGACTCTGAGGATCCGGCGTCTTGAAGGTTCAAAAAGGGAATCGATCTTCTCAATGCACTGTAACCTCACGGTTAGCCCAAAAGGGCGAATAAAATCTACCCGACCCAACGGCTAAGAAAATGTTTCATTGTCAGGCCTGCATGCATCCCTCAACTAAATGGCGAACGAGCTTCCAGGGAACCACCGGTAACCTTACAGTCCGCAATTGGTTGTGCAAACGCCAAACGTGAACGCTCGAATAAGAAAACCGAGTAACGCAAGGGGTCTCTTGTACCAAGCATTTGTGAGACTTCATGACCATCTCTCCCGCTCGCTGTTATCTGTGATGGTATCTTCAGGAGACGATGCGCCACGAACTACCAGCAGTGACCGAAGTGTTACTAATCTGCACTGGACCTTCTGTAAAGGATGCTGAAACGGGAGAACCCCGCCGGATATCAGAATTCAGGCGAATGATCAAGTGGATAACGTTCCTTTATCCGAAGCCGGACAGAGCGGAACCTACAGTCGCAACATTGAATTTCAGGGCACAAATAGCCACTATCAGATACCATAGTGACTCAGGAACTCCAGGTCCACAATTAGCAGCAGTATCGTCGGGTCACTCTGTCAATTCTGCTCTGCTTTTGACAATGATACCATCCAGAATTGCTGCGGCGCGCTTCGCGAGTTAACCTTTTAAACTCATCTTAAATCTTTCGTCTGATAGTATTGTAACGGACGGTTTCTATGACGATCTTCAAACATTAGCAAACCGCATTCCTAAAACGATTTTTAACAAATCGGGTCAGTGGAACGTCCGGAAAGGTATACAAAATGTCTAGATAAGCTCCATCCTCAGAAGGTTCAGCTTGGAAAAGCGTTGTAACAGTGGTGACAGGCTCCTCAACTTAGCTGACTTCAACTGACTGTACATAACGAACGCACGGTTCCGGCACCCAAAAAGACTACAGAAGAACTCATCGGATCGACTGTATGTTAATCCAGTTACGGTAGATTTTGTCAATAAAGAAACTGCGAATCATATCACTGTGCTAAGGGAGGTAACAGGGGTAGCTCGCGACACGTGTTTATATGCACAAAGATTCACCTGTTCTGGCTACCCGAATAAAGACGACTAACTCAAAGCGCTTCAACATGAAAACTAAATCCCAAATACTTTAATGATGGAGGTTGAATTGCCACACTTTACTCGATGATAACAGACTTGGCTGACTTGATGTAAACTAAGTTAGAAGTCGTATTACCAGATGATGCAATGGCTAAATTGGGAAACACAAGACGCCATTATAAAGTATGGATGTGAAGATGACATCCGTCTGTCTATCATGACCAAACATCACCGCTTACTTGACTGTCCAAAATACCAGATGCGAGACAATCCGATCCACGAAGAGAAATCCGTGGGGTTACCGGCAAGAAATAGCCAACGAGATGAGAACCACAACCAGTGCTTGTCGCTTCGGAACCTTTTTCACCTTATTCAATAAGCGTCCGATAAAAGGTAGCCTATTTAGCCTTTCTTGCACGATTCGCGCGGCGTAATCCATCCGGACACAGGTGATAAACCAACTAGATGAAAACAGTTCCAATTAATTATCCACTACGTAGATATAGTTAAGATTACAGCTTCCCATAACATTAGCTGCGACCCTCCATCATTAAAGGGAATACCCAATACCTACCTTGTGAAGTCTGGAGAGGCTTCAGAGTTGGGACGGAATCCCGTCGTAAGTCTACAAGACGTATGTTCCGGTGGTCATTGAGCTACGACAAATCTTATTCCGGTTGATCTGGGGGACCGTGAAATATCCTTCCGAACGGAACCTCTCGATTTTCTTGACAAAGAGGATGACAGAACAGAGTGCGAGAATTAGAGGCACCAGTCCGCTGGACGTGATCAAACCAGTTTCTACCCGATTTATGCTGAATTGTTTCGCCACATTGAGACACAGGCACGCGATAAAACCAAGGAAACTTCAGCCCAGGATGCATCTACTAAATGTTTGTTGTAGCAGGCAGTCATGCAAATCGAACCATACAAATGAATGCTTAGATAACGGAATCAGCCTCATACTGAGTATTTCGGCTTCTACTACTCTGCCCAATCAACAGGCCGCGGATGATCTCCCACGGTACACGAAGCGCACGGTGTTTCTACAGCTTCGCAACAGTGGCAACGGAGCGAGATCAATCCGAAAATCAAACTTATGATTTTTAATCTAGCAGTCTGACCAATCGTACTATGCACTCGTTAAATCGGGCTGAGGACATCAGACAATTCGAGGTTTTCGTTCACTGGTGCCTTAGGTCTACTTTGAAATCAAGCAGGCGCCATAGAATTTCGAACGAAACGATTCGGAAATCGGTGCCAGATCACTCGTCTTCCAGCGCGAATACAACTCCATCAATTCCAGTTCGCTGCATGCTCTTACGTGACCATAGGTATGTCAGTACAAAGCACGCAGAAAGCCAACGAACTTCTCCGGCACACCCGTCCGGTAGACCGTGTTGTTCAGTCAGCCGGTTCGAAGGCGCCTAACAAGTCGAGAAAAACTGAGATTGTCGGGCGACGGTGGATCTGGCACGTTTCAAGTAACTGGGGGAGGTGTTTTGGTCGGTGACCACTCTAGGGTTTTTGGTGCCGCAGATTATAGTTCCGTTGCCAATTTTCCAAAAGAACCTAGCCTTTTCCACGTATTTTGAAATTGACGTTATTTTAAACATTGCGCGGTGTCCGCAAGAAGATTTATCAAAACTCGTCTTGTGAGTGGCTGTTTCACTTATCGGCCAAGGCTAGCCAACAAAACCATATAAACGATAGAGCACACTTGAATTCTGCCGTGTTGGTGGATCACCAATAAACGCACGGCAGTGTCCTGTTCTTCTCTCTTCCGCTAGTGGGCTGGGCCAGCTGTTCGTGTTCCGCGCCTTTTTCTGTTCTGTGCGATTGCTCATCCAAGGGAGCAACATTGTTTCGTTCGTTGTGCGACTACGGGGCTTGTAGACTCGAGCCCGAACTACTGTGCCTCCAGCTTCAGTGTCCGTGTCCTGCTAGACCACAGGCTGTGCTCCTGTGATATCTTGTGTTTCATTGTATGTATAGATCAATCCAACTCGGCAACACAACACTGGCAAAGGGTGAAAACCTAGTCGATGTAACCTCCATGGGAGCGAAATCCGATTGGCTGTTCGCGGAAGTAACTCTCATGAACCGATGTCAAACGACGCAATATTATCGAATCAAAAATCTAGAAATCAATCGAATTAAACTGACCCCACGATGCTCACTACATTTGTCACTTGTTTCTCTCTTCAACAAGGGCACAATATGTAACTCCGCTTCATGATAATGGGACACCCCTCGTTCTGAACGTCAAGGTGAGTGTTCTTATCAAGGCATAGCCAACCAGTTTGGGAAGAACTGACGGTAATTTTTTGGGGCCGCCCAATTTTCCCCGCATCAACAGTCAAATGTTCGACTATTTTAGATTTCGTTTGGAGGTCTCGTGACGCTTCCCAAATATACGCAGTTGTTGACGTTTGAGTAATTACACAATGGCGCGGCCAGCTAAACTCATCCTTGAAGCACTCAGCACAACAACCGAAACTTTATTGTGCCGTGAATGTGCTCTCTATTGTTATCGCATACGGGTTCACTAACCAAAGTCCACTGGCCACCAGTTTTGTGTATACGCTTAGTAGTCTATAACTTGCCTGAGGCAGCTGCTAGTTCCATTTTTTCAGCTACTCTACCTGTCAAATTGCAGGATCCTTGTTAGGCCTTGTTATCACGTGTCGTTGGGCCTTGTCCATCTTAAAACTCGAGGGCTGTTGTTTTTGTTCGAATAGACCCGAAAATCCTCTAGCACTTTCCACTCTTTCCAGCCCTGACAGTTCATCCAAACATCAAAACGTACGGAATTCCTACTTCCAGTCCATCGCAGTGGAAACATTTCGCAATCACCTTTATGTCCTTCTTATGGCCAGTATTATTGTTAGTCATATTACACAAGAATGTCATGAACTATGTGCGCATCACGTACGAAAATCATCAGTTTTACTGAGATCTACCATCTGGATAAGCATTAATCCTCTCAACCTTTTTACTATTCCATGTGCAACTGATTAGTCGACTACAACCTGTCCAACGGCACTCCGTTGTTTTATTCTGGTATTCGCCTGTCGGTTTATGGAATGCAGAAGAATTGAGATTTTTTACTTTTCTATAAACATGACGTATTTAAATGAGTTCAAAATGAGCACGTGAGTATATGCGGCCTTGGGAGATCGTGCTCAGCAAGCACCCCGGTAAAATCCTATGATTCTTGGCTAACTGAGGACGTGTGCCGTTATCTTGCAGTATAAATTCCCGTGTTAATGTGAGTTGCTGCAGTGTTCCTTACGGAAACGCAAGTGCACCTCACTGTTATACGTCTGAAGTAAGATCGCAAGTGAACTTTGCCAATAGCTAAATTTCCTTCTCATGCGTTGGCCGACATTTCACCAGTCCGTACAATCGGCCGCAAGAATTCCATAACAATTTTCTGGGCCCGCCAATTATTTCACCTTACCGTCTCGGTACGTTAAAGCGTAACTGTACGGACTGCGGTAGACACCATATAAGCGCAGCAGATGTAACTTGAGGTATCGGTAAACATGGAAATCACCGATATGCATGAAGCAAACGAGACCTGGCCTGTCAAATGAAAATACTCACTTATCACCTACGACTTGATTCTGATTGATTTGCAACTCCACTAGGAACTTCGAGAAGGGGCTTTGGGAAACTGCATCCGGAAGGCGGAAGAGAACAAAAAGGCAATGTCCAAGTTAACGCCTTTCTATGTTTTGTTCTCGACACTTGCAAAAAGACTACGGATAAACGGAATACAATACCCTGGAACGGACAGCAAAAAAATGGAAAAGCCACCAGGCTAGGACAAGACGCGGGGCATTACGCTCGTACGATTAGTGGCATATCCCCACCAAGAACGCACCCGGAAGTGCGAAAATTCGAGCCACAACCGTGAAAAAGATTAAGAATTGGAGGATATCTCGAAAGACGTTGATCACCAAATGGAAAACTCTTGGCAACAGAATATGGGCATCAGTCGCTAAAAGTACCCGTGAAAAGCGAAAGAAAAGACAATATCCAAAACTGGAGTGGGATGAAAATTTTAGAAACAACTAAGACAAGGATTTTGTCCTAACACTTTCGATATCCAGTCCAGACAATAACAGAAGTGAGTTCCTGCATCAGTTTTCTTACGACATCCACTTGACCGTTGGTAGTATTTTGGGCGAATCATAGGCGAGGAAACCACACCAAATCACATCCAGTAAGTCTGACAGCGTGTTCTCATATTTAATAATCAGAATTGCTTTATTACTCGCTCGAATCTAACGCCGTTGAAACTGAATTTTGTGAAGAGATTTCAGTAAAAAAACGACTTATTTCAGCATAGTTTTGCCGCTATCTTGGTTGCCAGTCAGGCATTGGGTAACAGCAGAAACATCCTATTAATTTCTAAAATTAAAAACATCTATGGCTTTAACCTACCGGAATTCTTCCAGAAGACGGCTTCTTTCTGAAGGAACCATAGGATTAGGCTGACTTGTATGTCCAAATGGATTGACCTGTGATGAATTCGACCGTGGATAGGAAGCACTATTCGGGCCAGGATAACCAGCACTAGGTCCGGAAGTGATCGGTAAATTGTAGTACGGTTGCTGAAATTGTGGATGATGTGAAGTGGAGGGCTGGCGGACGCCAAGTCCTGAGGCGACACCGTTTGGATGCTGTGCAGCCGCCAAAGCTAGGGCTGCTGCCATAGCAGGATTCACGGAAGGATGAGTGAGTGATGGAGGATGTGGATCTTTAGCGAATTTTCCACCTACTACTTCAGCGTAGCTAGATCTTCCGGAGTTAAAGAAAGTGTTAGTGACAGGATTTGCAACTTCAGGCCGCTGTGCAGGCGCCGGTGGTGGCAAGAAACCCGGTGGTGGAAGGACGGGTGGTGGTTGGTGTAAGGGATGTCGTGCGTGATACGGCGGCAGAGGTGGAGGCATAAATGGTAATCCGAGTTGTTGTGAAAAAGTAGTCGCTGGTGGAGCACGGTGAGAAAAGTGAGCATTTGGCACAGACGATGAATTTGATGAGATTGGGATGCCGCTACCACCACTACCATTCGTTCCGCGACGTGGAACAAACACATTAGAAAGTGGACCCTGAGTACGGAAATTGTTTGAAACGGCTACATTACGTAAGCCAGCAAATGTGGTTGATGTTCTCGGTGGCGGTGGTGACTGTGCTTCTACTGGTCCAATGGGAATGAATGGTATGCGGTTTACGGCAGCTCCCGTCCCCGCCGGAGGTGGAGCTGGTGGAGGGATGGAGGAATGAGGGAAAACTCTGTTTGTGATCGGACTGGCTGCATTTGGAGCATTCAGGTTTAACCCTAATTGCTGAAATTCAGGATTGCTGACCAATTCATTGGTAGAATATATTCCCGGAGGTTGTAAAGCGGAATAGACAAGTGGTGATGAGACTGGTGGCGGTCCAGGTCCTACACCACAGTTGCCCGCTCCGGGTAATCCGGCACATTGAGATTGACCGTCGAGAACCTGCGACGTCAGAGGAGTGCCCGCGGCAACACGAGGTAAAGGACTCTCCACGGAGGACACAGTAGGTGGCAAAAATGATGAAGCTGAGTAGGCCTGAAAATGAGATAAAAGTATTTGTTACATAGTTCCAGTGTTCACATTACTGCACAAATTGCTAGCCGCTTCTTTTGGACGTACTGTTGACCGATAAGTGATACTTTTATGAAATGATGCCTGGGCTTATAAAACGGAAACGCGACAAACAAGCACAAATTTCTAACCTGCAAGTGTGTAGGAAGCATTGATTGAGCGAACTGGATAGGTTGGGTAAGCGCCGATGGACCGGCGGCAGCGGGGACGTTTTCAACTGCACCCGGACGGAGAGGAGTATTCGTGTTTTGGCTGCCTTGTCCGGAAATACGAGGATCACAAACCCCACTACTCAAGTTACGTGCAGCTGCCGCTGCAGTTAGAAGCTGGAAGGTATGCGCAAACAAGGCTGCTGACTGTTGTTGCTGTTGTTCAGGTGCTGCCGTCTGAGGAGCAAACGGAGGTGCTTGTTCTCCCGGCGGTACCAAGGACTGATACAATCCACTTGAAGGAATCTGTGGAAAAACCGCGGTGTCAGGAGGTTGATTATTCACAGAAGCTCCTAAGTAGGGCTGACCCATGACGGAACCACCAACTGGCGGACCATTTAATGACTCTGTTGGATGCTGTCCATACACGTGCGGTGGGTAACCACCTGCAGTTACTCCACAAGCATTGACAGTTACATCCGATCCACATGGAGCAGGTGATGGTCCACGCTGGTAAAGCTGTGCGGGCTGATACTTAGGAATACCAACCGATGTTCCGTAGGCTGGTGGGCCTGTAAAAACAAACAAACAAAAACCCACCCATCACAAAAAGTTACTTATGAAATTCGAAACCTTGTTCGTCTAAATCTTTAAATCTACTGCATGAGAAACACCTTTAGGGCGATATCTCAATAGGAAGCTTCTTGTGCTATTTAAAAACAATTCACGGGTGAAAAACTGACAAAATAAGTCAGCTTTCGTTTATGACCGTTTCGCTGAGTCAGGACAATCAAGTGGGAATTTTTTTTCTCTCATACGGCATCATATCAAAAAGCATCAGTCGTACTGTGGGCCCAAGAGTTCATAGAGGCTGTTCAAAAGTGAAGACACTACTACCCTAGCAGCAATTTACTGGCCAGCGATCAGTCGTTTTTATGCAGAATGCAAAATATGGCAACAAGCAAAAACTTCAAATAGATACTACCACAATACTTCACAAGGATGACGGTGTATCATTTTTCCTTCTCAGTAACACAACTGAACCCAATATTGGACAAGACACGTTCATGGTGATCATTCTGCGGGAACTTCACACAGATCAATTTGATAACTCAGTCAGACATTTTTCTCATTACATGCTTCATATGCGGGCTCAATAGAATAGAAATGCCCTAGGGTTCATTTCACTGAGGAGTGTCAACAACCTGGACTTCGAAGTTTGGAATGGCATAAAGTCACAGTTTTACTGGATTACCCGTGGCAGAGTCGAGCAGTTCTACTGTCACCTCTCACCCTAATACCGGATAACCCGCAGACCTGCCCACACCGCACATTTATTTGAGATATGTACTGCAACGCCATTGAACAAGTGCTTTTATAGGTCGCTGAAGTTCCACCATGAGCAAGAATTTTGTACCTTCGCATCTCCTATTGAGTGAAAACTTCTGACTATACTTAAAGCATAGTAACTATCGGCATTGGATAAATAAAACTATAGTACGGCCACTACACTGACGTCCTTTCGACTATTTGACGCGGTATTTCACTTCGCATTTTGTCATTTGCGCATTAGGATACACCATTTACCTTCTAGCTTTACCATAGGCTTCTTATCAATTTCACCGCCCATGCCGCATTTATCTGTTGAATGAAGACTAGTATCATTGCCTCCCAACGCTTCCACACAAAGCCCAACATCATAACACCTGAGTAGTCGTGCATTAAATGGCATACTCGAGGAGAGCTAAGCATCACTGAGGAAATGCAGTTACAAATCCGGGTACGATTGCGACGAAAAGAACAGCAGATTGAGTTTAATGCATGTCAATGATGTCAAATTTACTGTGGCTAGTGATGATGTCTACCGCAAACCTCTTGTAAACCAGTTTAGAGAAATTCGTAAACCTTCGAAATGAAGAATTTTCAATCGAGATACTTACCGAAATGAGACGAGATAGAGAAACCACTACTCCCTGGTTCACTCATGTGCTGCTGATCAGCTAGTCGACCAGTATTCGGATCGGTATAAGGGCCACTGGGTAAGTACTCTAAGGTAGCAGAGGAGTACCCGGCACACCGGTTAGGGCCATTAACATCTGTAGGTTGCCCATAAGCGGAAGGCATTGTTGGTCCGGGAAAACCCCCGTCCGCTTCCGCTGTTGACTGCAGCGTGCTCGAAACACCAGTCGACTGGTGCGTATTTACTTTGTGGAACATTGTGACTTCAGGTGTCGATGAATTCATGTTGGTCTGAGTATTAGGAAGCATTGCTTGGAACTGGCATAATTGACTTCCTGGATTTTGAAGTGAACCAAAACTGATTTTGGTCGCCGAGTCGATACGAGACATATGCTCCGGTTGGTTAAAAATGGGGAACGCATGGCAGGGCTCTGGTTGACTTGCTGGTCTTTGTGGATCCGGGATACCATTCTGCTGACTGGGAAAGTTGTTTATAGAATATCCGGTAGAAGATGGCACAACGTTGGAAACCGGTGTCTCCGTGCCTGGCTGCGCATGAATATGTGTTAGGAGTGCGTCTGGTGGCACGCAACCATCATGTGATCCTGATTGGACGGTTTCTGAGCCATTCACATTGTTGTAATGCACCACATCAGACGACCGGTTGGGCATCACTGAGTAGGACATCTGTACAGACGGAACCATAGGCCGTGGTGTACCAGAGCCGGGACGCACATAAAACTGTGATGCATTAAAACAGTTTGATACAGAACAGCTCAGTGACTGGGATACTCCAGATCCACTGTAAAAATCTGGTTCGTTGGACCTACTCTCGTTGTCAAACTGAAAAGTGGAATTGGGCGCGCTGGGATAGGTCAGGGCGGATGCAGCAGAAGCAGAATGGAAAGCACCCATATAGTTCTCCGTCAAATCGCGTAGTAAAAGAGCTGCTGAAGTTTAATGTAAAAAAACGGCTACTTACCTCCATTGCCGGGAGAATTGCTGAGTACTTGATCAACCATTTGCATTCCTAATGCTGCCATATCTTTGGAACCAGGAGACATTAGAACTCCACCTTCCACTAAACCGGATTCAGAGAAATTGTTAACCGCGGACCGCTCTCGAGTGTTAGGCCCCATTGGAATTGCCTGTGAGGCAGCACGGGGTAACTCCCAAGGCAACGAATTAAGTGACAAAGATTTGATGACTGGTGTATCCTGAGAGGTGGGTAAAACGCTTCCATTGCTCCATAACATGCGGGTTTCTTCAAAACTTAACCCTGCCATGGAAGTTACTAAATCCTCGGGATTAGAAACGCTTTGAGCTGTGACCCATTCACATGGTGTCAGTTGAGAGTTCATTAGTCCGCCGGAAATCTGACTCCCTGACTCCAGTAGATTGTTGCAACCAGGTGCCTTACTACGAAAATAGGTCGGACAATCTGGAGTGTCGTTTTGCTGAGTGGTGCATTCATCCTCCTACAATATGCCAATCTTAGCGACCAAAATTTTTTTACCTTTAGCATGATTTGGCACTGAAATTTTTGCGATCAGGTTGTAGCATCTCAGGTCGGAGATCCACGGTGCATCCAAAATTTGAAATCCTGAAAAAAACAAAATTATTCATTCTAACGACACATTTGAGGGTTTGTATTCTCCGTAGGGTTTAAACCGGCCTTACATCTCAATTTTCGGTATCGTCAAACGGGGGAATTCTGTTATTTCGTCGGCATACGACACTGTTTCCAAACACCACATAGAACAAATAAGCAAACTCAGTAACTGTCAGGGCACTTAGTTTCGAAAACCGCGCAGTATCCAAGGTTGAACTGTATCAGGAGGGAGCATGAAAGGGCAGAGGCACAACGAGTCCTATATAGAAATTTCGCTTTCTCCCACGCTCCTCTGGGGTTGCTTTTCTTCTTTGTCATGGTCATGATAACAGGGCATGCATCCCGACTTGCGTTAACAATATTAATACTTCGAATAATCCCAGACGCATTTCAATGATTCACACATCCAGGTAAGTTTCACTGCACGGATCCGCTTTCAGCGCACTACAGGGATTGCGTCAATTCTAGCCAATCCTCGTTCTCATTATGCTTTCTGTAATGGTCCCATTCATATAAAAGGGTTAAGTTTGAAACTGAATGATCTTAAGACTGGCGTTTGATCCGTAAACTACGGGGAATGCCGAAATATACCTCCACGTGAAATTTCGGTCCTTAGGTCGAGTTGTTCTGCTATTCTTGACGCGCGCACATCAAAATCATCTTAAATTGTTGATCCAGCAAGGATGTCGAATGCCAGAAAGAATAAAGCCTTCGGTGGAAACTTTCAACTTTCTAATTCGGTCGCTTAAGGTCTGCTACTCTCTTAATAGTGGGCTGGCTCGTGCAAGTGTAGTTAGACTGCCGGGTTGGAGTCCATGGGGTCTTCCAAAGTGGCAACTAGAGATAACAAGTGATACGGCTAGGTGTCGAAGTCACTGTTGTTATATTCGAAATCTATTTTGACAGTTGCTCAAATCATTAGTTAGCAATTGAACTTCTGATATCTCTAGTTCGTTGAGCTGGCCACAAAAACCACAGCACGTTAGTGCAAGGTTAATGGTTGTACAAACTGAACTGAACTGAACTGAACTGAACTGAACTGACTGTCTTACGACTAGGCTTCATAGAGATGATCAAAATGAACGTATGACGCAATACACGCGTCAATTGTGGCAGACGAAAAATGCGCTGTCACTGGGCTGGTTATCACACGACATATTGGAACTTCATGTGATTCAACACCAGTTTTAGAGTCGCAGATGCCAATCACTCCTTCCTCCTTGTTTAGCGGGCTCTAGCGGCTGTGTAATGCCCCTCCTGTGATGGTCGATGACCATTCCAAGGTTTTTGGAGCCGCAGATTTCATTCCTACTATTAATTTTCTAAAAGAACCTGTCCTTTTTCCAATATTCCGAAATTGACGTTATTTTGAATATTGCCAGTTGAATATTTTTATGTCCACGAAAAGATTCATAAAAGCCCGTTTCATGATTGGCTGGTCCACATATCGATCAAGGCCACCCAACAAAACTAAATAAACGATAGAGCTCACTTGAATTCTGTCCTGTGTTGGTGGGTCACCAATAAACGCACGGCAGTACTCTGTGCTCGCCTTCTCTCTTCCGCTAGCGGGCTGGGCTAGCTGTTCGTATTTCGCGCCGCTTATTGTTCCATGTGGCTGCTCATTCAAGGGAGCAGTAGATGTGTCCCATTCGTTGTGCGACAACGGGCCTTGAGTCTTGAGCCCGAACTTCTTATGCCTCCAACCTCTGCGTGTTCGTGTCCTACTAGAACACAGGCTGCGTTTGCTTCTATGATATCGTGCGTCGCGAATACTTGTGTCTTGTGCATCAGTGTGCATAGACCAACCAAACGCGGCAACATAACACCCCCCCCCTAACCAAAAGCTTTCATCAAACATCACGGAATCCACGGCATCTCTGAGCCAGATACCAACACGCTAACCAAATTGCTAGTTTGACAAAAGGGCCATATTACCAAGAAACTATTCAGAATAACCTGTACGGTTAAGAACAGAGCGAAAGAGATTCTCCAAATGGAATATCGCCACCGTTATCACCGTTCAGCGTTAAACAACAAGGAAAACCGCACTGACCGCCGCATTTTCCCACGGGTTACGTTTCTAATAAAAATTGGATATGCACAGAGGAACAGGGAGTGGATAAACATAAGGGCGAAAAAAAAACTACTACCGTAAACGTGTAGGGAACAGTCTATCACCAAAAACGTATATCTCAAACGATTAAACAAGAAAAGGAAATGACAACATGACTGTCAATAACCACGAAACACTGCCAGATCCTATGGTATCTGCAGCCACCTGATTCACGTCATCCAATTTTGAATCACCAACACATCACTACTCTCTGGTCGCTCCATCCAATCTTAGCCATACTACGTAAACATCGGTTGTCGAAAACCTCCAACCGACGAACATCGCCCACACACATACTCCACGTCTCGCAACCGTACAACAGAACTGAATGCACTGCGGCACAGTACACACGACCTTTGAATTTCAGTGAAATATCAGGCCGACACCACAAGTGATTCAGTCCAGCGCAAGCTGCCCGAGCCTTGGATATACGCATTTACTTCCACTCCCGAACTACCATCGTTCGACACGCAGCTACCAAGGTAGGTGAAACGGTCCACAGTTGTTAGTTCCTCTCCATCCAGTACCACGTTCGGCTCTGGTGTCGTCCAGTCCTGCAACAGCACTTTGCTCTTTGAAGGTGCACAGCACATGACGAACCGAGCAACCGATCTCGACAGTCGATCTAGTGCGCATTGTACACGGTCCGCAGACTCGA
>LUCM01004716.1:0-19636 GCA_008360955.1 Fasciolopsis buskii | reverse complement strand
CCGAGGGTTGGAGATCCAAGTTTGCAGATTTTGTGAGGAATTTCACTTGCGGCACCCGAATGAACCAAAGCCGTCTGTCCACTTGTGCAAAGGCTGAGCAAGTGACTGTCACGTCTTCACAAACAATTGGCCCTTGTGAAAGGGGTACAACTTATCATCGAATGATGCCTCTAGCAATCATTGACGAGTGGTTCAGTTGCATGGCGGTCAGAGCTCATCTCGTTCGCGCTAGTCAATTTGTGGGTACATGTGCCTCTCAAGCGTAGGTATGACATTCTAAATCAAAATAGACTACGACGGGGTACGTGTGTGTGATCGAACTGTCGGTCTCAGTTCACTATCCTCCGTCTGCATTGTTCACCGTCCGCTAATGTACGTGAAACTATCTGAAAGTGGAGCAAAACAATGCTGCCTAATCTCTCACCCCAGCATAAGTTTGCATAGATGCTGACTTTTCTTGCTTGTAGTACATGGACTCGACAACCCACGGCTTAGTCAGGATCTCTTCATCATGTACAAGCTCTGCGATGCTCAGTTGAATCTAAACTACCTGAATGATTTAGGATTTGGTCGGAATTCACGCACGATGACTACTTGCTCTGGCAAATGACTAGGCTGAGTCGTGCCTATTACGATCATTCGCGGACCTACGAATAGAGGTTCTCGGCAAGATTGGGGTGCAACCGGACGAAATAATGTGAGTTCAGCTGAGCAAATGGAATCCTAGTAGCGCTCATCTGCTCAGTGCACCTTACGGAACTCAGATCGGTTATTTCGTTTCCAGACCGTCTTCGCTATGAACCTAATGTTGAATTACAATGCCTAATTGGTCCTGTTGAACGCGTCGCACCGTGTCAGCTACGTTTGATGAGTTCATATGGTTGCATTCTGAAAAATGGCACCTGCACCATTGACGATGAGGAGACCGGAGACCAAACTCGTGGAGACTAGTTCCGCTCATCGTAGGGGTCGTTCAGTAATCCGCAGATCGGTAACAACCGTCAGGGTCGAAGTCGCTTTGTAGAATTTTGTTCGGGCGGACTTTCATATCTCTGCTAAAAAGTTGGCTCGGCAGCATATCCTTTGCTCCCAACAGCCATGCTGCTGACCCCTAGAGTAATACCGACCTCACCGCTGTTGTGTATGCTTGACATTTGACCGATGACCGGATGTCACGCCGACGCCATAGATGTCCCAAATTATTGAAGGTCAATCGGATTTTCTGTATGCGCGAAGATACTAATATATAACCACCGGGTAAGCTACATCTACCCTAGAAACAATCCATCCACCTCATTCAATTGTTCCGTTGCAAGAACAATGATCGTTTTTGAGCCAATCCAATGCTGCCACCGTGTTTTACACTTCGAAGGTGCAAAACGCATAACAAACGTATCTTTTCTATCGTTCAGATGGTTGAGGAAAACCTGCAATTTATTTGGATGTTCATTCAGTAGCACAACATATTTGGCGTATTCCGCGTCAGACAGATTTTCGTCTGAGGAAATATCAATGCTACTATTCTCACATGAGGATAGGACTATCTCCACAGTCGTCCTTCTTGGAGGATGGTGGCAAAGTTTTAGTGGTTATTGTTTGATGAAAACCCTTGATGCCAACCTGGAAAAAACGGGGAAATAAGTAAGCGTTATTTTGAAGTAGTGATTGTACCGATTCACCGGGAAGGCTATAGATCTCGTGAAAATCACGAGATAATTAGTTTTGTGAGTGTTACATCCAAATTGCTCGCGAGCACTATTCTCTGCCGATTATCTAGTGCTCGCGCAGGATGTACTCGTGAATCTCAAGCTGGTTTCCGACTCGGCCGGGGTTGTATCGATCAACTCTTTATANGTGCCTATTACGATCATTCGCGGACCTACGAATAGAGGTTCTCGGCAAGATTGGGGTGCAACCGGACGAAATAATGTGAGTTCAGCTGAGCAAATGGAATCCTAGTAGCGCTCATCTGCTCAGTGCACCTTACGGAACTCAGATCGGTTATTTCGTTTCCAGACCGTCTTCGCTATGAACCTAATGTTGAATTACAATGCCTAATTGGTCCTGTTGAACGCGTCGCACCGTGTCAGCTACGTTTGATGAGTTCATATGGTTGCATTCTGAAAAATGGCACCTGCACCATTGACGATGAGGAGACCGGAGACCAAACTCGTGGAGACTAGTTCCGCTCATCGTAGGGGTCGTTCAGTAATCCGCAGATCGGTAACAACCGTCAGGGTCGAAGTCGCTTTGTAGAATTTTGTTCGGGCGGACTTTCATATCTCTGCTAAAAAGTTGGCTCGGCAGCATATCCTTTGCTCCCAACAGCCATGCTGCTGACCCCTAGAGTAATACCGACCTCACCGCTGTTGTGTATGCTTGACATTTGACCGATGACCGGATGTCACGCCGACGCCATAGATGTCCCAAATTATTGAAGGTCAATCGGATTTTCTGTATGCGCGAAGATACTAATATATAACCACCGGGTAAGCTACATCTACCCTAGAAACAATCCATCCACCTCATTCAATTGTTCCGTTGCAAGAACAATGATCGTTTTTGAGCCAATCCAATGCTGCCACCGTGTTTTACACTTCGAAGGTGCAAAACGCATAACAAACGTATCTTTTCTATCGTTCAGATGGTTGAGGAAAACCTGCAATTTATTTGGATGTTCATTCAGTAGCACAACATATTTGGCGTATTCCGCGTCAGACAGATTTTCGTCTGAGGAAATATCAATGCTACTATTCTCACATGAGGATAGGACTATCTCCACAGTCGTCCTTCTTGGAGGATGGTGGCAAAGTTTTAGTGGTTATTGTTTGATGAAAACCCTTGATGCCAACCTGGAAAAAACGGGGAAATAAGTAAGCGTTATTTTGAAGTAGTGATTGTACCGATTCACCGGGAAGGCTATAGATCTCGTGAAAATCACGAGATAATTAGTTTTGTGAGTGTTACATCCAAATTGCTCGCGAGCACTATTCTCTGCCGATTATCTAGTGCTCGCGCAGGATGTACTCGTGAATCTCAAGCTGGTTTCCGACTCGGCCGGGGTTGTATCGATCAACTCTTTATAAGACAGTTATTAGGACGTAGACTCTTCCTCCGTATGCGCAATTTCTGTTTTCTTTGATTCAAATACGATATTGAGTTTACTCGGATGTGATTTTTCGTGGTGGCGCCTCTCGTTTCTTGGTGTTTTTGCATCATTTTTTCGATCTCAGCATGTGAACGGCCTAAGCCGATTCAGTCAGGGTTGCCTGCTGTGAACTATTTAACTGAGATGTTTAGGACGTAAGCCTCATCTTCATTTGAGAACATTGTTATTGATGTTTGCTCATACAGTAAATTGGCTGCCCTGGAATATGCGAATGATTTTGTTTTTCTGAGCGAAAACCGGAATAGGTTGCGTGCGTTCTCTCGACTGCCTGATCGATAGAATAGGCATGTTTTGTTTTTTGTTATGCATACCGAATCTTATATTCCTATTGCTGGACTGGATTTGCCCCACCCCAAACGTTGTTTTTGCGGAGAAGTATTCGATGATACACGATAACATTTTCTGTTTGGGCATTTACATCTCACCGGTTGTTAGTTTGCCGCCTGATATATCATCACATATGCGGAACGCTCGAATGCCGTTCGCCAGTTTGAGACAAGTACGGCATCGGCGCGATCTCTAATTGTCGATCGAGGTTCCGCAACCGCTGATATGTGGCTGTCAGTATCTGGGTATTAATTCTATGACATTAGGAGAGTTTGGTTAGCAATTTTGTCACTTAGGTCATTCGCTGGAGCGCACGCTGAATTTGAGTAGGTTAAGGTCGTTCGAACATGTTCGATGCATGCTCGCAGATTGAATTTCGCGGTATGTCCTGTTGTCCGAGGCAAATAGTGTTTAGAATATGGTTCAGTGTGGTCACCCCGTTATCAGGCGAAAGAGTATGAGAGCCCTAACTAATGAACTGACCCCATTGGATGGCGTTATATTTCGGATTTGAGATTCACGAGATCCTACACTACGATGGTGGGAACTTTTGGTCAATATAGATAAATGCTGCGGTCGGTATCGTTCATGGATTGAAAATATTTCTAATTGTTTGTAATTCTGTCTTATGCCCTTTTGTACTTCACTATTCTTCCATGCTGCCGGTTAACGACCCAACGTCCGTGCGGTTTGATAATCGTCTGGTTAAGCATGCTAGCGACTAAGTATATGTACGAATTGACCTGCTGAGGGCATTCGTGGATGCAAGTATTGCTCATGCATATGGTTCTAACACCGCTGCACCATTGCCGTTTGCTTCCAACGTGACAAAGTAGACAGCGCTGCGCACTAACCGTTGCTCTGGTTTTTGCAGCAACACACACATGGTATTTCTACGTCTGAAATCATCAGCTTTCGTATATGAAAATCCCTTGCGACGCATTCCCCATATAATGAAAACTATCGAGAATATTTTAGCAGCCAGGTAGTATGGATAAACATGTTCATACGTGTTTAGTTGACAGACAGTAACTATGTGCGAATGTGACAGTGGTTTTGTGTAACTCAAGCCACTGTACCCGTTGATTTAGGTGTTACGCACTCCACACATTTTCATAATCGTATTCTTTACTCTCTGAAAAAAATCCTGATACAAGAATCGAGAAAACGAAACAAACTGGAATCGTTGTCAGTTAGTTCGCTACAAGGGGATGTGCCGAATAAATTTTCCTTTAGCCTGACCGATGTTGTTTTATGCTGATTGATTTGCTTCCACTTTATTTCGTTATTTTAATATAAATTTCCGTTTTTTTGCAGACCGGTCTACATCATGGAACCTGTTAAAAGGATTCAGTCATTGGACTTGGTTGTTAATAATTACTCAATCCGGATCGGGAATTTTTATGGGTTTTGTGATGAAGTTTTCCAACAATATCACTCGGCTGTTTATTATTTCCTCTGCAATGCTAGTGACCACTTTTGCCGCGATGATCGTCTTCTCACTTCATTTGAATTCTTACTTTGTCGCTTCTTTTATTTTGGTTTTTACATCGCTTTATCTATATCACTGTTAGACGGGCATTATACATACCAACAGTCGGCCTCATAATTTTTAGTTACCTGTGTGGCTGTTTTCTAATTTTCCCTTTCCTAACCTGTTCACGAGCGATATGCATGAAATACCATTACTGTGATCACCTTTCATACTGTGAATTGGGCATCATCGCGATTAAATATTTTTGTGTCTTACGCTAACTCGTGCTTCTTTTGGTTCTGTTGCCAACAGCGTTTTGTACATATTTTGCTCCGTACAGTTTCGAGTTTCATTTCCGTGTTCCGTTGGCCATAAAAAATAACAGTTTAGAAATTCACCGCAACCTCATGGTTAGGCTTCTAAAATAGAATAGCTTCTGCTGTTTCCGTCAGCGTTGAGCCGTCATTTGTTATTTAAGATGATAAACACGATCAGTACATATCTTCAGATGGCTAAGTTTCGCGTCGCTTTTGTTTACGCAGGGCTGAAATGACCGAGGAAAATCGAGTTTCTGGTCTTCACTGAAGCAAACTAACTGACTGTTCATCTCACTGTTTCACCAAACCACTTGATGTCATCATTTATTATTTCACGGTACCAACATGCAATTCATTTGTCTTTTTTAAGCATGTTCTTACTAAATTTCCACATGAAGTAGTTCACCACGCGATATCATCGCTCAAATCACCATTAGGGAACCATAGAAGCACTTTACAGCTGTTTCACCCTTGTTAGGAGTCATCAGCAACGCATATCCATCGCACCCAAACTGAGACGCGAACCAGGGAAGAACGATTTTGGGTCGAACGCCTTAGCCATTACGCTACCGGGTAGGCTGTCAACGTTTTGTTGAACTTCACCACATGATGTTGCACATATCCGTCACTGATTTGCACGGTTACTGTCCGCTAGCTCACACCAATCGACCCCTGCTGATAGATGACTTCTCTGCAGGTAGCCTAAGTACGACGAAGGCTTTGGATGTGACCTACAGAGCTTGATTACTTGGTACATGGTAGTAGTAGGAGATTAGGTTTTCTTCTCCTCAAAGGTCCAAATGTTGCGATTTACAAGCTTCAGTCGGAGTTTAGTATCCACGTGTTATTGGTTCACTGTGAAGTTAAGGTCCTAAAGTGCGTCATTTGTATCCTAAATTACGGCAGACACTATGGTATATTTTGAGTAGACCCTTGTGATTCCATCACTAGACTGAAAACAAAAGTCTCTTTTTCTTTCATTGCGATCAGTCTCTGGTGCTGGACCTGGACACAAACTGAATAGTCTCAATGTCTTGAAGATTGGTGTTGGTGTTAATTCAGTTTGTTTGATTCCTCGAGGTTCTGCCTACTGTGTGGAATATTTAATCCAGAAACGTTTCCTCAGTAACCAACCAGATACCTACAGGGCCTATCCTTGTTATCCTCAGCATAATCAGCTTTATCGTCATCATCCTCATTATCATCATGCTAACCATCATGAACCTCATCATCATCATCATTATCCTAATCTTCATCATAATGAACATCCTAATCATCATTATCATGATACTCAACTTCATCATCCTCGACAACAACATCATCATGCTCATCATCGTCATCCTCCTCTTCTTTATCATGCTGATCATGAACCTCATACTCATCATCATCATTCCCGACATTATCATTCCTTGTCATCTTCGTCATCAGCATCCGCACCTTCGTTATCATCATCCTTACTCTCCTCAGCTTCACAATCATCATCCTCATGATCCGCATAATCGTCATCATCATTATCACCATCACCATACACATCATCATAAACCTCATCCCCATGGTCAAACGCATCATTGTTATAATGATCAGCATACTCCCTATCATCATCAGACTCATCCTCAGCACCATCCTCCTCATCATGATCCGAATTACCGTCAGCCTCAACATCATCATCACCATTGTCAACCCGATCCTCATCATCATTACCATCTTCATCATCCTCAAAATCAAAATTGACATCCACATCATCCTCGTCCTCATCGTCGTCACCATTAACATCGTGTTCATTATCATCATCATTTTCATCCTCATGATCGTTGTCATCACCACCGTTATCTTCCTGAATATCCGCATGAATCTCATCATCATCCTTTTCTTTATCATGCTCATCATTAACATCCTCATACACATGATCCTCATCTTCATGATCCTATTCATCATCATTCTCATCGTCATATTCAGAATCATCACCCTGATCCTCAGCATCACCCTCCTCGTCATCATCATCAACAACACCATCGTCATCTTTATCATGGTCATCCACATCACCCAAATCATCATCGCCGTCATCATATCGTCATCATCATCAACATCGTCATCCACATTATCATCCTTATTATGGTCATCCCCGTGATTATCATCCTCATAATCAGCATACTCATTTTCATCGTCCTATTGATCATTGTCCTGATCATCGTCATCCTCATTCTCATCCCCCGCGGCATCATCATATGCGTCATCATTATCATCATCTTCGACATCAAAATCCTAATCATCCTCATCCTCGTCATACTCATCATCATCCTTACCATAATAATCATCATAATCTACATTATCTTCGTCCACTTTATGCTTGTGATCATTACCTTCATACTCACCACCCTCATCTTTATCATCATCATCATCATAATTATTGTCAGCATACTGATCAACATCAAATTTATCATCATACTGTTAACCATATGCCTCATCATCCTCATCGTCATTCTCATCACCATCTTCAGAAGCATCAACATCATCCCATCATCACCAACCTCATCATCATCATTTTCATATACATCTTTATCCTTATCATCGTCATGGTAAACAATCTCATTGTCATCATCATCATCATACTCATAACCATCATCCTAAAAATAACCATCCTCATTATCCCCATTATCATCAGCTTCATCATCCCCAACTTTCCCATCATGGTCGTTATCCTCATCATCCTCATTATCATTGTTATGCTCATCATCGTCATTGACATCATATACATCTTAGTGATCATCGACTTCACCATGCCCAGCATAATCGTCATGCTTATCTGGATCATTCTTCTCATCCTCGTCATCGTCATTCTTGACATCATCATCATACTCCTCATCGTCACCACCAGCATCGTCCTCATCATCGCCTGCCTCAGTACCATCATCACCGTCATCATCATCATCTTCATTCTGATGAACATCATTCTCGTCATCGTCAAAGTCAAATTCATAATCCTCATCGTTATCATCCTCATCATTCTCTTCATCATCGTCCTAATCATCATCATTATCGTCACTATCATCATCCTACTCACCCGCGACATCCCCGTCAGGATCATTATCCACGTCACTAAAATTCCCATTATCCACATCATAATCTTCATAGTCATCATTGTCATCCTCATGATCCTCAACCTAATCAGCTTCATCACCATTCTATTTATCGTAAAACTCATCCTCCCCATCATCGACATCATGGTCATTATCGACATGCGCATCATCACCTTCGTCATCTTCCTGTCATTTTCATCAGCATCATACACATCGGCACCTTCAGCATCATCATACCCAATATCGTCATCCTCATCAGCCTTTTCTTTATCATCGTCTTTCTCATCACCGACATCCTCATTATCACCATCATCATCGTTCTCACCATCCTCATGCTCATCATACTCCTCAGCATAACCATCATACCCATCATCATTATCCTCATGATCATAAACCTCAACATCTTCGTCGTCAACATCATCCACATAATAATAATAATTTGTATTTCTCGATTTCCGAGAGTCATGCGCAAGGCCAGATCAAGTTTTACAGAGATGATGCGCAGAAAACACGAATAATATAAATCTAAGGCAAAGGGGGTGGGAGAAACCTTGAGTAATTTGAAAGGTTTTTTAATTTGTGTATGTTTCTCGACATACGAGAGTCGTGCGCAAGGCAAAATCAAAATTGTACAAAGAAGGCACAGAGCAGACACGGAAAAAGAAACCAAACTTACAATGCAATGTGTTTTCGCTCACGAGATCATAATAAGCAATGTGATTTGTTGGGCCCGATGTTTAGAGTTTTAAATCAAAGCTAGATGATTATTTGCAAAGATATTTCTGTGACTGATTGCCAGTCCTGCACTGGGAGTACTACAATGTTTCCGCGCATCAAAGATGCGTATCGCGGGCGCAAAATATGGCTGAAAGGCAATGGCTGTGGTTGCTAGTTGGCCAGGATCTTCAAAAATCAGGAGAGTTATACGGTACAGATGAGGATCAATATGGAGGTGATAACTGAATGGATGTGAGTCAAAACCAGACTGGATATCACATAAGACAATGTAAAACGCGAAAAATCTGGAAGCACAGTCGGTTGAGCAAGGAAGGCGGCGACACGGGATGGAAATTGTGCAATCGTGAGAGCAATAAATGAGGTTTGTTCAGAGCAACTTTGTTTTCGTGAGTTTCAGCTTGGTCCATAGATGGAGGTGGGGTTGGCAAAGAAAAAGGAGAAGCGGAATCAAATGAGGCAACGTCTGGTTGACTGGTGTGGAGAACCGTTACCAAGAGCGTCGGTCTATTGCTAGATTCCGCAGACCGGAATAGAGGTCGATGAAAAATGACGGTTCTCAGCTGTTTTTGAATGTCAAGATGCATTATGAACGTCAGTTTATATAAGATGCCAATAAAAATACTGTCCATTCGTGAGTCCGCTTTTATGGTTTTGGCAGAAGAATTTTGGGAAGGGGCAAGAGGAAGCCAGTACAAAATGGTGCACGTAAACGTAGGAGCTAGAGTGCTGTTTACCAAATCAGTATTAGTGGGTGGGTCTGACCGAGTGATGGCCATCCAACCTGAAAATCACCGCATGACGATGAACACAGGCGGTGTAAGCCGCCAACCTATTTGCATCCCCAGCATCATCAACCTCAGCATCATTCTCATTATCACCAACCCCATCACCATCTTTCCTGCTGTCATCTTCATCTTTCTCATCATCACCCTCATCATATACATCAACCTCAAATTCCTTGAAATCCTCATTTTTTATCATCCTCTTTACCATTCTCAAACTCTTCATGTTATTCATCCTCGTCAGCCTCACTTTTTGCAATGTCGTCATCATAATCATGATGATCATACTAATCATCATCTTTATCTTCATTAGCATCAACATAGTCAGCATTTTCATCGTCCTCATTAACATCATAATCATCATAATCCACATAGTCAAAGTCATCCTTATCATATTGATCATGCTCCTAATCCCCATCATCCCAATCATTATCATTATTCTCATCACGCTCATCATCCTCATCATCCTCATCTACAGTATCATAGTAATAATCCTAATCTTCTTCATCACCCTCACAATCCTCATTATCCTCATCACCTTCATAAATCTCTTCACCTTCATTACCATCACCCTCCTCATCCTTCTGAGCGACATCATAGTCCTCATCATTGTAAACATCCTCATGATCATCATCATCATCTTCATCGTCGTCATAAACCTCATCGTCCTCATCTTCGTGATCATACTAATGTTAATCACAATCCTCTACATCCTCATCAAGCTCAACATCAACATCGTCACGATCATCAAAATCCTCGTCATGCTCATCATACTCGGAATCCTCATCATACTCCACATCACCATCACCATCAGCCTCAACTTCATCCTCATCCGCATCCTCATCTTCATCAGTATGAGCATCCGCATCCTCACCCTCATTCTCATCATCATCCTCATTACCATTCTTTTCCCCATTCTTATCCTCGTCGTCAGCATCATGAACATCATCATCCTCATCCCCATCTTCAGCCTCATGCTCATAGTAATGGACATCTTCACCCTCATCTGTATCATCACTCCCATTCTCATTACCTTAGTCCTCATCACCTATATCATCTTTCAGCGTTAAGCAGCACGGCAAGCCTCACTGACCGCTGCCTTTCCCCAGAGTTACATGGGTGTATAAGGAGTGAATATCCAACGGGAACAGGGAGTGGACCTACACAGATGGGATAAGATAGGACGGTGTTGCAGCCAACACACGGAAACCTGTCTAATTGTACAAGAGCACTCTTTCAATCATTCTGATTCGGTGGGAAATGACAACACGAACGCCACTATTTACGGTTCACTGCCATATCCTTAAGTGTCTCCAGTCAGTTAGTTGACGAGTCTTTCGGACCCCAACCATGAAGACGCAAGAAACTTACCTTACCTAAGTTCGTTGCACATTTTCTCACTTCACGTTGTTACGTCATCTGTTGACTCCCACATGGCTTCTTCCATTCCTTGGGTGGAACACAAAATAGGGCACGATATGGCAGACGAGTGTTCGTCATGCACAACACGCGACCCAACCAGCACAGCCTACTAAGTTTGCTATGCTGAAACAAGGTATTCTCAGAATTAGCACCTTGTACTAGATTCCGGATCTCTGCGTAACTCATTAGGGTCAGTCCTTCCAATCCTAACCAGTCCAGTCTAATCTGCCAAAGCCTGGAACATACGCGTGTTTACCTCCACTGTCGAGCTACCATCGTTTGACACGCAGCTACCAAGGTAGGTGAAACGGTACGCAATCTTTACTCATTCTCCGCTCAGCACCAAGTCCGGCGCTACTCTCACTTTTCACTTTGAAGGCGCAAAGCAAATGCCAAATCGAGCAACTGATATCGACAGTCTTTCTAAAGCCCGTTGCGCATGGTCCGAGGAGTCGAATAGGCACACGACGTCGTCAGCGTAATCCAGGTCAAAAGGCTTCCCCCCACTTCGCAGTTCGATTCCTACATGCCGGAGATCTAAAGCGTCTTCCATCACCTCGTCCATGACGAAGTTGAACAGGAATGGAGAAATGGGACACCCTTGTCGAACGCCACTAGTTGTTTCGAATGAACTTGACAGTTCACCGTATACCCTCATACAACCATAGGCATAAGAATAAAATGCTCACAACAGGTTCACGAAGTTTGTTGGCATAACCTTCCGGTGGAGAGCTCTTAATCGTGATGGTCGATCCACAGATTTGAAAACAAATTTCGAATCGAGAAAGACTACGGTCGTGAGGCGACGATGCGTGTGGCGTGTTTCGAGTATCTGTCGGAGAGTGAATATCTGATTGATGCAAAATCGACCTGGAAAAAATCCGGCCTGCTGTTCACGGACATTACTCTCGCAAATCGGTGTCAAACGGCGCAGCATTATCGAAGCTAACACTTCAGTATATATCGGAATTAAACTAATCCCGCGATGGTTGCTACAGTCACTCCGTGTACCTTTCTTGAAAATGGGTACAACCAGTGACTCGCCCCATGATAACGGGATGCGCTCCTCGTTCCAAACATCAAGAAGCAAGGAGGTAAGTGATTTCACCAGAGCTTCCGCACCCAATTTGAAAAGAACTGGGGAGGAGTTCGTAGAGACCGGCCGCTTTTCCTCTTCAGAAGCCGAATATTCGACTGCACGTCCACTTCCGTTGGGGGATCAAGTGACACCTACAAAGGATTCACAGCTGCAAACGTTGGACTAAATAGGTTAGCGTGTGGCCAGCAAAACTGATATTTGAAGTGCTCTGCCTAACGGTCCGGTCTTTATTGTCTACCAGGGATCGCTAGATCTAGGACCACAGGCGAAATCTGCTATCAAATGCATAGCCTGCTTAATTTGATCCCACTGATCGTCTACCTTCCTGCTCGTCGGAGTTCTTAGTTCCTCGGATAGTTTCTGTTCGTAGCTGTTGCGAACAGCCGAATCAGACAAACGTTCGACAGCCAATCGAGTTTGTGGCCTGCGTCGATGGCCATTCAGCTGTAGCAAAAATCGCATTAAAACTAATGCGTGGTCCAATTTGACGTACGTATTCGCTAAACTCCAGCGGGTCGTTTCTAAGACCATAGAGTTTTTGTTGTTTCTGCAAATTAATCGGTTAACTAAAATTCTAGAAACAGTACAGGACCACAGAAGCAAAAACCTGGAGCTGCAGGCTCTTAACCAGCCGAACCCAAAACGCAACATTGGCAAAACTGTTTAAACGCGGAACTAATTTTTGGTCCCCTTGCAAAACGACATTTATGTAAACAATCCTTAAGAAATTGCAGAATCTTTCAGTGAATTCTTTGCATGTGTTCTGGTAAACGCCAATCAAACGTGAGTCTACTGTCAGAGCCAAACACGCCTGTTAGCCAGCCTGCATTAAAGTGCGCACAGCGACGGAACCCGTATTCAGAGACTGACGAGTATTTGGGAAATATGAGCTCTCAAATTGGAAACCACTAAACCGTTTAGAGTGTCAGGCGTGTTATCAATGGAGATACTATAGGTGGGAAGAAGGGGTAGAGACATTAGTTTGGAGAGAGAAGAGGCAGGTTCAATAAAAAAGGGGGAACTCTGAGCAGTAGCATACTTATCACTGCCAACCCCGCTCGATGCAATGGGCAGCGNGGTCTTGATTATGCTGCGCGACAACCGATGTAGTAGGGAATTCTTTGTAAGCGTATTTCTCTTCAGAATTGATGGACGGGTGTTGCCAGCTAGAAGCCAGCCACTAAGCAGAAGAACAACTAGGGTTCTCAACCGAATCCTTTGGTTTTGACAAGAACCTGACCGCAAGACAGCGGGGTACATCTGATTGGAAACGCATCTCTTGGATCAATTAGTGTTCCACTTGGTTTTCCGACTGAGCTGCTAACTCAGATCAACCCCTGACTTGGACTACCAGGAGACTACTCCGTCAGGCCTCTACACATTGACCTTCCAGGCATGATTGGATATTCGGCTTCGAATAAGCCATTCTGTATAGCTCGTTGGATCACGGAGGCACGCAAGCCAGCACACCACGCCAAGGCGTAGTCTCCTCATAATCCTCGGCTTCAACGTCTTCATCGAAATCCTCATTCTCATCGACATTCTCATCCTCATTTTCATTCTCATTCTCATCCTCAACCTCATCATCTTCATCAACCCTATCCTCAACCTAATCGTCATTTTCACCTGCATCCTCCTCCTCCTCCTCCTCATAGTCATTAGTAAGGTTATAAGGTACGTCATCTTCACCGTCATTATCATCAGCGCTATTACCCTCATTGTTATTTTCATCATACTTTTCCCCATCCTCATCCATATCTCCATTACCATCAACATCCTCCTCATCATTAAGAGCATCATCATCATCACCATCATCATCATCATCGTTGTTATAATCATCGGCGTTATCATCATCGTTATCACTATCGTAATTATCGTCATCCTCATCAGTATCTTCATGATCATCACTATCATCCTGCTTGTCCTCATCCACCCCGGCATTATCCTACCCATCAACATCATCATCCCCATCATCTTCATCTTCATCACCACCTTCATCATAGTAATTATCATCATCACTATCAACATTAACTTCGTCATATTCGTTCTTTCCGACTTTGTCAAACTTGTTTATTCAACGGTGACGGTATTTGTTTCTGCCTGTTTGCTCATGCTTTTGACTACTTTTCTTTCAACTTTTACTGATATTTTTTTCTGTAGCAGCACTTTTTCATAGCTTTCTCTTATCTTCTGATTTTAATTTGTAGTGCTCTTCCGAACGAGACCACCATTGCACCGCATTAATACACTGGAAAAATCGGGGGATCCACCGTGTAGCTCGGGAAAATGTAACCTGATTTCAAGAATGGCAGTTGTTTTTACGATTGCACACGAGGATGGTTATTTACCATAGTTCTTCATACAGGCTAGGGGAACTTGGAATCCAGAATTCATCGGATTTTATTTGGGCTGACCGGCGCTGCGGTACCAGTGAAAGCCATGCACAACTTTTTAGATCAAAATCATTGCTCTTGTACCGGAATATGGAGATATTCTTTACTCTGTATAGGGCTTTGGTTAGGTCCTGCCTAAGTGCTGCATTTTGCCTTGGTACTTATTAGTCTAAGTAGATAAATACTGTTTGGCAACGATGCAAAGATTAGCCGCATGACTAGCTGCTAAAAACAGAAGGCCTACTAATTGAGGGCTCGCGAATTATTCGTTCTTTCACCGGGTAATTAGATAGGCACTTCTCAAGTTACTGCTGGTCCTTGGGGAATGTGAGGTCACAGCAACCTTAGGGATGGAGCAAAAACGCAAACAATTGCAAAGGTAAACCCCATGTTTTGTGCAGACCTTAAGAAGAAAGTTGAACGCTCACATGGCCCTCCATGTCAAGTTTGGCCTGTGCCAAATGAGCTAAATTAAACAGCAGCTGAAGTCAGATGTTTTCGGTGGTACATCATTAGGTTACGCCACACCGCGAACAGGAAGGTTCTCCAAAGGACTAGGACTTTGGAACTTAGGAAAAATTCTAAAGTAAAAAAGAAACAAACGGTCGCCCTAACGAAAGGAGAAAGAAAAAACCGGCGGAAGGAATTGGCTGCCTGCCAACGCGTCCCTTTATTCTGCCACAAGACTTGGACGATGGGCACCGGTCCAAGAGGTCGACCAAAAGTCTTGGTGATGCCTATAGACGATATGATTTTAATAATCTGGCTATTATTCAAGTAGGAGGTAAGTGCTTATAAACACCATAGAGAAAGTCACTTAACTCCTGTTTTTTCTCTCCGATATCACTATCACTATAAAGTAATCCATCTCACAGCTATTATGTGAGCATCTCTTTTTAGTTCGTTGGTTTCCTAAATAACCGTTAGAACTGCCAAAATTGCGAATATGCCATAAAGTTAATAGAAATGTAACGGAGTGCAATAGAATTGTGTGCAGTGATAATTCCGTGTGGAATCACCAACATGGTTGCGCAGCAAATTCGTGTGAGTCTCCTGTATTTGTTTACGCTTCCGCATCGCCCTATACAGGAAGTAATTACGGGCAGCTTGTGGCTGTTATGGAAGAACCCACAGCGATTCTACCCGGTATTTCTACCCAGGAAGTCAACGTGAATGCAAGCCAATCATTGTCAATAAGTGACATTTTGATTATTAATACCGGCAATAAGGATGACTAACAAGGCATTTCATTGTGCCCGTTTCATTTATCTTTTGATGATAAAAGAACAGTATTGGATGGTTGACGAGAATACTGTTGAAACCTTCAGCTAAGCATGAAACGGCGCAAGGGATTGCTAGATGCAGCGAGACTCCACTTCCAGGGAAATCCAATAGGTCCACGAAACCGGTGTCTTACTCCCCGGTCATAAGTTACGGTTGAAATGGTTGATGGAAGATGTGCATTTAGGATTTATAGAGGGGCTCAGTGAAACCTTGTGCTATTAGTTAGACGTTATACATGGTCGTGTCGAACTGCGATATAAGTCAAAAAAGGAAAATTGGCCACCATATTCAGCACTGAAGACCGGACTCAAAAAGAGATATCAACAAACACATTGTTCTTTCTGGTTAAACGAGTTTGCGAAAACCAATTCACATTGCAAATCCTTTTAAAAGTGAATGGAGACATTTTCTAACCACGGTTTTTAGTGCTGTTCAGCGCACATGAGTACACGGGACTAAATGCACATATAAATGACGTTTATTTGCAATAAATATACATATATATATATACATATATACCTTCGGTAGCATCAACATAATTTGTCCAATGTTTCATGTGCATTATGAATAATGTACGGAAATGCTCATTTGGACAAACTACTTTACCATTAAACTGCAAATGATCATGCACCTTACTCACTGATAACATCATCTGAAGTCATTTCATTCATGATTATGCCAATGTCCTTCTATGTGTGCGAACAATAAAATGCTTAAAGCTGAAGAATTTCCAGTGAGCGCGGACTATGACAGCATCTTGGAAGTTAGTTATCTGCCAAAAAATAACTTCATTGCATTTGTGCATACCTATATTTATACTTGGTGAGTGGTACTGGGGCAACCAACTTGATGGAGAAATGTGGGAAGATAGTTTGGGGAGTTATACTAAGGGAACTGGGTGAAGAGGCCAGATTGCATTATGCCCATATGCTATTAAATGCATCCGGTTTGAACCATCCTAAAAGAATTCAAAAAGAACTAGGTATTTACAGCGGCGTGAATCAAACTAACACCACTGGTTTGCTTCAGGCAAACCACCGAAAAGCCATTCGAAAACGAAGTCTCAAATCAGCGCTTCTTTCAATTTCGCATTTTTAGCTCGAATCGTCTTCTTTCTGAATTTTCCCGGGACTACGGGTGTTGGCGCTATGATCAAACTTATTGCATTATTCGTTGAGCCCCTGGACTTCGGCACAGGATATGCCGCGCTGAACGTTATCCCTCGGTGTCACCGGGCCTTTGTGGGTTGCGGTCAAGCTGCTAAGGCTATTATATACATCGGAAACGATCTTCGTCTAATAAACCTTCTCCGTGGATTCTTTGAATTCCGGGCTGGAATCATTCCAACCGTTTACTTTCGGGCGTAGAATATAGGCTATCTTTTCCTCAGTATTGAGCATGGACCAACTTTTCACAAGCGCCGCACTCAATAATTTCGACGGCATTTTATCCAAAAGCATCTCATAAAAAAGTCAATATATTTGCAGCATGATTGTATCAAACGAAGAATGTTTCTAAAATGCGGATAAACTCTGTATCATGAGTTTTGCAACAGAAGAAACAAAATCTTAAAAACGCAAGACTAAAGAGAAGATATCGGCGATTTCGCACTGAGTTGATAATCCTATCTGGACTAGTCAGAGACAAAAGTGCCAAGCAGTTTGTTGGAGAAGCCGAAAACCTATTTATTAGTGCTGAGCAGCAAGAATCATATCAAAACCGGAATCAATTACTTTGGGATTTCATTGTTCAGCCCAAACGTAAACGTTAACAAAAATTTAAAAGAATACTCCTCTTTTTGGTCCGATATAATGTTTTTCCGCGCAAAATGGCTCCATTCCTCCTGATAGCTTGTTTAACCGAACGTTTGCCTCCCAGTGTCTTTGCCATCTGCACGTTGCTCACGCAAGCTTCGCCTTTACGCTCTTGTCAAATATCATCAACCTATTATTATTCTCCCACCTGTCGTTTCGTTGTTCCGGTCTAGTGTCTGGCCTGTCAGTACTTCATTTGTGCAGCACTCGGTTGTTTATAAGAGTCAACGCGGGGCAGGCGTGATACGAGAACTGCATTAAGTCTACCGGCATTATTTGTTCCACTAGAAAGACAGGTCTGCAATGCTGGCATTAGTTTTCTTTCCAAATCTTGTGTCGCTACCTTTCGTCTAGGATGATGAACCTCTCCACTATTGAGGACGAAATGAAACGTTTTGCCCCACTGTCTGTTCATGGTTGCAAATTTATTTTCGCCAACCCACCAAAAACGAAAACTTTGGAAGGAATTATTCCGGCCAGGATTCTTAACCTGGGCATGCAGTAGATAACCACCAGTTTATGTCACACTTTAGATCTACAAAGAAAAACTTTTAGGCGGAGAGGAAAGGACTATGCCGTAGGCAGGGCAACGTGTCATGGCTCTAAGAAATAATAACGGCATAAGCACTGATACCACAGCCATTCCGCAGAGCATCAGGGCGGAGACTATGCCTGCGCGAATGGTCGCCAATCTTGGCATAACTCGGGGGGAGTACGAGGTCCAGCGACACCAAGAGGTGGTACAGCGACGAACCAGCTCAGTGGAGCTGTTAGAAGCCGATGCCTGGCTGAAGCTTGTCCGCCAGGGGAACATGGTAATAAAAGGCTTGGCTGGACCTTGTTTTAGGGAAGCGGCTCAGATGAACTAAAAAATGCAGTAGAAAACAGTATGTACACCCCTCAAAATGAAGACTTCCCCGGTAGACCGCAAAAACTTCTCATCTCCCCGCGAACCTAAAATATCTAGCACCAACCGAAACTCTCCTTGTTGCATCCACACCCTTAAACACTTGTTACCGATGATAAACCTGCGCTTATATGCCGGTGTTATTAGTCCAGCGACTAAATTATTATGATCCTTTTCTACTTTATCTCTTTATTAGTCCCACAAACCCGGGGCCGCCACTGCACGGCTCCAACCGCACTGATTTTCAGCTGTTTCTCTATTTCATCCCTTTGTTAGTCCCATGAACCAGGTGCCTGCTGAACCACCACCACCCCATTATTTCAACCTAAACCCACTCTCCTTCTGCCTCCCCCAAACGTTTCCTCCGATTACTTAGGGTTACCATTATATAAGTATAATAAAGAACGCTGTATGCTTTTTTTCTTCCTCGCCCCCACCTTCTTCTGCTGTATCTCATTCAACGTCCACTAAAATAGAATTAATACCAACTGCTTACCCACTTATTCCCATTATGAGTGACTATTCACGCACCGCCTCCTTGTCTTTGCATTTCCACCATCTACTCCGCGTTGACGGAAATGTAGCCCTCTCTTTTGCCATAATCAACCGTCGTTTTATCCCAAACAAATTCCGCCACTTAAAAAGCTTGGATACATCCTCAAACCTGGATATAATCTTCAGCACCGAGTTCCGGCTTAACGAAGACACACCTAATAGTGTGACTTCTGATTTAGGGGTACTAAAAACGACCACCGTGGAGGCGGCAGCCTTGTCTATGTAAGGCAGGGCTTATCAGTCTCCGTTCTAACGCATTCTACGTTTGAACTGATCCA
>LUCM01004715.1:0-45955 GCA_008360955.1 Fasciolopsis buskii | reverse complement strand
AGGCTACTGAGTGAAGACCCAAGTCATTTGGGATTTTTTCCTGGCCGTCTAAACGACCGTGTAGACATGTTTGGTGCGCACTTCGTACTTTAGAAGTTTAGACTACTGTCGCAGGGCTAGATTGGCTCGAAGCCAAACTTTGTTTCTGCAGGGACCAGCTGGGTGAAATAGACAGATTTAGTTACTTGAGTAGCTGTATCTCCCCTGGTGGCCGCATGTCGAAAAAAGTATCTTCGTGCAAGCATAAGGCCCGATTGGCATTTATTAATTTGAGACACACGTGGCGTCGGTGTGACGTCCGGTTATCGACCAAAGCTCGAGTGTACATGGCAACAGTAAGGTCGGTATTGTTTTACGGCTCTGAAACATGGTCACTAAGAACAGAAGATATGCGAAGACTTTCGGTGTTTAAACACCGTTGTATTCATAGTATTGGCAGAATAGGATGGGAGACTTGTGAGTAACTCACAAGTTGGGCGTAATGTACTGGGTCTTAGGGTTTAGTCCTCAGAACAGGTACTGAATTAGAATGGGTAGGGGTGGTTGAGACATGTTTTGCGCATGTTCACATAACGAATGCCTCATTTTATGCTGTTCTGCGAGGCAGGTAATGGTTGGGAGATGATTTGCGATAACCAGTTGATGATATGGTAAAAAGTGAACTGGCTCGTGTAGGTGCAGTTAGACTACCGGGTTAGGGTCCACGAGATCCCCTCGAGCAATGGTTAGAGATAATAGGTGATATGGCTCAGTGCCGCGATCAGTGGCGTTCTCGCAATTGAAACCTTTTTTCTTCTGTATACTTCTTTAGCTTAGTACTTTGCAATGGATCTTTCATTGCTCACCGTTCTTTTTTCTGTCTGAGCAGATGTTGCTTTGAGGTAGCAAACGTAACCGGAGGGTATTGGTGCAAAGTTAGTGGTTATATGAATTGAACTGAACAGGGGGATGAAGAAAATAGACTGGGACAGAGTCCCGACAGCGAACTCCTATCCCATAACTCTAAGCCACGTACGATCTACCACCCACAAGATATCCCAACAATTGAGAACACTTTCAAAAGTCTTCGGTGGATTGAATGAACAGACTCCACCTTTTTGTTCACGAAACAGACAGACATGACACACATTATATCGTGAACACAATAACACTTCACAAACACAATGACCCGTTTACTTGCTTCACCGCGAACATGCATCGACAGCATTCATTCATCACTTCAGATATTTATCTAAGCGGGGGTAATGTAGTAAATGAATGCGCTTTATTAGCATGGTATTCTATATCGTCTGCCTCACCGATGTAAACTTCTTGCACCTTCTGCCTATTTACGTTTTGAGAACAACTTAACGTGGCGGGCAAGCTCGTTTTTAGCTATTCGTACACATGCCAATACATAACATTAAATGTGGTTGGAGATGGATCAGTTTATTATTCTCCAGTTTGGACATAAAGATATTAGCAAACAATGGTCCCAGAGGAGACCCTATTGCCACTCCGCTATCGATGGATGTAGCTTTTCTGTCTACAAATGTTCCGATCAGCGAAACTATTAGTTACATTTGCGAGTACATTCAAGATAACGACATCTCCATAGGGATCCCACTGGATGAACTGAAACAACTACTCTTCGTGTGCACCAAAAATGTTCAATTTCAATTCAGTGGTGAAATGTACCACCGGCAAAAGAACGGAGTGGCAATAGGGTCTCCTTTGGGACCATTGCTTGCTAATATCTTTATGTCCAAACTGGAGAACAATAAATTGCGCTCACCAATCAGGCACTGTACCGTATACAACCGTTATGTTGATGATATACTATGTGTGGTAGATGAACATGCGGACAAACTACATGCTACACACGTTTAAGAATGTATATCCAAATGTACATTTTACACTAGAAAAGGAAACAGACCATAGCTTAGCATACTTGGATGTGCACATAAGACGACGACTAGATGGATCTGCACAACTATCAGTCTATAGAAAAGCAACGTGGAACGGACAGTACATTCATTTTCACGGCTTTGTGCCATTACAAGCGAAGAGGAACCTAATATGCTGTTTGGTTGATAGAACAAAAATATGTAAGGACGGCACAACTGAAAATGAACTTCGTTTCCTGCGGAGCGTGTTCGTACGAAATGGATACCTCGAAAGATTCGTAAACAAAACCATGGAAAAACACGAAGTAAGACGAAAAGAAATAGGACCAATAAAGAAACCCGTATATGTTCGTTTCCTTTACAAAGGTGGCACTGAAGCGGAAATTATCCGAAGGAGACTGTCAATTTCAATCAGTGGCACATTCTTTGTTGCACAGTCGAGTCAAATCACTCAGTGAACGTGAAAAGTGCTTTTCGCGCCATCTACAAAGTTCGGAGCAGACAATCAAGAACTGTCAAGCGTCGTAGATATGATATGCTCCAAGCCGATCAGAGCGTATCTCCGGGTATTCATTCAAGACTTGTTATCTCTCCCCACTGACTATCATTACGCCTACCCAATGCCTCTTCGTGGAGTGTTTTACGAAGGGAAGAAGAGGGCGGTAAATGCCCAGCGCTCTTCACCAAGTTCACTGAGCCCTGGTAATCAATCCAGGAGAGATGGATAAACCATGGTTCCAAACCAACCACGAACGAACCACAAAGCATAGGAGTGAATGCTTATTGGCATCTGAGAAGAAGAGGTGCAAGGGGTGCCAAAAATATCTAACAATATCCGTATGGTGCGTGAATTGAGCCACCGGCCACTTACCTCCCCAGTGGGACATAATCACTATCAACATCGTTCAGCGTTAAACAGCAAGGCAAGGCTCACTGACCGCTGCCTTTCCCCAGAGTTACACGTTTATGTAAAAAGAGTGAATATCCAAGGGGAACAGGAAGTGGACCCACACCGGCAGGAAAAGGTAAGACGATAATGTGGCCAACACACGAAACACAGTCTAACTGTACAAACGCACGCGTTTTCAATCATTCTGATTCGATAGAAAATGACAACACGATCGCCACTGTTCACGGTCCACTGCCATATCCTTCAGTGTCTCCAGCCACCTAGTCGACGAGTCTTTCGGACCCCAACCACGAAGGCGTGAGACACCTACTTTACCTAACTTCGCTGTACATTTTTTCATCCCACGTTTTCACGTCATCTGTTGGCCTCCGCATGGCTTCTTCCATTCCTTAGGAGGAACACAAAATAGGGCACATTATGGTAGACGAGTGTTCGCCACACGCAACACGTAGTCTACTTAGTTTCATACGCTGAAACAAGCTGTTCTCAGAAGTGGCACCAAATACCAGATTCCTAACCTCAATATTACTCACCCGGTCACTCCATCCAATTCTATCCATACTACGTAAACATCCAACTGACGAACATCGCCCACACGCATACTCCACGTCTCGCAACCGTACAACAGAACTGAACGCACTGCAGCATAGTACACACGACCTTTCAACTTCAGTGAAGTATCAGGCCGACGCCACAAGTGCTTCAGTCCAGCGTAAGCTGTCCGAGCCTTGGACATACGCATATTTACCTCCACTCCCGAGCTACCATCGTTGGACACGCAGCGACTAAGGTGGGTGAAACGGTCCACAGTCGTTATTTCCTCTCCATCCAGTATCAAGTTAGGCGCTGCTGTCGTCCAGTCCTGTAACAGTACTTTGCACTTTGAAGGTGCAAAGCACATGCCAAAGCGAGCAACCGATCTCGACAGTCTATCCAGTGCCCGTTGTGCATGGTCCGCGGATTCGAACAGGCACACGACGTCGTCAGCGTAATCTAGGTCGCATAGCTTCCCTCCATTTTGCAGTTTGACTCCTACATCCCGGAGACCTCCTAAAGCATCTTCCATCACCTCGTCCATGACGAAGTTGAACGGGAATGAAGAGACGGAACGTCCTTATCCAACGCCGCTAGTCTTTTCGAATGAACATGACAGTTCACCATAAACCCTCACGCTACCATAGGTATGCAAGCACAATGCTTCCAACAGGTTTACGAACTTCACTGACACCCCACTTCGGTAGAGAGCACTGAATAGTGCTGGTCGATCCACGGAGTCGAAAGCATCTTTCGAGTCGAGGAAGACTACGATCGCAGGGCGCCGGTGCGTGTGGCGCATTTCTAGCAACTGCCGGAGAGTGAATATCTGGTCGATGCAGCCTCGACCTAGACGAAATCCGGTCTGCTGTTCGCGGATCGTCGTCAAAGGGCGCAGCGTTCTCGAGACGAACACTTTAGTAACTATCAGAATTAAACTAACCCCACGATGATTGCTACAGTAACTCCGTGTTCCCTTCTTGAAGATGGGTACAATCAGTGACTCGCCCCACGATAACGAGATTCGCTCCTCGTTCTAGATATAGTGAATCAAAGAGGTAAGTGATGTCACTAGGATTTCCCCACCCAATTCGGAAAGAACTGGGGGAATGTCGTCGGAACCGGCTGTTTTTCCGCTCTCCAGAAGCCGAATATTGGACTGCACTTCCACTTCTTTTGGAGGATCAAGTGACACCTCCCAAGGACTCACAGCTCCGGACGTCGGACTAAATACGTTAGCGTGTGGCCAGCTGAACTGCTCCTTGAAGTGCTTTGCCCAGCGGTCCAGCCAATATCGTATTCAAAGGTGCCTTTGCTTTGGAATGTCTCCTGCCCATGGGGCGTATCTCAGTTATGACCTTACGGTTGGTCTATCGGTGCCATTCATTACGAAGCAGAAATCAGAACCCCAATAAACTAGAACAAGTTTAACTTGCGAAAACGCAGTCAAGTGACCACCGGTATAACCAGAGTTAGGGAACTAAGGTTAAACGTAAAAATAACTTGTATCTACTGGGTGACAATGCAATCGGCACTCCACCTCTCAGGAAGTCACATAGTAATAGAAACCATGGGAACTCTACGACAATCATCATCATCGACAATGAAACGACCTCGATAACTAAGCAGCGTCAATCTAACGCCAAGCTAAATCTAACTGCGGGGATTATGAAACCCGTAACACCTCGAGTAGATACATAGATGGATTGTATATTGACAAAACCTAACGCATTTGGGACCTCACCTCTCTCGGTAACTCAGCGAACTGGACAGTCAAGCGACAAGCCCCTCGTGGCTTACAATGGCATCACGTTGGCAACGAGTGGCTAAGGTTTGGCTGTCCAACTGCTAAGCGTTGGACCGAATGACCGTCACCACATTGAGTATACGTGAAGCTGTCTCGTGGTGTGCAAGATGGCGGGGGAATCGCTTACGCCCTAAGGTAAATCGATCATTTTCCCATATTTCACTCACAATTTAAACTTATCATATCGCAATGACTCACCAAGTTACCAAAGGTGTTCCTAATGAAGATACTTTCGTTATCTCGCGAAGTACAAGTGTATACGTTTTGAAGGTAGTAGAGAACATAAAAATATCTCTCTGTATCACGCGTTAGTTTGTTTTTCGCACGCGTCCATTAGACCATACAGAAACTTGCGCAGTTGGTCATTAGTTTCGTTAGCAAAGGGTTGCCCAAACCTTAGCTCCACAGGCGATGGGCTGCGCTACGTAAGAGGTCATGGAACACTGAATAATGTTGGTAGGAAGAAATATGCTAGGTCTTTTTCCGAAACGAAAATTATTTTTTCCGTGAAAGCAACGAAATTTACCCTCTCGATGAGATCACTCCTTACCTAGCCATGACAACAGATAACACAAACGACCTTACCATTGCCTTCAAAAGGTACCGCAGAACTTTAGCCGGCCGCCTTCAGTTCAGTTCAGTTTAGTTGGAACAGGACATTAGTGATCGGGTGGCCAAACGAGCATCCAGGATACTTCCAGTGGCAAGCAGGAAAGCCGCTATCCACTAATTTAATTATATCTGTTCATTTTTGCCCTGCAGTGCCTGATCGGACATTAGGGTATGACTAAAAATGGGCGATTGGACTCTTTTCATCTTCCAGGCTTCAAACAACTGTCACGCCTTCGTTCAGTAACACCGTCTAGTTTTTTGCCAGTAGCAACGGCAAAGCTAAATACACGCAATTTTGCAGCATGGGTAGGGGGCTAAACTTCTATCTCCAGGAGCACCTCCTTCATTTCGCTTCCATTAGCTTCTCTAAAGTCTGTCATATGGATCGACACGTTCCTCTGTCAACTTATTTAATGAGTTCACTGGTATTTTGCCGAATACTTTCATTCTTACCTTCAATCTTGATCGTGAATTCCATAATTTTGACGTATTTGTTCTCGTTCAATAAACATTGACCAGCTCGAAGAAATCTGCTAATATACCTGGCAGGCCTTTCAATATTTCAATGCATCACCCAGATCCCCGCAACCTTGCCCAGTGAGAAAAGCCCCAACCTCTTTAACCTTTCATTATGTCCCGCGTTGCTGACCTTCCATCATTCCGGTGGCTGACCGCCGCCCTAATCTAGCCACACTTTTGGAGACATGGTGCCCAAGCCTGGACGCAATATTCTAGATTGAGTTTGAGGATAGCCCTGCACAGCGGCACAAACAAATCCGGCTTCCTACAGATATGGCACGTGTAAGACTAAGAGGTCCTTTCCTGGCTTCATTGGCTGTAACCCACCACTGTTCAGTTCGATTAAAGTCGGTTGTTATTTCTGCCTCTAAACCCTTAGGTCTTCGTGGTCGATCCCAACCCGAATAACCCACCTTCCTCCGCTTTTTATCCCTTCTGAGGTTCAGCTAGTAACTGACTTTTGTTTTCATTTTTGGGCTTATCCCTCTTGCACGCCAGTCCTAATGATCTTGATTAGACGGTCGCCATTTAGGCTGCGTTAGTGAGCACACAAGCTTTACATCATCCTCAAATATGGCTAATCGCCATTGTAACTCACTCAGCTTCTCATTTTTGTGGAGCAGGAATGTAGAAGATTCCGGTGCCGACCAGTAACACACCTCTGGTGACTTGTAGTTCATCAGAGCCCTCGCGTCTCTCCCGAATAAAGAGTCGTATCAAGAGATCCACCCATTTATAAAGCCGTCCACCCATTTGGAATATCTGTATCAGTAACTGCAGCAGCCTTTTATTTACCAAATGAAAAGCCTTGCTGAATTCCAAGTAGCAGAATTTCAATGGTTTCCTCGCGTTCTAGTCTGCAGGTGACTCCATTCCAGAAGCTTTGCGGATTTAATAGACATGAATTACTTTTCGTGAACACCAGCTGCCCTTCACAATATCAGATTCTTCCTTAGGTACTTGCACAGGCGCTCCCTTGTCAATTTCTGCAGGCCTATGCAAAGAATGCATGGTTGATGTACATCCTGATAATTCTATACTTGTGCCTTTCCCCCATGTGTTAAGCCACCATTGGTAACTTCCAATCAAAAGGAAGTACCCCAGATCTAACCCGACAACTTACAATTAACACAAACCAGCTGCACCACGGGATGATAACGGCTGGAATTGTGCTCTCTTGCCCCACCGACCTGTTTGCATTCAACCCCCGCAGTACCCTCATCGCATCCCTCTCAGTTATCAGTATCTCAGGGACTAGCGCTTCTACCAAATTACTAGCCTACTAATGCTACTGCGAATCCTTCCCGTACACATTCCTGAAGAATAAGCTGACAGTCGACTCCACCGTTCTCGTTCTTACAAACACACCTACAGTCTACTACCTCACTGGCCACCACCTCATCTTCGAGCGAGCCATTTGACTGAACATACTGGTAGTAAATCCTTGGATTCCATTTAACTCTCATCGCCAAACGTAGTTCAAATGCCCCGTAAACCTTCCTCTGAATGCCCACATCTGACTTTCTATGCTTCCCATAACGCTGTCAACCTATTTCTTCGGACTGCTTAACACGCACTTCAGCTTCTGTCACTGTTCCCAGTGGTCCTACCTACTGATGGAGTCCACCCACTTGATTTGACTTTGCCTCCGCTCTCGCAGTGGAGCAATTCTGTCGCGTAGTGACGTTGCACTGAACTTCATCTTTCGCCACGTTCTCCACCAAGGCATCGTCGTCGATCTTCTATTTCAATTCTCAGGCGGCCGAAATAAGATCAACCATATGATGATTTATTTCCCACTGTTGCAAGTCTCTACCGCACCGTGAAATAGCTGGACAAACCAGCGGTACCACGGGTCGAAGCCCAACACACAGCAGGCAATTCGAAATGGAAGGGCGGTCATAGACTTGCTGTGGAGATTGACAGCATATGCGGCTGACTTAAAACCTTTGGTGGAGATTTCGGCCGGTTCCAAGTTAGAGTTGGCTTCCTCCCTTAGAACCTACAGTGAGACGATATTGTCTTTCTCCTGTTAGAGCCTAAACAGACCTTGTTCATGACTTTTCTAATCAGAAAAGTTGTAGCCTGGGTCAACGGGCGTCCCTTTTCATGCTCAGAAGGGCTATACCATCCCACTGTCCTTTGAATTCTCAGAGGTTCTTCAATGTGAGGCTATCGGCTGCTCGAATTTAAAAGGCACTGGGGGGACCACTTTCGGCAGTTTTAGACAGTTGCTGTCCCGAACTGAATAAAAAGATGAATAGGCTCCAGCGCGCCAAGAAAAACACTTTATTGATCCAGTTCAACTGGCCGAAAATTGAAGCTCGTAAGGAAACAGTTGAAAACGGTAAGAGGAGTGAATGTCTATGCAGGTTGAAGTAAGGGTGCGGAATCTTGGCAGACAGTTGACGGTGTTAGAAAAGGATGAGGGATAGGGTAGTCCATACGGTGTTCAAAATAATCTTAAGCTGATTTGCGGTGAGAGTACAGGCCTCCCCTAATAGCTTGTCCCATGTACAGTTAAGTTAAACTTGCACAAGACAAAATTGTCCACAGTGGTCAAAAGAGAACTTAGGCTAGTTTCCCATGAGCAAGCTTTCTTGGCTTATAACACTCCACGGCATTTGTAATTCATTTTTTCATGCACTGACATAAGGTGCAAGGATTTTTAACGTTCTGCTGACTATGTGGGAAGAAACTTCCCTGGAACTCTTGCATGCTTTGGGCTTTTTTCGCTTGAGGCTGTCACTTCCGTGTCCCGTTTCGTTCTCACGCAGACAAAGGTTCGATTTTGTTATCGGCGTCTTTTTGTACCTCAAGTGCTTCCCTAACTTTAATCTGGGTCATGCCGTCACACAGGAGTCGGCAGAACAAGCGTCTTCAGTCACTTTGTTTTGACCTGGCAATAGCCATGTTCGAGCGTGCAAAATACTTTACCGAAATAGCTGAAAAACTGGCAGTAGGCGAAACCCGGCATTAGAACGTTTGTTTGCCGTTTGATGATTTAAGGCATCCAGCGCCTCACGGTCACCCACTTATATAGCAAGACACGGATCTCAGCAGACACCAAGGCCAGCCCAGCGGCGAGGTGGCCTGACGCTACCCCCGCCGCTGCCACGTTATTGACGGCCCCTCTCTAAAAGACAAAAGCATTTCATACAGCGCAGTCGTATTCATTGGCTCAAGGAATACCAACCGACACTTTCATTGCAGTGTACAGAAAAGTGAAAAGGAGACGAAGGAAAACTGATCCAATCTTGTATGCTCCTCTACTGCCAGTTCCGATTTCAGCCGACAAGCATCTCCGTACATGCATTTTTCTTTTTGCTTGCTGTGCCCTACCTGTGACCGAGTGCAAAGAATTGCACCGGAAGAATAATCAGATTCTTAGTTTAGTCGTCATTTATAGTTATCTTTCTGGCGAAACAGCGGGCCAACTAGGATAGCACCTAGCCCTCAGCTGGGTCGAGATGTCACTCCTTAAATTTCCCTCCAAAAGGGGCCCTTGTAACGACCTGGAGCGGTTCGCACTGGAGGCAACAGATATGCCCTGGGGCGAGGGTTTGAAGGATGCATGAATGAATTTACCAGAGTCTCTAAGTTCCTTCTCTTTTTCTAACTTTCTGGTGTTCCCTCAGTTTACATGCCGTGACATTGAGGGGCCTAAGAGAAACAATTTCTTGTTTATATCGCCATCATGTTCGTCTCCAGTTAACCATCCAGATGTGAATAGTGCCAAAGTCTGTTTGGGTGCCAAAAACCTTTGTATCTTCTTCGAACGAGAAGCAGACGGTCAAACCATTTATAAAATCCGGGAATAAAAATGATCTCAGTGCCAAAACTTAGGAACGCATTACCTGCACTTGTTTCCGAGGATCTTGCGTTGTCTACTCGTACACAAAAGCTGCGATTAGTGAGAAATTTGCGGATTTGCCTGAGAAAATTTCCATCTGTTTTTTACAGGGAGCCTTCTTGGGGCAGCCTGTTGTTGAGCCAGCCGAAAGCCTCCTGGAATTCAAGGAAGCGGATTTGCTACCAGTCACCTTGATGAGGCCTTGCATCCGCTTTTTGGAAAAACGACAAAAAATTGATGAGACGGAACTTTCCCCTCAAAACACATGCCGATGTGCCCCGATAAATTTATGCTGAATTTGTTTTGTGCAAGGTCTTTTCCCAAGCGCCCCCAGTTACTTTAAGCTCAGTGGAAAGTAAGCATTCTCACACCCATCAATCTTGTGGATAAGAACTTTTTCGCCAATTTCCAATCTCCAAAATCCCTGAATGCTGACGATCTATATTGATAGATTGAAGGGACTTGCCAAGGATGGCTCAAACAGACCAGCTAGAGGCGTTAATATCTCAGCGTCCGTTCCGATAGGTTCCGCAGACTTGTCTATCTAACCTTCGGAGTACTTTCCCATACTTTCGATCTCACGGTTATGATGCGCATTCTGAGAGGATTAGGGGGCGAGGACGCAGTTAGTCAGGTTCCCCTGTACTTCCCGTATATTGAACCGAATTATCTTAGTTGAGAATTAGAGTTCCCGTTTGCCTGGGTGCCATGCACAAGCTCGAATATTGAACATTTCGAACTGGTGCTCTCATGGTTTTCCTTGATCCCACTTAGCTGAGATACCCTGTGCGTACTCCCTTGACTTGGTTTACCAGTCCCTGTTAGCACTGAACCTTGCAAGCTTGCAAGCAAGTCTAAGTTCTTGCTCCGATGAACGCAGGTTAGCGACAGTGACCCTGATTGTTCGAAAAGCCGACTGTGACAGATGCACTTAAGAGGAGCAAACTTCTCCAAAAGGAGGGCGGGGATTTACTTAATATGCGCCCGTAACTCGTCATCGTTGGCGTTTGGAAAATATCAGTAAGGGTTTCTTGCCCTAAACACAGGCCTTCCAAGACCCACCTTCTTGAAGGTCCCTAACCAGTTATCGAGAACTAGTCTGTTTTCATCACCTACCTGGGCCGTGTTAAACCATGGTCACTGGATCAAAGAGGACAACGTCGTGAAGAAGCTTGAAAAACTAATTCTTATTACTTTCGTTAACGATGGACTGCTTATGGTTCTTCATCGGTTTTGCTGATGGAAAAGCTGAACTGGAGTTTATTCATATGCCCGACAGATTCCATCCTAGGGAGAAAACCCGCTTTTTAATCCTGCTTTCCAGTCCACCTATGGTGAACTTATAATAAAATATGTACATTTCTCGGGAAGCATGAGCTGTGCCGCAGTCAAAATATGACATGGAAACATACATAAACAGCGGGGTTAAGTGTTGGCAAGAATACACGCCTATTAGACAAGTGGGAAGGGGCGAAGACATGGCTCCGCACTACGCAAGTTTGATAAAAGACTATTGGCTAATGGAAAGGTGTCAACGAAAACCGCATCACAAAAAATGACAGCAGACGCACGAGAACGGTTTGTTCATGTGCATCAGTACGCAATGGCTTGGGGCAGAGGGCATGAAGCTTGGTGTCCGCCGCAAAGCACATTTTTTGGCCAGTAAGTAGAACAGAGTTGGACTCACATGCGACCGAGAATTGGATGAAAATAGCACCGGAAATTCTGCAATTAAACTGAATTATGGGCACGATCAAATGGCGTGCAAGATGGACGAGCGGCTTTCCAACGGTCGAGAACACCCAAAGAGGACAACTTGGTGTGAAATGGAGAAACAATAGTGAGAAAAAATAAAGCGAGGACCATTACTGCTGAAACGAAAAAAAGACCAGGGCAGGCAAATTACTCTTGGTACATTGAGAAAGATGGGTTAACTGTGATGATACCGGGGAGAAAAAGCACTTAGATTCTATAGACGCTGATAGTAAATAAATATATGTGGTGAACATGTGAGTGGTGATGATTTTTACAGTCATAAATGCGTGGATCGGAGGCTATGGTTTATCACGTGGTGTCGGTGGTTTCCATTTTTGGGATGGGAGGGAGCATCCAAATGGACAGGTAGGCAGCTGCAACCAAACGTGATACAAAGTAATAAAGGCGACTTGCCTGAGTTAATGATAACTAGCGACGCGTACTGCCTTGCTCTCGCTGGTTGTGCGTCCAAGAGCTGGACTGTGAAATCATCAGATGACTACGGGAAGGTTGGGATCGGGAGGGGTTTTGTATTCTCCTAGCTCTGGGATTTGCAATAGCGTGAAGCAATGTGATTCGGAGGCCATCAGGTATTTGACCAGGGCCTAGGTGCAAGCTTGGGTTCTGTAAGTGGCATCTGGACTGTCTTATATTGGGACTGATGACATACGGCATTCTTTTATGGTGGTAAACGGGCGGCAGCCAGGCTATCATCCAAAGGTGTGATTTTGGCAGAATCGTATTGGGCACTATGGGGTGACTGTAGCATTTTTCGGTTGCCTGGACTGCGACTCTTAGGGCCAGTCCGTGTGCAGGGGTTTAGATTTCGGTCGGCGAACAGATGATTGGCCTAAAAACTGGGTAGGAATGAAGACGAATTGTCTGAAATGTGTCCTCGCTGGCGGATAAGAAAATCTGGCAAGAGAAGAAAAACGGCTAAACTGGTGAGGATGCGTGGGAAGTCTTTCAGTGCCATTTAGTGACTTCTACTTTGTTCTGAAAGGAGTTATATGACAGAGTGTGAATTGCGTCGGAGAAAACTGAACAGAAAAGCTACATTGGGAGCGTAAAGTTACCTTTGCTTGCTGTATGAAATGGTGGGGATATAATCTGAGTTAGGGCGGTAGATTTGACAGTAACAATGGTTTGCGATAATATTTGAAGGACCAAGGGAATTTAAAAGCCAGTGATCATGCTGGATTTTTTACGATGGCTTGGATCTGATGTATTAACATCTCAGTTTATGCAAATCCTCAATGGCCGATATGATATTTTTCCCCGGGGGGGGGGCATATGACAAAAGCAAATTGAGTAAGGCGGGAAAAAACGCAAAGGACGGAGGCTGACAACTGTACACTGCGCTTTGTTGTGATGCCTGTTTTCAGACTTGGCTTTCCTGTCTTTTAGTTTACTGTTTCAGGTAGGCCATATAGCTGGCTGGTGATATGCGAGCATCGAAATTATTGAAAACAAGGTGACAGGAATGACCAGCTGTGCAGCTTTACGCACTGTCATCCTTCATTTTCGGTGCTTTGCATAACATGGTAAACACAACACAAGTCGGTCATTACGTTAGGTGAGTATCCGTTCAATCCTTCAGAGATCGTGAGTCAAATTCTTGGGTAGGTGGCAATTAGAAAAATAGTATGAGAAAGATTGACTGAAATTCGACAGTATTTGCACCAAAACATTAGCCCAGTCAGCCGTTTTGTTTTCCGAGTTCAGTTTTTTCGCTTTATTCAAGAGGTATAGGAAAGCGCGTGCCACTGTTAGATGGCCGAACATCCGAGAACGCTACCCACCGTGGTTTCACACCAAACTGCGCCGGGTCCGTCAGCCGCAGCGGTTACTAAACGAACTGAGAAATGGGTCGCACGTGACGGCTCAGGCGGGCCGAGAGAAGCCAGCAGCTTACTCTTCATTTGTATGGTATATCAAAGCTGCAAATCAAACTTCTATAGCCTTATGCGGCATTCATGGACAAATGAGAAAAATCCGGACACGATTTCTCCTGAAACCCTACGATCGCAGTTTAGTCCCGGAGTAATTTGGAGCAGGAGCTTGGACATTATCGCCACACAAGGCCGATGACTGGTGCAACTGGCGTTTTGTGCTTAGAGGTAATGCCACTCGTCGTGAGTGGGCCGTTCCCAAGACTGAAGAGCAATCATAACAAAATAAGATTACAAACTGAAATATAGATTATCGATATAAATATCAAAAGCAAAGTACCGACAGGATAAATTACTGATAATTAGCCGTTTTTATAGAAAATCAGGTGGGTTTAGGAAGTAGCTTGCGCAGATCAGGAAGAGTCTAGGACGGCACGGTTGCCAACAGGCGCCAATACCATGGCACATAATAAGAGCGGCAATAAAGGAATGTTTGGAGACTACGAAGTAGGAAATGAAGGCTCGGAGAAGAGTCAGGTATAGAAGTGCTGAATGGAATTTAAGCAAGCCGGAAAGAACGGAACAGGCTAGGATAATCAGGACATCGTCAGCAGATATCAAGCAAAGTTGCCAAATCACGCACCAGACACCTCGGAACTGTTCTGTGGAGACCAACAATGTGGAGAATTTCTGTCTTCTAGTTTTTACTTCGGGGGAACGTGGCCTAATTGCGATGATCAGTGAGGAAGAATGTTGCGGACCGCAGACCAAAGCTGGTGAGAATAAGGACTGGTAGAGTAATTGACAGGTACGCTGTGGTGTTACCTACGTTGTAATGAGACTTTCCAAAGAAAGTATACAGTTATGCACGCGAAAGCATAACTATGTCTTTGTAAACACAACTGGGCAATTTGGTGGAGAGGATAAGTTGAAACATTTGGACAAGGAAGTCTTTAATTGTGTTAGAATCTGACATGATCGGACAGTATCTGGCAACCTATTCCACGTGATAGGGCAGAGTTTTGAAGAATTTTTACTCGAAATGCTCTTCGAAAAGTGGTATTAAAATGGATAACAGCCGAGATCTGAGTGGATAAGAAGAATCGTTAGCAAACCGAATGGGGTTTTTGGATTGCAAACTTAGGAGCTTCAAAACAAATGTGTGGTTCCGCTTGACCCGAACCAACCAAAGGAGATCAGAGCATAGAAGCTCGCATCGTTCTCCGTAACTAAGGCTTGATGTTGGACCAAGAAGTTTATTTGCGCATGGCCGTTGTACTTTTTTTCTCGCTACCCGATCAACTTTGAGCACGTCCAAAAAGTTTTCTGGCAATACTAAATTGAGGTCTAAAATTTGATTTGCATAGCAACGGCTTACAGCTTAGATTGCGGAATGTTTTAGCAATGAGGTTGTTAGTGCTGTTTGCGTTTGCGATTTGGCAAGCCACTTGCTAGTGACAGCTAGTTAAGCCGGAGTACTAGAAGCCCAGATCTTTTACACACTGAGCAGTTAGTTTTGTGAGGCCATTTTATAAGAAAACTTTTCGGGGAATTTGACAATTGTAAGCCAGAATAGCGCTTATAATTGCAGATAATTGCATTGACCATTGCCAACATCACGCTTCTAGTGAGTTTGATTCCCTCGTTTTAATGGCCATGATCTGGGGTGAGGAGGATAGATCGAAAGGTTAGACTCGCCTGACTTCGTCAGGGAATAACAAAAGTGTGCCGCGGCGTATTGCTCTAAAAAGTCATCTAATTAGAGCAGGGATAGCAAGAGGCCATGGAAACTGCCCTGTGATACACCGCTGGTGATTCGCTGCGGTAAGAATAGGGTTGCGTTAACATTGACAACCTGCGAGAGTTCAGAGAGAAAAGAAGTCAACCAAGAGTAGAGCGGATCTGCCAACCCACAGTATTTGTCTTTTAATATCAATCGTCCATATGGTATGCGATCAGACACCTTGGTCTTGTCAATGTGGACGATTACAGTAGTCTTTCTCCTAGCGTCATTTGGGCTGACCACATAAAAATGAAAGCTGCTCAGGGTACGGGATCTGTGCTTAAGAAAACCATGCTGGGATTCACCAGTGACGTCGGTGGTCTTGAGAAAGCCAATTAGCTGGCCCTTGACAACCCTCTCGTTGAGTCTAGCCAAGGTGGGTCTGTGTTTTGATTTGGATCGCACAGTGGTCTATTTTCGTGAACGGAAACAATGGTTGAAACTTTTCATTGGTCGAGTATTACCCCAGCTGACGTAAAGGTGATAAGCAGCTTTAACAGAAGAAGTGCTATTTCGGGTTTGCCGAAGCGGAATAAGGTAGAGGAGACACCGTGTGCGCCAAATCAGTACGGTGGTTTTTCTACTTAAAAAGAACAAACTCCATTTTATTTCTTGTCCAATGTAGCCCGAAAACTGGTCGTTTTCGTCTGGCGTTCATGCATGATAGTGGTCCACGCTTATGATGGTAAACACTCTAGGGCCGAGTGACATATTTACAGGCATTGTTTGTATGATTGAACAGCCAAGAAACATATCTTCAAGCTGATGATGATGCGCGACTGTCATCAGAGGCACCTTGGATCCTCGTTTCATTCCGGCATTAACTGATCCATCCATGGGGGCAAAGAAAGTCGCTGTTTACCTGACTGTCTAGTTAAAACATGCAGCTGAAGTCGGCAGATTCCTCTTGGAATCGTTGCCAATTATTTCCTACGGTGTAATCACTGCTGTAGAATAAATTTAACTCCCTTTTCACTTAGCACTTAGACTTCCTTTGTGACTGTTAATCTGGCGTTCTACGCCCTCGTTTTTTGGTACTATTTCCGGAGCGACCGGCCGGCTGTAGTTCAATGGCAGTCTGAATCTGTTTATTAACCTCGAAAAAAAATGATTCCGTGTAATAGGTACTCTCTAAAGCCTACTATTCTAAAGGAAAGCGGACCTGTGCACCCGCTTGTTTGGTTGCGGGCTGCGCCGCTTTCCACTGAGTTCTGTAATGAAGGCATTATGCATATGTGCCTCTGCGGGCTTTGCGCCACATCACCGGGTTCCACTCTAACCCTGTTGTTTTTGACCGAATAGATTCTTATGGCCTTTGCATAGATATGGCCCCTATACAAGGTTTAAAGTTCTCCACTAGCTTGACTCTAGAGACGCCCTATTGAGTATTTGGGTTCCGTGTGTCCAAACAAATCATTTATTTCTTAATCTTGCTGCTCGGTAAGCACAGAACCAAGAGGAAATCAACCAGCGTTTGACGTAGACACTGTTCGAAGGCTTCTTTTGGCATGCAGTAAGCAGCAATTCCGGTAATCTGCCCCAGCGTGGACTAATTCGGATCAACAAAAGCCTGCCACTCAGTTGTTACCTACCGCGGGGCATTTGTAGCTTCGGCTCGCGCGTGTGTGAGCAACTCTCCAAAACTTGATAACCTCTCGGTTTCATAGGTCTTTCAGGAGCCTGATAGTTTGCATCTAGTCTTTTCCACTTCGTCTGCGTTTCACCGAGTATATACTTAGGTCTTATGGTCGTTATGCGCAACGTTTACGTCGCAGCTCAACCGCCATCAGACCTTCTGTATACAGCCTCAATCCTTTTGTCAACATGGGGCCCAAGACTGTACACAGCACCCGAGGGGGAACATCAGTGCCTTTCACACGGGCAAAATTACCTTCCCTCTATTCAATTTCAAAGATATACGAAGTTTGCTCAGCATTTCTCTGGTATTCTTGCCCACAACCTGAAACGGACTAGGTCGCTGGAAGCTGTGCTTGGCGATCACTCCAAGTCCTTAACTTCTGTAGTGCAACGCAGCGGTTTATTTCCAGTCTGGTCCAATTTTGTGGTGAGCAGTTGGCGTTTATCAAGATCTGATGTTGTGTCTTAAATAGACTCTCATTTTAATGCTTTCAAATGCGTTTCTTTGATACGAAGAAATCATCTTCAAAGGTGAAGCATGGGTTATTCGGTCACTGTGCCAAGCCATTGATAAATATGAAGAGTTTCATACTTCAGAAGCTCGAGGTACCCTGCTTGTTTCACCCAGTCTAGATTCTTAGTTACCTACCCTCGGCTGCTTAGTAATGGCCACGTTCACCGCCTGGCTGAACCGGATATATAGAAAGCTAATAGGCCATGATCTAGAAGAAAGTGGCCCAATCAGTGGCAGTCTTTCTAAAATTCAGATAACAGAACTCGCCTGTATTAACTTAGCCTATTTGGTGGGTTTCTTCCCCTAAAAACCCCAGGAAACCACGTACCGCGCAGACGTTTATTAAACACTGGCAGAATTGCTCACCAAATTATTCTTTTTAAGCACTTAAAAAACAGTGACATCAGGCCTACCGGCAACTAGTTGACAACACTTTACTCAGAGGCCGATCTGTGCGTCACTACCATCCATCTGGAGCGAGATCACCATCCCTTTTGTCCCAACTATGGTTTTTCCAAGGCCTCCGAATTGTTTTGCATCAGCTACGACGAAGCAGAGCCAGATCCAGTAAAGACCACTGAAGATTACTTAAAACCCTTCGCCACCGATTTTGAGAAGTTCACGCTTGCGAGGGAAAGAAGCGCTTTAATGGCCCAGAGGAATTCCATTTTGGGAGATGGACCCTCAGCTATCCAAAGGTGTCAGACATTTCTAAACTCGGATGGTAACGCTACTACAGTGCAACACTCGTCATTTGTGGTGGCATCGCAGAAGGCAGTAGGGATGTCATGTGGCAAGAGTAGCGATGAGTTAACATTTTATTTCTAGCCAGGTGAAAACAAACTATCAGCAGGGGTGCCCTCTCGAACCTTTCCCCCTCTTTGTTCCGCTAAAGTTAACTGCCCGTTGCGCCTTCCCGCAAAGCAGCCGCCTCAGGAATTGCCCAAATGCCTCCTAATTAGGGGGTCGACTTGTAAACCAGCTGGATGTTGCCGCCCGTGAGGGTTCAGTCAGGTCGCTGTGAAAGTAGGGTCGATCAGAAAACCGAGGAGCCTATACAAGGAAAGGGGAGCTGTTGGGTCGGCCGGGCATCAGTGGACTGATGCGGTGCGGTGGCATGGGCATTCCAGAGGACTGTAAACAAACCGGCGAACGGCGCTCTTTTGTTAAAACCGGTAAACACAACTCTGTGGCGGTTCTTGATATCGAAGTCACACGTACAGTGTGGTTATGGGCAGATAGCCATTCTTTTTCAATACGAAGTTATCTCATCCTTGCTTCCCACTGCTTTTGTGGTCAGCCTATTGGACATTGCTCTCCCGTATACCAAAGCTCTATGCCGTAAGCATTTCCAGTCATAGGACAACACTACCGATCTAACATCCACAGGGTGTCGAGTGACAGTCGCTAAAGGATTAAGTTAGCCAGTCTGACGTTCCGGCATAATTCAATACCATCATTCCCTTCTCCCGCCTCCATCCAATCTCCCGACGACGGAGAAATTAAAAAATGCAATCCGCGTTCACCTGTCTCGTTTTGTGCAGAGGCCTGTGGCAACACCTGCGGCGATATTCTGACTCACCAAGACTAGTGATCTGTGGCGCGGTTGATTAGGTTCAGTTATGCATCTCTAAGGGTCAGTAGAGTGCTAAAGTTTGGTAACATGTCAATAGAGGACGCAAACCGGGCAAGAAGCACGGTGGCAATCATGACCTAAGGTCGTATTTTGGAGCTGACTGGAATCGCCTACCTACCCTAGTTCGTAATTCAAACTGGGACGCATTTTTTCTATCAACAGAAGTACAACCGGCCGCTGATCAGTTCTACTCCAACCTGCACAAGTGCCTTGAAGCCATTACTCCGTCCCACACGCTAAGCATGCCGCCTAAAAGAACTTATCGTGACCGAATAAACTGTAAGCTCGCTAACCTCCAGCGGGTTTTTTCCAAGGCCAGAGATTTTTCACCGTTCCTGCAAATAAGTCGATTACCTAAGACCCTAGAAATAGTACTGGACTACAGAAGCAAAGATCAGGAGCTGCAAGCTCTAAACTAGCCAAACCCAAACACAGCACCGGCAAAACTGCTTAGACGCAGAACTAACTCTGGGTCCTCAGCTACTCAAGTCCCGTACATCATTCAGAACAACAGATATGTAAACAACCCACAGCAGATTGCAGAATCTTTCGGTGAATTCTTCGCATCTGCTCTGGTAAACGATAACAATCCCTCTACCCCATGCCAATCTTGCTCAACTACAGAGTCGTACTCAACAGTTGTATTTCTTCCGATGCTGGTAAAGACCAAAATTGGCTACCACCCTGGACCTGATTCATTGCCTCAGGCTGCGTCCGCATTAGGCGGGGGCGATATCCCAATTTTGTTAGCAAGCATGTTCAACTTATCCATTCAGTGCCGCACCTTCCCGTCACAGTGGAAAACCTCTGTGATTATGCCCGCTTACAAAAAGGGTTCACGCTGCAAACTATTGCCCAATAAACCACACCCCTATAGTTTCCAGGATCATGGAGCGCCTGATTAAGAATAGTCTTATGGCCTTCCTTCTAGAACATAAACTTATTAACCATGGCCAGCATGGCTTCCTTCGTAAGAAATCCTGCGCTACTTGCATGACTGACTGCCTGAACACTATCACCGAGGCCTTGAGTACTGGGAGATCAGTTATAGTAATCTTTTTAGACATGACGAAAGCTTTCGACGGAGTGTCCCACCCTAGGTTGCCATGAAAATGGCATCATACGGCATTGTTGATCCAATGCTGTCGTGGTTTTCATCTTATTTGTCATTTAGAAAGCAGATAGTGCAAGTAAATGGCTTAATATCTGAACCTAGATTAGTGTCCAGCGGTGTGATCCGAGGCAGCGTCCTGGGCCCCCTGCTCTTCCTGTTGTGCGTTAATGATGTCTTCGATGTTATTCGAAACGGCACTCCGTTTCTCTTCGCAGACGATATCAAAATTGTGTATACCTTTCGCCCTGAAGCTTTAGAATTCACCATACGTCACATATCACAGGACTTAGCGTCACTCAACTCCTGGGCACACGACTGGATGAGGAAATTTTCCGCTGAAAAAAGCAGCGCCATGAGGTAAAAATGCGTTATGCCCCTAAGAGAATTCAAGCTTGGAACCCAATCCATCCCCGATAATTGCCAAGTTCGGGACCTAGGCCTAAATTATTCCTGCACCCTAAACTTCTCGGAGCATGCTGTCGTACAGGTGGCGAAAGCAAATAAATTAGTGGGGCTGTTACACCGAACTCTGAAGTTGAACGAAAGCAAACTACACCTTTTTAGGACCCACGTCAGACCCATTCTAGAGTATTGCTCTCTAGTCTGCTCTAACATGAGGCAGTGTGACGGAGTTGCGATTGAAAACATCCAGCGTGCATTTACCAAGCAGTTAATTGGCTACTCTGCAAGCCTAAGTTACAGGGAACGCTGTGAGTCGCTGATATTAGATCCCTTGTGGCTCCGACGCATAAGAGTAAACCTGGTACTCTTTAACAATATTATCACAGGGGACAGATGCGTCTCTGCACCTCGTTTCAGAAACCCACTGCCACACTCCCTCCGAAATGCGGATCCTATTATAGATCTCCCTATTCCAAGGACTTCCGTTAGAGCCAACTTCTTTATTATTAGATATTCGTCACTATGGAATGAACTCCCCCAACAGCTGCACATTTTGTCACCATTATCTATTGCATTTAAAAACGAAGTACGTAAAAGAGTTACTGTACCCTTTCTCATTAAGCTAAATCACTCATACTCAGTTCAGGATGGAGTATATGAAACTGGATTGGGCTTCTGAAAAGCGCATTGATGTCACCTTTTTGTTCATTGCGGAAAGGAAAGTAAATCTCCCTACTAATGTCACTAGGAATCAACCTAGTCTCTTCCACTTCAAACAGAGCTCCGACACCAGCGCATGCTACTTTGTTACGTACAGTTCCACGTCAGATGCTTCTCACCGTTCCTCTGCCTGAAAAATGGTACCTATCGCTAAATAGTCTGGCTTCCTATCCATAAACCTTATCGTTCTAACTGCGTATAGAGTAGCTCACCGATAGCCCCCTCCCACCCACTCACCTTACTAATCCTAACACCGTCGCCAACACGGTGTGGCAACCATAACCTGCAACCGTCTTCTGAAAAAAACAAAAACAATCGCTATCACCCGCACCCTTACTTTCCACTAACTCTTCTCTTCATGCAAATGACTGGCCTGTAGAAATCACCTTGTTTCGGACGAACCCAAATGATACCCTCCGGACGAAATAAGGCAAATGTCCTGGATTCTTTCTTTATCATGCCTCATCGATATCTATCGATTTTGGCCAATTCCGACTTCAAACTATCGCAGCGAATATAGAGTCCTATGTGCTATCTTCTCTCCCCATAGTGACCGTTTACATCAACCATACCCACTGGCCCCTGACCATTTCTTGTCTCGAAAGGCGCGACCCCCCAGAGCGATATATAATCCTTGATTACCGAGTGGAATTTAGTCAATCCCTAGTGCATCCATCATTGTAGTTCGATCATTAGTTATATCGGCAGCAGTTACTCCCTGTCCGTCTTATTAAATACCGACTCATTCTCCTTTCTCACAGTGTAGACGATCCTACCGAATACCGGTTCATTCTGTTTACTCAGCGCAGACGATCCACACACTAGTCTAGCCAGCCCACCTATTTAAATACTTATATATATTTATGTCTATAAAAAAGAAAACCCAGATTCCTCAGCCATCGTCCGTATATTTTGAATTGTACTATGCGCCCTGGTAACTTCCTTCTCCGAGCTGCTTTTAAGATTGATCGCTTCTTAATCTGCAGCTGGCAGCTAGGCCAGACTGCCATCCGTCTTTTTTCTCTCTTCCAGGCCTTATAGTCCCGTTTGGATAGAAACAATTCCCCAATGTTCTGGTGATTATTCGACCCTGGAAAGGCGATGTATCTCTTACCATACCATGCTCAAAGCCCTTCCACTACACCACGAGGGCGTTGCCACAGTAGTGCGGGGCGCGGTCATATCCACCGCTTTGGACGGCGCACATCGAGCGGGAAGCTCGGCTGCGGCGTTGTGCGGGTGTAACTAGGTTGGCAGATTACACCTCTTGCGTTCACCCTCTACCGGTGTTTTTCAGGTTGGGTGGCCAGCACTCGGTCAGCCCAATCCACTAGCATTGTTGCGGTAAACGGCACTGTAGCTCATTAGTTCACATGGACCACTTTAAACTGGCTTCCTGTTGATCCTTCCCAAAATTCTTTTAACAAATCCATAAAAAACGGACTCACGAATGTTTAGCATTTTTATTTGCATCTGATATAAACTGACGTTCACAATGCATATTGACACCCGAGAATAGCCGAAGACCGTCGTTTTTCATCAACCTCTATTCTCCTCTGCGGAATTCGGCAATAGACCGATGCTCCTGGTAACAGTTCTTCACACGAGTCCACCAGAAATTGACCCATTTGACTCCGGTTCTCCTTCTTTTCCAACGCCACCTTCATCCCTAGACCAAGCCGAAATTTATGACCGCGAAATTGCTCGAAACAAACCTCATGTATTAGTATTACGATGACACAATTCCCATCCATTGTCGCCGCTCTTCTTGCTTAATCGGTCTCTGCCTTCAGAATTTTCGAGTTTTATACTGCCTTTTTTGATATCCAGTCTAGTTTTCGCTCACCCCCATTCCGTTATCGCATCCACACTGACCCTCATCTCCACCATATAACTCTCTCGATTACCGAATACCCCGGCCAACGGGCAGCGACAGCCATTGCCCCCCAGCCCTATTTTGCGCCCGCGATTCGCACCTTTGTTGCATTCAAACAATATAACTCGCGGTGCAGGACTGTAAATCAGCCACAGAAAAATCTTTGCGAACCATTACCTAGCTTTGAATTAAAGCCCGCTGCTCGGAAACCACATTGCATGTTATGATCTTGTGAGCGAAACCACATTGCATTGTATGTTTGATTTCCGTTTTCCGTGTCTTCACTGTGCCTTCTCGGCCTAATTTTGATTTTACCTTGCGCATGACTCTCGTATGTCGAGAAATATACAAAAACAAAAAAACCTTTCAAATAACTAGAGGTCGCTATCACTCCCTGTCACTTCGATTTATATTGTCTGTATCTCCTGTGCATCATCTATTTGAAAAATTGATCTTGCCTTGCGCATGTATCTCGCAAATCGAGAAATATACATTATATATAGAAGGAGGTATCTGTTGGCTTATTTCGGGGGGTTAGTTGGGGTAAACAACACTCATTACTGCAGTCTTGTCCGGGTGGTCACAAACCGCCTGCTGTGCGTTGGGCTGTCCAGTGGCATACGAGTTATTCGGTGAACTCTGAGCATCAGGTGATCATGGCCAATTAGCACCCGATAACGGGCCTGATTATTACCCTTTGTTATAGCGGCAATGGATCACGAAAGGGAAAGCTATTGTAACGGGAGGAAAAAGAAGATATGCAGCGGGCTTCAAATTGACTGTTTCCGTCCATCAGCAACTGATGGCTACGCAGTCGGTATGTCATACGAAGAAGAGGTGGTGGGGTTTATCCGCAGTAGCATAACGAACTTTGGCCATATTTTGGTTGGAAAATGCAGGAAGTGCTAGAGCCGGTTTTCTATTTACCTGAAACCTACCCTCGAGTTCCTCTCCAAGGCTGCACTAGAGGGGGATACTGACTGGTGTATTATTATACTGACTACATTTATCGAGTGACTTGGCGCATCAGGAAAAATTTACGGCGTTAGCGGCACCTATTTCGTTTCTCAGACTGCAGATTGCCCATGGAAAGGGAAACCAATGTTCCTCTATCCAACAAGGCGCGATCTGTGAACAACATATCACCAGTGCCGGTGTCCTTCTATACACTGATGCTGGCACTAGCTAGCTGGCACTGATGCCGAACAGCTTGCTTCTGCCTAGAGACAGCAAAGGCTTATCTGCGCGCGGTAGTTATTGATGCCGCCAGAACGGGCAAACCATAAGGCAAGCGCCTTCTGTTAGCGGAGGTTGAAAGAATACCTACCGATATTTTGGTGCAAGCATAGGTGGTTCAGTAAGGAACGTCATTTTAAAAAGAGCGACTTCATCTTGATAGCCGAAGAAACGATGAACCGAAGCCAGAAGCTCCTAAGGATGATATAGAATTGCCGAGTTGATGCCGATGGCTTGAGGCGGACAGTTCTTGTTTGCATGGCTACTGGAATTCTGTGCAGAGATACAGGTAAATTGTTTGTTGCAATTTGCCAGCTGGTAATATATAGGGTGTGGGGGAGCATAACTCAGGGAAGGAAGATAGCAGACACACTGCCGTAGGTCCTGTGAATCTCAGTGTCTCGGGAGTAAAAGTAGGGGGAAGTCAGATACAACTGCTGTTCTGGGCCACGTGTCACTGGGACGAATTTTAGCGGCTAGCCTAAAATCCGGATTGATTGGAAATTCCTTGTTTCTTTTCTTTTGTTGTTTCTCTTTTCGATATCAAAATAGTCTTCTCGAGATTGCGTGCAATGACATTGATTTTGGTCGTCACTTATTTTTGCAAGATGCGTTCACCTTTTAATTTTGTCTCCGTGCCCTCTGGCTGCTACTGCTCTACGGACGCTTGGTGTAATCACGGATCACTTGTTTCCGTGGGGTTTGTTTTATTACAGTACACTTTCGTTTTATTGCAAAGGCAGGTTGACCGCGGACTTTCGGCCTGTCTTCATTAATTTTGTCCGTCGCGTTAGGCAGCGTGCCTGCTGAGCTTGATGAAACTTTCAGAAGTTTTTGCATTTGCCTGAACCAAATGACGGGCGGGTTTTTTCATGTTCTCTAACGAGGCGTTTGCTTTGCGCAGTCCGCCTACTTTTGACTGCTTTATGGCTGGATAGTGACTGAGGCCTGCTTTCAAAGATATGATGGTCACATACGTCATTTGTGACGCGTAAATAGTGCAGTAATCTCTCTTGTACTTTGCAGCAAATTGTACTACGCATTGCTTTGAGGTTTCTGAGCGCTGTCCAGGATGCGCGGAGTGTAATTTGAAGAGTTGATTTGTGGAGTTCCAATCGATCTACCCGGCCTGGGACTCATATGTGTGCCCGTAACATTATTGGATTTTGCCACATGATTCCCGGCCATTTTGTTTACTCATTTACATTCTCTTTGCCACTCAGTATAACCTTTCGGCTGGATCAACTTCCAGGCTGCCGTTTTCATCATTATTTCAGGCTATCTAGACGCAACGCGAGCACCACCCAGGTCTGACAAAAAGATTTAGCATCTAAGCCGTGCGAAACAGATTGGTAATATTGACCTGCATGATTCGCTGATGAAAAATTACGGTACCTGGTAAAAGTCCGCTTGGAACTAGAGGCCGCCTGATGTGACCACTAAAGGAAACGTTGCATGAACAGACAAATCTTCACTACATACCTTGACCTAGCTGGTAATAACATGTCCGTCAAGTTTTCAGTGAACATTCACGAAATCGTCCACATATAAACCCTGCCATTCCGGTATCGTCATACCTCCGGATACCTGCCCCATTTCTCCCTTGGGTTACTGTTCTCAATGTGACTACTAACAATCCGATCCTCCAATGAAATTAACCAAAAAGATCCTACCTAATTTCAAACTGCCATTGGATATTTTATTTACCGTATTGCATACTGCTCTGCATTTTCCTCCTGGCACCTGTTGACGCTTTCTCCCGCAGCGCCTTCAAGCAATAATTCACCATTAAGCTCGCCCGTATTCTGCTATACTGCAAGCTTGCGAACAGATTTTGTATATTTCCCTGGTTGCAGAAGCCACCGCGCAGTGCACGACCTTTAGCTTCCATCTCATTCTTGATGTCATCAGTTTACTGTCCACCCTGGTCCTTTCCTCCGGTCGTCCTAGCCAAGAATGCAAATTGTTTGTTTGCCACTCATGATTCATTGAATTTGTTTGCCGCAGATTATATTCCGTGGACATTGTATAAACTTTAAATTTTGAGCACTTCAGCCACATCTTGACATTTGCCACAGTCTTCCAATCGAATTTTTTGCTTGCGAAACGCGCTGTTGACGCATCTAGGCGCAGATCAATATGCTAAACAGTGCTCATGTTAACCTGCTGGTATCCATGTGTAATATTAACTCATCCGTTTTCTGACCACTTCTTTGAGCTGCGCTGCTCGACGGGTTATGTTATAAAGTCATAATGCCTGATCATGAAACAAAGCATGTCCCTTGGAGTTTCTGAGAAATACACTACAATGTTATTATTATTATTAGTATTATTATTATTATAACAGTGGCTAATCACCCTGTAATGAAGCATTTGGCTTGATTAATCTAGTTGGCCTTAAATTTGGTTAGGTTTGAGTTGTGGCCTGCTTCTCGAGAAAGGAGTAGTCTGTTTGTGCTTTCTACCAAATGTAGTTTTTATCTTTTCAGTTTAGTCGACTCTTGCCCGTCTACTCCTCAGACAGGACTGCCCCAGGACGGACAACCTTTCGTGGTACTTGAATGCCTTTTGACCAGTGACCATTATGGTTGATGGTTTTGTAATTTTCCCAAGGTTTTGAGTTTCATGACTAGTTGAAGATATCAGGGTTCCATTGTATTTGCGAGATTTGAGCTTACAAGGGCTTTGTATAATGTTAGCAGAATCCTAAAGCACCTATGCCCAACTTTTCTTTTGAGCTGGTAAAGGGCTATATTCTTTTTTCATGCCCCCTGAAAGCATCTCGGCAATGGCTTGAAGTCGGCTGTCATGACGTCCCTAAAGTCCCCATTCTTTGCCGCCTGGGCAAGGGTGACAATGTAGCTGGGCTCAAGAGGCTTGACTGGGTTGCACCTGGCTCGGTTACATGTGAGCACAGCAACATTCAGTGGTAGTTTTCAAGCATCTCGCAAATATTCCATTGGGTTAGATCCTTCCGAACCCGCAATGAGTCAGAACTCCATGTGGCTAGGAGGATTGAGTACTGCTGTAATGCCTCTGGAAAAAATCAAGGACAGAAGCGACCCCAGAGCGAGGCCTTGAGGCACTCAGCTGCTATTCTCTGATATTGTTAATCCGTTACTGATCACCTTAACCTAGAGGGAGCGATTGCAGTGATACGCTCTTAGCCGCCTCATAAACCTATTAGTTCCACCTATACTCTCTAATATGCAAAGCAAAAGCCTTTAGTACGTCCAAGTGGTAGTCTTTCTGATTCTTCACCCCATCCAGCCTCCCGGTTGCCTCAAGGAATCTGTTTAGTAAATGACTAATGCAAGATCATCCTTTTCTGAAGCCGTATTGTTCTGTTTCCGTGAGGTTGTCGTCCAAATGTCTAACTGGCGTATTTTTCGACCTGTCCTTTCCAAAAGCATCAGCACTACTTTTCGGGGCCCGTTGACCCGAAGTTTTCCACGTCGTCCCTCACACCTCCCTTGTGGATCGGGACTGCCTTCGCAGTTTCCAGTTTTGCTGATACCTCCTACAAACGTAGCCATTTTTAGGTTCTGGCTGGCGGTACAAATATCATCCCCCCGGTGGCTGAAGAATGGTTGGGAATATACGATCCACTCCCGGAGCCATCACCTTGTCAAGACTTTCCAGAATCGGCAGGATGTCGTGGGAGAAAACTCTTACCTATTCTGATGGAGTGGGTCCGGGACAACTTGTGACGGACTGTAGCCCCATGTGTCGGTCCTTCGAACAGTATCAAAGTGTCGCCGGAAAACTTCGATCTTGTGTTTATGGTCCTGTGGTGGGATACCATTAACTGAGCTTACTCCTACTACGAAGTTTCCCATCCACAATTTGACCTGGTTGCTTCGGAAATGTTGACCTCCCTGACAAATGCCTTTCCATTGCCATTCTGTCCCCTCTGTTATGCTATATAATATTCTGTGTCCCTTTCGCTGAACTCTCTTCCAAGGTGTGCACCCACGAATTGTAGCTCGCTTTGTGCTTATCTTCCACTTTGGCGATGCCTATCTTCGGCATAATTTGCGCAGGTGTGATGCTGATCTTTTAGCGTCAGCATGTTGTTTCTTATGTTTACCCGAATTTCTTCTTCCACATCTCCCTAATCCCAGTGCATAGTTGCTTGTACTGACAACAGCTGCTTTTCGTCTAGTCTTCCAAAGCCTGTGCGTCACCTGAAAAAGAACACTCCTACCAAAGAAATCGGATATTATGAGTCCCCGGCCGCTTTTGCGTTATGTCCTTTGCTTTGGAGGTGAAATTCCTAATCAATAGATCCAGAAGCTGTGGTATTTGACTTTTCTGCCAACTGATGGCCCCATGTCCTTTCCGGTGCATGCATCGCTTGCTGGTATTTCTTAGGAGCATTGGATTCGCTTGTTATTAGGCATTTTTCGGATTCCCTGTTGCATAGTTTCGGGTGCTCCAGTAACCCCCTTCTTCATTTGCACTGAAAGGTTGACCCCTCGGGACGCCAGCTACCCCCGCTTATTTCGCTCTGGTGTTTACTTGAACCGAATGGGCCTGGGTGTTAGGTGTTCCATGATAGTCGCCCCTTTCCATCATGGGCTGACCTATCATCATAAGGACGACATCCAAACTTTGTCGTCTTTTTGGTCAGCCATCTGTTCGTAGTGTCATCTTGAGCCGAGCGAGGTGATTGGGTTGCGCTGTCGCAAGCATGATTCTGCGATGGCAGTGTGGCTCATGCTGTTTGCTTCTAACTTCACCCGACTCCATTTATTTCAATTGATGCATGCACTGCATTGAACCTCTACTAGGCCTTCCTAAACTTAACTTTCAGGACGTTTAAGTAAATTTTGGCGCATGTGCCTCTCATCTTTTGATTCATCCAACATTTCTCTTTTCCCTGGTATGCGGTGGTATCTACCACAAAATTCTATGGGTACCTTACTCAGTGGAACCTTTGTAGCTAACTAAATTCATTCCTTTTTTATCCGTTGCAACACTGAAAGGAGTACATTCGCTGGTGCCGGGCTTGGGCGATTCGTACGTCCGCCATGCGCACCTCACAGGGCCGAATTCGGCATTTGTACTGGAGTGCAACCATATCAGATTCTGCTCAGAATAGATGAATGGGTGGGCAACCTTGTGGATTCACGGGTGGAACCGCATACTTCAAACGATTTATAGTTATTCCGTTGCATATTGATTCATCCTAAGGGCTTTTGTAGATCCTACCAACCGTACGAGGACCATGTCCCAATGTTTAGGGTTCCCGAACTCTACAAAAGTAGATTTTCTTGGACCGGTGTCCTGAGTGGCTGGTCACTTACCAACTTGGGGCGGCAATCTTTTGATGACGGGGCGCGCCGGTACACCGGCATGTCTTACTAAGCTCGTGGCCTTTTACACTAGATACAGAGTCATTTGCTGTTTCTCCTAGCAAAAGGGCTTATTCAGCCGTCAAGTTACAACATTTCTACGTTTTTATAATGCTGCCTCTCTTTGGGTTCCAATTTTCGTGATAAAATTTGCTGAAGATGGAACTTGAACCCGCAGCTTAGTCATTTGATCATCCTGGCCGTGAATGAGGTCATTCAACGTACGTGGCTCCTGCTGCAAACTGGTTTATTGGACCCTAAATATCGCCTGCCTGATTTGGACGCTGCTTTGGTGTGGCTAGGAGACGTATCCGTTACGAGCTACCGAAGCGCCGCACCTTTCGCGCTGCCCCTCTAGCCCGTACTGTTTTTCTACTCGTCTAGATCCAAGCCTCTAGACTCAGCTTTCGGGGCTCCCTTTCAGGGTTTTGACAGTCTAATCCATGCTATGTTCAATATAACTGGCCGCTTGCCTCGCCAGTTTAGAAGTAAACCCCTCCAAATCACTCGTTTTGATTCTGATATTTCGGCGATTTTCGTTGCGTAGTAAATGATCTATCTAGACTGTCTTCATTGAAAAAAGGCACATAGTGAGTGGCATAGGTAGGACTTTCTTATAAATGCATTTAAATTTGTTTTGTTGCTCTAATGCATATTCTTTACCCTTGTGGAAGCCGGTAATGTTTGGTTGAGGAATTTGGTCTGTCCAGTTCAGCGTGTGGCTCAGCGCTCTACTTTTTCCGGTTGGTCCTTGGCTTCAGATAAAACGTTCGGTTAACTGGTGTGGTTCGCCTGTGTTTACAGCTTACACAAGGCGGCTCGCTGCAAAGTGGACTAAGCGCTTGTGTGAACGCATCTGAGGCCACCACCCTGCATGTTTGGGTACGGGAACAGTCAAGTCGCTCGTTATTGCAGTCGTCTCATACCCGGCGCAGAAACACCGCACCGCGAATTTCATCCAAGCATTCCTGCCCTTATATAAGGTAAAGGGTCAACAGCCCAGCTTGGCAAAGTGTTGCCTGTTGAGCCCTGCGGAAGCCACCGCGATCGTCAAAATTTTTTTGGTTACATTTTACCTTCCCTGCCTCACTTCCTTTCCCAACACAAACCTTACACCAAAAAACGATTGACACAACACGTTTACATATACTTAGGACAGACATTTATTACCACAAATCCCATCTCTACCCATATTTTACCTGACTAATCTAATGGCTCTCATAACATTCTTCTTAAAGTATTTTGATCTAACTGGAGGTGTAGGCATTACTGACAGTCAGCTTGCCCACCAACTTGGGTTTTCTCATTGTGCTCAGTGGAAATTTTTAAAGATTTTAATGGATCCTTCACTTTCGCATTCCTATTGAAGACAAAATATTCATCGAAATACAGGAGATCGTTGCTCCTTCTTTCATCTGCGCTTCAATTCGGAAGATAAATTTACCGAACTCCACAGAACAGATTGCATTCTTGTGATGTAGACATCCAGTTCAAGAAGCCGCAAAAAGTGACACGTCCTTTGGGTCATTTCATTGCATACCCGGAACAGCCTTTGCAGCAAAAGCGTGTTAGTACTTCTAGGGTAAAATTCCGCCACCGCAAGGCAACCGTTCTAACGCGGGGACCATGTCGAGGCTGGTGCTGATTCCAACCATTTTTTGAAAGCACATGTAAACATGAGTATTTAGATCTGTAAGGATTAGTGGCTACTAATGCCGTGATTCGTTTTAGTGGTAATAATAAGGGTAAGAAAAATATAGTATCGGGCAGACTACAAGGGATTTCGGCTTTGACATTAAAAGCAGCACTAGAAAAATCACCTAGCAATTATTCTTAGTTCTTTCCGGTCTGTCGCTCCACACTGGTCACTTGTTAAGGTCAATTCCACGAGTTCCCGGTTTTTCCGACTGTAGGTTTTCCGTTCTACTGCGCTATTCTAGTCATTGTTAAGCTAAAAGACTCATCCACCCCTGCCTACTTTGTCCGTCCGCTATTTTCTCATGTTTGTCTTTCGATTTCTCTTTTTCCTTTTCATCCTTTCTTGATTCTCCAACTGCCCCTGGATTTTTTCTGATTCATTAATTCTTGGTGATCGGGTTTCACAGCGCGATATAATACAGAGGGGAAAAACCAAGCCAATTATCGTGGGATTCATGAATTTAAGGTCCTGCCGACGAGATTCCGGGCTGCAGTAAGGTTCAGTTCAATTTCCACAATACAGGTGATCTAACGGTTTATCTGGTGTCCAGAGCTACCTCATCGGTATAGGCGAGATTTGCATCCAGCACTGCTGATACGGAATTTTTATGTTCTTTCAAGCATGTTGCTGAGATCCGCGATCCGCTAAAATAAGAAGGGAGTAAAGAACTCTTACCACCTTTGATTTGCGAATGCATCTACTTTATCTGCATCCCAGTGCTCCAGAATATCATGATAAAAATTTATTCACATCACTAGCCCCTGTTTTCATTTCAGGCCGATTTTAGCCTCCGGGACGCTGGGTTTGAGCTAGATGCAAGATCCATTTTCCGGCACCTGAGGCCATTCACGTCCTTGCTTGCTGGAAAGAAGAACAAAGTTAGTCGTTCCAATAGATGCTGCCGATTACGCCGGGTTACGTAAGGTACCGGATCGTCCGACTATTCAGTAACTAATCGTTTAGGTTCACTTACACTTTTCAATTTGAATTATGTGGAGATCCTCCCTGTCGATATCTATGAGGAGCTCTTGATCTTAGAAGACACCTCACAGGTCGTATTTTACTATGCACTGTAGTAGATGAGATTCCTAATGAAACGTCATTAGACTGAGGGGCATATCAGCGCACACTATATCACTGTACGTTTGGCCTTACCGCGGTAGAAACCTTCCGCAGGGTTAACTTAAGCTTTGCAACTCACTGAATGGTAACTAGTTAACACCGGACATTTACACCTCAGTTTATCCAACACTGTTTTAAATATTTCCACATCCCCAGAGCTTAGCACTTCTTTCGCTAGCTTATCCCCTATTCTAACCACTGTTTCAGAAAATGTCTACAAGCATTCAATCCAGAGCGGTTTTGCCACAATGCTGCATCTTTTTAGCTTTCTGTCTCCAGTAGCTTATCAGAATACGCAGTCAGCACCTGCTCCCTTCAAACCTTTCAGAATTTTGAGCGCTTTGATCATATCGCCCTTGCGACCATGCTTATCCCTTGGGCATGGACTTAGACCATCCAGCCTTCATGCGTAAGACTTGCGTTTCTATCACTTAACCAGTCGAAAAACTAGATGTTGTGAAACTCTGAGGCAATCCACCTCCTCTCTGAACACTGTTGCCTATACTGGTGGGCAATGTTCTTAGTGCGTCCGCAACATCGCCTTGTGCAGAGTTGAAACCTCCAGGTTTTCTACAGTATACCACAGATTACATGCTGAGAAACTCCTCCTAGACCTTTGGACAACAGTTTTGCACTGTTTATTCTGCGCCAGTGACTATCCACAAGTCCTCAGTTCAGTAGGTCTCATTAAAGGAAAACTCCCTTTGTTCACTCACTAGAGTCAATCCCTGTTAGATACTGATAGGCAGATTTCTTCGCTTTCCTTCAGTGGTGCTTCTCGAGCCAGAGCTCAGAACGTTACTACTTCAAGGTTATTTGCCAACGCTCAGCGACTACTCGCTTCTGCGAATTTCGCGCTTTCCGCAAAGCTGAAGCGGGTTGTCTGGAGCTTTAACGCAAGATCGTTTATCTAAGGAAGAAATGGCAGTAAGCTTAGAACAAATCCCTGGGCCGTCTGCTACATTGCCCGAGCCATCTCAAGATTTTGTTTTCAATCAACCATTTAAGGCCCTATTTTGTAAAAAGTGGGAACAGTTTACTAGCCACCCTCTGGTTCCTAACAACTGAACCTTATGCATTAGCTCACGGGTTTTTATTCGAAACAAGCGTCGTGCTGGATTCAAAGTAACCTACAGCTGTCAATCTCCGCTCGTTCCGTCTAGCTGTAGCCCCCTACGAAAAGCTAGGCAGATTCTGGAGATCCGATACCTCTCCCAATGGCCCTTTTAGCTTCTTATTTAAAGGCTCAATATTCACCAAGCACATTGTCACATGCTCCTTCTAGTACCTGTTTTTTACCTTGCAAAGGACGAACGTGAGATTTACGGGTCGATAGCGTAGAATGTTCTCCTCTGTGTATAAATACCATAGCTGAAACTCTTCAGCCGAACATCAGCCTATCCTGGCCCATAGAGGTCTGGATAGGATTACGTATTGGCGCACTCTGCATAGCGGCTGGTGGTTTTCAAATGGAGGGATGAATCCGGCCTGGAGCAATGCATATGATACATTCCACAAATCGAGCCACATGCTGCATCCCTTGTTTTCCATTAGGTGATCCCCGTCGTGGCAAGTAGCTAGTCATTTGGCGCCTGATATCTTCCGTCCGCCCGGTGTGCACTTCCGTGTGCCCTCTGAAAATTTGTATCTTGCTGATGTCATCTTGCTCTTCCACTTCGCCGTTTGATGTCAGCATTTGCAAAATGCTACTACCCTCTTTCTTTGTGTGCACTTGATGACAACACTTTTTGATTTGATTATTAATTGCCTTTGTCAGAGAAAACTTGAACCATTTTCTGAATGATGGCTGTGACTTCATCATCTGATTTTCAAGCCACGTGTACTCACGGCCGCCTACTTTTTCTGAAGATTCTTGTTCCCTCGACCCACTATCTCTGTCTGCCCAACTTTCTTACGACGGTCTCATCCATTTAACATTACGTTTCGCTTTTCATAGCCATGTTTGAGAAATATATTTTGAATCTCATGGCGGTTACATTTGTTCTGTTGATACCTTACTATTACTTGTACTTTTAGTAGCCAATAACCCAGTCTCCAGAGTCTGCGTCGGTCTTTGGTTTTTATCTCTACAAACTCCAAAAATTTCTGCGCAGGCTTCAAGGGCACTTTCCGACTTAAGTCAGAGGTTAACTTCACTGTTGTCTGTCTCCGCCATTGTCACTGGCCGACTGTCTATTGAAGCCACCGTGAAGCTCTAGCGGAGGACATCATGAAACTCACACACAAGCTAGACACAAATATTCCGATTGGCGGAATGTAATGTAGAATCGTAATCTATTCTTTATTAGTCAAATTACCTCTCATTTGTTCTATATTCTGAGGTTTTTCCATCTAGTCGCTACTTTAGTCCATTTGATTTGCAGCATCAGGGCATGACTGGACTGCAGCAGACAGATGGCAGTAGACAATTTTTTCCTTGGAATGAGGGCATTCAACGGGATGAAACGTTGACGTTTTGCTCAGGACTTCCTGTGAGACGAAACTCTGAAGTATTTATTTGTCAGAGGGTCATAGGTGGCTGAGGGCGGCTTTACGGACTTCTTGGATTACTCGGCGGGATAGTCAAGAGGCCTATCCCAAAGCGTAAGCTTTGTCTTGCATTCCTGAGCCATGAGCAACCCAGTTGCATTAAGGTACTGCACTTAACATGAGATAAAGGCGGATATGCACCTGCTTTCTTAGTAGCGGCTGGCTGGACACTTGGGGAGAAAGCGGTTCATAACTGTTAGATAAAGAACAGATCGGCATTCTAGTTTTACTCTTGCGCAAGACAACTTAGTATAATGTTCTTGAGGTTCTAAAATTAACCACACATGAGTCCTGTTTGCCTTTTCAGCCTACTACGCCAGTGGCCAAGCATATAAGGTCCGGGCATTTGGACGTGGAGGTCGCGGGTTTTAACCCTCCGCACAGTCGATCACTGTCCACACCTGGAAGCCTTCTGTGGGCCAAAGCCTCCTTCGTTAATAAGGTAAGCAAATAATAAAATGTCTCTTGGGACGTGGGTAGGTAGGTGACTGTCAGATTTCGAAATTGATGAACATGGATGCTGACCTGAGTGCCAAAAGCTACCGAGGCGATGCGGACGACAGCCAAATAGAGATGGAAATTTGAGACTGACGTGGAAGTGCAGATGAAAACACTGGAGGCAGAATGAATAAAGCAAACCATGAAATGCAGAAATCTGATAGTCGATTTGCTGACAATCAATCAGCCGTCAGCAAGTGCAGTTGGGAGATTTTCTGGAAAATTGAAGATGGAAAAGAACGTTCTTCGTCAGGATTTAGAATGAAGGATTCAGGTCGACTTTGGTAAGTAAAGAAAGCAGAAGGCAAACGTTAAAAATGCAAGAAAAATTATTTAGGATAAGAATGCAAAACGGTGCAGTGACAAGCAAGCACATGCTCCGAGTTACCCAGCTAGGTGGAGCTTTCGAGTCAGAAGCCCCTGTTAAGATTCTCATTGAAAAACCCCTTCTGCGATGCGGCCCGCCGCGAAGTATCGATTGCCCAGCTAACTTCACCGCAGTGAACAGATCACTGAGTAATATTGACCTGAGTGGTTTTGTACATGATAACAACGGGAACGGAAGCGTTTTTTGCTTGCGTGAACAGTCACTGACTGAGGCTCCCTGGGTCATTTCTGTCACCCAGATTTGTGAGTGCAGCAGACATCGTGGTCGTTTTGGTGGTCCTGACGCTCTTCCTGTGTACGCAGCCGGGAAGAAATGGCACATCGGAGGAAGACACTCTGTCCCAGCCGATCGGAACGGCAACGGAGGTCGTCTCATCTAAGTTTGTTCTGACTATAGGCTATTTCTGGCGAACAACAATTTTCGTCATGAAAAACGACATTGGCTCACCTACCGCCCTGCTTCATCTTTACAGAATTGGACCTAGATAGATAATATTTTCGTCGTTTACCGATCCCTTGGGTAACTCGAGGTTTGTTGATCATTCTGGTTCTAACAATTGAATCAAGAATATGATTCGATCCGCGTTCGCTTTTATTTGCGTCTAATTTGTGATCACATGAGCATAAAGGCCACTTGTGCGGCACTCTTGACTCCGGACGATAAACATCCATTACAATTTTCATCGCGTCTATCAATGCGATTATCTTCTCAAAAGCCGCCCGGGCTCCGAGCGAATATTGGGAGCAGATAAAAGCAACTTTAGACTCAGAGGCAATTGCGACGCGAAACTCCTTGCCGTGGGAACCCTCGGAAATGGTGGATATTCTCAACTTTGGTTGTACTGTTAGATGCTCCCAGGTCCCTACCACCGGATGCAACAAACAACTAGATGCGTTGATTTCTGATAGGCCAACTGATCCGGAGTTTGATAGAGGACCAATTGATCAGGAATACTGGTCCACGGAAACTAAGCGTAAGCGAAATGATAAGGTAATTCGACGACACCTTCAATCACCCTCAATACCAATGGCCGGTATGTTGGATAGGACAACCCGGGGACAAAGAAATTGGCCGACGGCCACATCAGCCATTCTACTTCTTCTCCCAAGCAAAAACAAACCAACAGTGGCTTGCTTTTTTACTTTCCTACCCGCAAAGTCTTTCACCTGTCCGCCCACAGACCAGCCGTTTTTCTTGGGTCACTGTTTCCAAGGCGTTTTTGGGTGCGTTTGAGTTAGCACTTAATTCCTGCGTACCTCGAAGAGATAGTTGAGTCACAAAACCAGCATCAGTCTTTTGCAGTACCCACTGGAACCTACCATGATAGGGGCCATAAGTTGCTGCAGCGACCATAGCCCCCCAGTCTCCCATATCCTCGTTCCAGTCACAGCGGCCCTAAAGATCAGTATCAAGTTCACCCCAGGTAATGACACCGGTGACTAAAACATACCCACTGTGGTTCCACTTGCCCTGGCTACAAAGTTTCATCATAAGCCTTCAGCCGTCAGCTATTTGCCCACCATACAACGTGAAACATGCACGCTGCCATCCTCCAATCATAAAAGTGTCCTTGTGTTCTTGTGTTTTGCTATGCTCCATACAGCATCCTTTAGCTCTGCTCTTCCGCAGATGACACATTGAAGAAAATCAACAGCTCTGGTTACTACGCCTTCCGTCGGCGGTCAGAACGTTGTCCCCTTTCCCACTGGAGGCTTTCATTTTTCCTTAGATCCAACCACCCTCTCAGACACCCCTAGTCTCTGCACCCTGTTATCCCACAGTTTCAATCTTACGTCACCAAGCAGACCCCAGCTGATTTGCCTCCCGGCTCACTGTGTTCACAAGGGCGCTTCCAAAATCCATGGTACCTGAAGATTACTGGGAGTCTGGAATGACGTTAGGAACTTCCACCTCGGGGACAGGATCTTGTCAGCAGACTGCGACAATACGTGATACTCAACAGGCACCCTTATTTGTGACTAACTTTTTCTTCACTTTCAGTACGGATCAGCCAAACTAGTTCTCGTCAACCCCGTCGACACGTCTGCCAAGCAGCTGTCGCTATTTATATTCGAGAGCCTTTCTAGGGAGGAAAATAAAATATTGTTACTTGTTACATTCCTATCACTATGCCATCATACTAATCGCCGAGATCTTGCCACGTAATAACACCATTGAAGTTGCAGTTGCCATCCTGGATGTCAATCATTCAGAAAAAGTCGTCCAACCCCCATTAAAAGCCAGCCTTGTTAAGTCAAGATTTCCAGATAAATTGCACCCATGATATCATATGGCTTAGGCTAGACGATGGTAGAAAAAGCTTCCTGAACTGGTGCGTCTATCACCAACCAGACTCTTGTCAGTGCAATCTCCTGCTCATAAAGGACGTAATTAATGTGCTTTCGAATGACATGGTCCTTAAGTGGTGGGGGGCTGCAATACTCCAGGCCGTTTTTGGTAACACTTCAATGCATGCGGTGGTTAAGATGCAGCAAGGGTTAGAGGTACACTACTTACCTCACCCGACAAGAAAAGTAAATAATCTAGATAAAACGTATTTGATAGATTTAATTCAGGTGTCAAACTACTTTGAAAGTAGCTTCACCGACTTAGGTCACCCGCCAGTTTGACGTCCCTCCTCGCGGACTTTCGAAAATGATATTCCACCGGATTCTCTTGGCTGTACTTTAAAGCAAATTGAAATCGTCGACCAACTGTGCCTCGCAGTGGCATTAGGAATATTTATATTCTGTCGAGGGTGCTACAAATCACAACCGACAAGATTTGTTCATTGCTGAACAAAGGCTTCGAAAGTATTAAGCAAGATCAAACTACCCGATGTCTCTCAAAAAATTGCCATGAACGTATAGGCGGCGAGGAAAAAAGCATCGGAGAAACTTAGTGAAGAACAAAGAAATCTCGGTGTATGCGCAAATCAATCGCCTGAAAAAATTAAGAAATAATTATGGATTCTCCTAAAATAAAGAAAGAGATGCGTGCTGCAAAGCAGACACCTCCAATATAAAGCAATCGAGAGCAAACAATATAGAGTTCTTGGCTTCCAATTTGCAACTTTTCCCATGAAAAACTACATGTCTCAACAACCTTCAAAGAATTGCTGAAGTATTTTGCAGATTCTTTGCCCCACCTAACAGCCTTGTTTTATGTCCACCTTGCGTGACCTCGTGAACACTGTCAAAGTTTGCCTTTTCACCAAGAATTTGGCTTCGCTGCCGGCAAAAGCGAAGTGAGCCACCAACTTGGACCAGACTCTTCGTCTACAGTTATTTTTCGGTTAGGCTGGGGGATACTTTAATCCTTCTGGCCAGTGTTTTTGATCCCACCATACAATAAGGCGCTTTCCCCCCAGCGGAAAACGACTGTCGCGATTGTATACACCAGAAGGGCAAACGACTTGGCCCGGTCAAATATTGACCGGCAGACCATATCCCGGTTATCTCCAAATTCATGAAGCGCTTGATTAAATGGGAGCCCATCGCGTAAATCACAGACAACAACGCCGTCAACACCAGCCGGCTTGGTTTTATTCAAATAAATCTTGCTCTACTTGTACGGCTGACTGTTTTGTGCGATCAAATTGGCCGCTAACGCTGGAGAGTCTATGATGGAAACATGTTTGGACATGACGAAATCTTTTGATGGGGCATCCTACAATGGGCGGATAAACGAAGTTAAATCCCATGAGAATACTGACCCCAAATTCTTATGGTTCACGCCGTGCCTTTCATCCGGAAATGAAGTGGCATAGGTAAATGGTTGCACCTCCTAGCCCGGGCCAGTAACTGGCGGCATAATCCAGGGTAGTGTGTGGGCTCACTGTTTTTTTCTTTATGGGCTGATGTTGCTCCAAGTTGTGCAGTCGCAAAAAATAACCCAAAACCCATTATCACTCAAAACTTGGGCTAACTAATGGATGATGACGTTCTTGGCCAAAAAATGGGGTCCTTTGGAACAAGTGCATCTTCAAAATGGGGTTTAAAATTGGAAGTCAAACCATTCCGTCGGCAATGAGGTTTGCGACTTGGGCCCCAACTGATTCCGCGACTTAAGTATTTCTAAAAACCCAGTTACTGAAGTTGTCAAAACCAATACATTAGTTGAATTGCTAAATACAGCTTTTACGTTGAGTCCCAATAAATTGATTCCCCTCAAAAAACAAACCAGGCCCACCCGATGCCCTTCTTCGTTGCCTATTCCAGTATCGGACAATACAAAAGACTTGCATTTGAATACGTTCGGCGTAATTTTATAAAGTAAACAAAAAACAAGTCAACAAACTTAAATTACATGAAGCGCTTACAGCGTTGGAAGTTGAACTCCTGTGACTTCGGCTTCCGGAAGTAAACTTGATATTCTTCTGAAGTATCATCAACAGCAACTGCTGCACTCCAGCGCCTCAGCTTGGAAACCAAAGTCATTACTCCCTTGGAACGTCCAAGCTCTTAGTCAAAACGGACGCGCCAAGCACGAGCAGTATAGCAAACATTTTAGTGTTAAATATTTTTCTTGTGGAACTTACTGTCTTAAACCTTTGTCTCCCATTGCTGTCGGCCACCGCGGGATCAAAGGCGGTGCCCGAAGACTGCTGACCGTACCAACCCTTGTTCAAATCTGTGACCCCTATCTTCTAGAGACTCGGTCGTATGAAACTGGTTTAGCATTTTAGTGTTCACCACCGTAGGCGCGTCAGTAAATTGATCTTCGTTAGTATTAACAAATAACAGAGGGATGCCTGATTCCATGACAGGTCTCACTGCTGCAAATTTAAATTTTTGTTGGTTTCCTTATCTCTGGATACATTGATTGAAGATTCCCCTAAATTTTACTTACTCCGGCAACTTAAGGCATCCTAAGTTTTGCCGAGTAACAACGAGCCCAATTTTACTGTTCGCAACCTGTTTTACGGAACTTTTGTCGGGATTCTTGTTTAATTTTTCTCAACTACGCACTTTGATTTCTGCTCAATTGCTCACTCGAATATGGTCAGCCCTCTATTCTCTGAATAGCCGGACTACTTTCTTAACTGCCCCTACCTCGCAGGCGAACTGATTTACTTACGCAGCTACCCCGTCAACACTAGCAGGTTTCAAACGGCGTTTGTTAAGAAAATAGGTTACGGAGTTGTAGAAGATCGAATTAAACATACGGGTCCGTATTCCATGGCATTAGTCACCATTTTTCATATGCCCGTTCATCCGTACAAGCAAAACTACTAATGACTGACCCGTGTATATCTCAGTATCTCCAAGCATGGTAAAAAGCAGGCCACATCCAACAATTGCAAAAAACCACGCGGAAGTTTAGCATCAGGCGGGGGAACTATAGAGGTACGTATTGAGTCTGACCACTCCTCTGTTGGGGCAAAAGTAAGATTCTTCTGGGGTCAGTTTCTTCCCAGCAACAAAAGTTAACTCGGGTTGTGGAGGCATGTGCCACCTCTGTTAACTGGTATGCATTCCGTCGGCTCAGACCCGGCCGTTTAAAAGAGGGAAACTCGCACCGTCTTTGTCTGGTAGATATGCATTTGGTTGCTCCGAGACCACCCGTGGTAGCAGACCACCGGACTCTCTACATACGCATCACCACCCTACTCCCGAAGATTTGACCTGTCCCTGTTCTCTCAACACACGTCTGGCTCGCATGGTGCTCTTTGCCACAACCGCTGCTCTTTATTTCTTTCTTTCTTAATCAATTATGCTCAATGAATATACTTGGTGGTACAAGATGTTGTCATCCTGTCCAATTACTGAGTGATGATCATGGTATTTCCGTGCCTCTCCCTTTCCACCTCCTTATGACTTTCCGTGGCAAATGCTGCCCTAGCATTCAGCCAAGTCTGCCTTCCCTGAATCTCTTTACTTTACTGGTGCGTTATCCCGGGAATTTTATGCATGTAAGGAATAACTCCACAAACTTGCACACAATGATCTTTTTCTTTAGTCTTTGTGCTAGCCATTCTACCAGACCAATGCAATCGATATCTTTGGTGACGTCAAACGTCGCTTTAGAAGAAAAGTATTAATAAGCAGCAAATAATCTAAGTCTGATTGAGCCATGCATTTCACACCAGATAAGCACCTAGTGATGGTGCCGGCATGACAGTCGAGGTATGCTTAATGGAGGCTATAGACAGGTGTCCTGGCTAATCTGGCGTAACAGCAAGGGCCTTTGGCAGGGAGCGGCTGGTGCATTTTTTGATCTTTTAAATCTACGATGCGAGTCTGCGGTTTCCTTCTGGCTTGAAAATTCTGTCGGTCCCCGTGAAACGGGAGGCAGGAAGTAAACAGTCGGTGCGGTTAGAGCCAGGCAGTTGAAGCACCGGGGTGACGGGGCTAACAAAGGAATGAAATAGGGAGGGGTCGGAGTAGTTTATTCGCTGAATTAATAACGCCAGCGCTGTTTCATTGGAGAGTAATGTTGCTTTTTGAGGGTATACACACAGTTTTATCAACAGTGACTGGTGTTTTAGGGGTCTGGACGAGACAAGACGGGTTTCGATTGCTGCTAGACATTTTAGGTTCGCGAGAAGGGGAGGAGTCTACGCGGCCTACGGAGAAAGTCGTAGAAGTGTTTATATGCGGACTTTTTCGGGAGGGCCTCGGTGAAGAAGATGGTGATGAGGTGCCCAAGTAGACACTTAACTGTGGTTGATGTGGAGCTACATGGACAGGTCTGGATACTAAGCTCCTAGTCATGCCGAGTGGCTTGGAGAGAATTTCTGTTTGGTGGAACTATTTTTGGGTTCTCTCTTGTATTTAGTCTCAGGGCTTCCCTGTAAAAAGCGGTTTTGTGCTAGATTCTTTTTGTGGACTTGAACGGGGTAGATGGGGCTATCGTAGCTTCGCCCCCCCAAAACTGCTCTGCAACAGCGGAAAACGGAACTTAAACGGTGCTGGAAATGGTCTGCTTAACGCTCGCTTACGTGGTCTAAAACGGTGACAGGGGTGTTTTGTCAAATTACAAGCAAAGATGACAGTATTTTTAAACGAGTCTTTTGGAATGTGGTCGGGAAAGTCAAAACCAACAACATTAGACGCCCCTCGGTTTTGCTGCCTAATTTATGAGGATATTGACTCGAAAGCCAGAGAGAAACTAGCGAGAATTTCGCGCAGTGAGTTTTCGGGCGTTTTCGTCAGGTAGGTGACAGGAAGCAGCTTTGTGATAACCGGCTCTAGCACTGAAATAATTTGCCCCGATTTTCGTACCTTATATGAGTCTCCATGAAAAGACATATACGACACTAACAGAGTATGCTGGAGATGGGCGGATGGGTCGTGAGGATGTGGACGCGGTGCATCTAGCAGCTGTCCTTGGCACGGTGAGGCCTAGTGACCGTCACTTCGACAAATTTGTTTGACACATATAGCTGTATGGTTGTGTGATAAATGGGGCGCCTAGAGATGCCAACAGTCGTGTCAACTCTTACATAAAAACGAGGCCAGGATTCTGTGATAAATCTAACGAGGCCGTATCTAAATTGAGAATGTACCGCTAATGGTATTGTGGCAGTCAAAGGTTAGTCGGAGTACAGTCTAAAACTGATAATTAACAGGAAAAGAACACTCCGATAATATTTTGGAGAGGGCAAAAACGTTTTCAATTTATAAAACCAAGCTAATTCCGACGGCCAATAAGAAAGAGGGTTGACAACTACGGAAATGCGACGAAAAGGCCCGACTGTCAAATGCTTTCCGCGTTGCTTTAATTGTGAGAGACAAGACGCTGTCGATAAACGCAGGAATTAATGAACGAGAAAATTAGCAGACAGTCCGCTGGGTCTAGTTATCGTGAAATAGGTGAATAGATCGAGAGCGCTGACGGTGCATAATATAATGCCGTCTAATAGAACGCCTTGTCGCAGCTATGGATGTCACGGTAAAATCTTAGGTAAAGAATCAGCAGAATTGTTCAACAGGGGCCTGCTCCAAATAAGATGTTCAGAAAAAATTTGGCGAATTTCTCTGATTAGGAAAATGCTCTAAAAGCATTTTGAATACCATAAGAACACCCTAGTTCACCAAAAAAACAGGGAAGGCAACTCACTCCGAGGACCAGTGTAACGCAGTCCCGGTTCACATATGGGCTGGTAACAGATACCCACAATCGAATATCTCCTCTATTCAGTTTATTTCAAATTATCCTTTTTTACCTTGGAATGCACACGATAAACTTAACGTTATCACTTACGCATCTCGCTTTGCTGTCCAACTGTCTTCATATTTCCAGCCGCTTTTCGCCTCGTCTGACCACAAAGATACCAGACCGCTTCAACATTCCTCCATCGCGCTCCATTCCAGGCCCACAGGAAACCACGAATCCTGCCTACTAGTCAAAAGAAAATGCACATGCAAAACATAACTGGCTGTTGATAACGCCCATTCTGCCCTACGAGACGCGTAATCAGATCCTCTGGGACGCTGGGAGATACGTCTGGCACTAGCGCACTCTGGCTGTTTAACATGATGACCACTAAAATTCCGCCAATGACTGTCTTTGATACTCATTCGCTGCCAGACCACCAGCACCGTTGAAAACAACACGATTACTAAAGCAATCGGAAGAACGCCGTCAGTACCAGAACCGCTCGAAGCCTTGCTGCCACAAAAGGACAAACCGCAGCTTCAGTAATTGCAGCGTAGCGATTACTCACGAGACTTAAATTCAAAAACTGTTTCAGTTCGTGAAAAATTTGTCTTCTCATTTAGTGTACTTCGCTGCCAAGCTTGGGGGTAGTGGCATAGGAGTGCAGTCAGCATTCTTGCGGGTAGTATCATCAGCTCAAGCAGGACATTTCATCCTCTAAACTGACTGACATAATCTTGATTGTTTTATCCACTTTTATTTTCAAATTCGCACCGTTGTCTTTGTCAGATACGGCTAATTTTTCGACAACACCACGTCAAAATATATTCTGATATACACAAGGGGTGATCATATTTTTCATGATGTCGAAGTCCCGATTAACATCCTTGTGTGCTGTTTAGCACGTTCAAATTTGGGGAATTTCAATAACGGGCCCGTTTTTCAGCTGCAATTTTCGCCTGCGGTGGGCACGTGTTATGCATTTAAGCGCAAACCAACTTGCTGTCTTCGAGTAACACCTGGTTTCAGAAAATCTTGTAATAACCTCCCGAAACCTTTACCTAGCCTGCATTTTTCACAGACACCTTTTGGCAATGCGTGTCATATGGTAGCTTTTGTCCTTGACTCACAGTCTGTTTACAGTTAGACGAGACCTTGAGACTAAATACAAGAGAGAACCCAAAAATAGTTCCACCAAACAGAAATTCTCTCCAAGCCACTCGGCATGACTAGGAGCTTAGTATCCAGACCTGTCCATGTAGCTCCACATCAACCACAGTTAAGTGTCTACTTGGGCACCTCATCACCATCTTCTTCACCGAGGCCCTCCCGAAAAAGTCCGCATATAAACACTTCTACGACTTTCTCCGTAGGCCGCGTAGACTCCTCCCCTTCTCGCGAACCTAAAATGTCTAGCAGCAATCGAAACCCGTCTTGTCTCGTCCAGACCCCTAAAACACCAGTCACTGTTGATAAAACTGTGTGTATACCCTCAAAAAGCAACATTACTCTCCAATGAAACAGCGCTGGCGTTATTAATTCAGCGAATAA